>LPNX011170666.1:5291-46238 GCA_001517045.1 Pseudotsuga menziesii
AACCAAAACACACACACATATCCCCCAAGAGTCCAAGGGTCAATTTATTTCACGAAGATCTCGCATATCCCCCACCTTTTCTTCAATCAATTCAATACATGATACATTAATATACTAATATCACTTTACGACTAGGGTAGATTTCTCATAGAGTGATAGCACCCACCAACAACAATTAGAACCATTCCAATAACAACGTGAGGAGGGGGAACCACTCTCTTGAGCTCAAAGCAACATTCAATTGTTACCAACTACCACAGAATTCAACTCGGCTCTCTCTATCTCATCTTAGAGATTGCTCTATCTAGTACAAAAGGAAAATAAACGAAAACTAGGAGATGAATCTCTGTTGGCTAACATTGCCTCCTTATTCCCTATTAAAATACTCACAGTACCAAACACATCCATTAGAAAGAAAATGTTGCATCCACAAACGATGAAAGGGGATCATGGATTTGGTTCTCATTTGGGAGAGAGAGCTTCTCTTTATAAATAACACAAACAATATATAAAGAATTTTATAGAATTGGAATAAACTATTTGATCAGACCTCCTCCAACATGATATTCCTCTTCTTCTTCATTCATAGGAACTCATAATTTGAGAGAGAGATAAGAAATATTAATTTTATCAAGATTTTCACTATTAAAGAGGTAATTCACTACCTTAAAAGTTACTCAGCTCTCCTCCAGGAGCTCATCCTTTCCCCTTTGTACTAGTAAACTGTAAAACCCTCTTCATGCAAAAATAACTCCCGCTTTGAAACTCATAAAGAGAACCAAGAGAAGATTGTCCTCTCCATCGCAACAAAAAATACCCCCTCTAAATGCTTTTGGATTCCTTAAATACCCTTTGGAATATTAAGAATACCCAACAAATACGCACTCTTGACTTTGGGGTTCCAAATCTCTCTTCTTTTCTAGTGGAATTCTAGCCCAAACTTTAAATCCAAAAAACCGGAAATGAGACATATCATGCTTGTTCCCACTCCAAGATTCGAAACAAGTGATTCCATAAATATGCTTGTGAGGTACCCTATTCTGGATGTAGGGTGCACATTTTATAGCTTTACCCGAAAAAATTTGTGGCAAAGTCTTAGAATCCATAATGCAAGTGGCCATCTCCATGAGAGATCTATTCTTCCTCTTAGCAACACCATTCTGTTGAGGTGTCTAGGGAATAGAGTGTTGCATCTAGATACCTACATATTCAAAATATTGAATAATCTCATCCATTGCATACTCACCATCATTATCATATCTGAGGATCTTGAGTTTTCTTCTGGACTGGTTCTCAACTAGGTCCTTAAAACTCCTGAAGAGGACAAAAAATTCTAACTTATGCTTGAGGATGTAAACCCAACAAGAATATGGAAAAGCCATCTATGAAGGTTAGGACATACTTGTATTGAATCATAGAGATATCAGTAAAAGGAACAACAATGTCACTATGAATAAGTACAAGGGGTGCAAAGATTCACTCATGGCTGACTCTCTCATATTTATGCTCTAATTGTTTTCATAGAATGCATCCTAACAGAATCCTTTGGAAAACTTGATCTTGGGAAGCATGTGGGAAGCCCTATGACCATATCTATCTCAAAAAACTATGAAAAATATTTGTAATCTATATGGATAAACCTTTCATGACAAATCTTGAAGGATTCATTAGCATAAGTGAGGAGAGAAGAGGGGATTGAGAAGGACATGAAATGTGTGAACTTGTACACATTCGAACTGTGATCCACGAAACCTTTAGCAATGACTTTACGATTCAAAATATCAGATATTTCAACATCATTGAGAGTAAATACAACCTTCTTAGGATATCCATTGTGGGTCATATAATATATTGAAAATATATTAGTAACAAGACCTAGGACATACAAAACATTATTGAAGGAACCATGGTCAATATCTATTCTACCCTTTCCCTTAATTTTAGTGTTAGAGTTATATCCCAACGAGATATTTGGACCATTCGAATCATCAAGAGAGGAGAAGGCCTCCCTTGTTGAAACCTTGTTCCTTGAAGCTCTAGAACTAATTATAAAAGAAGGAGATCTTCTAGTGCTTGTAACCAGGGAATGGATTCTCTTCTTTTCTTCATAACTTGATCCTCCTTCCTTCTTCTTTGTGCCTTCAGGAAGATAGATTTTGTTCTTTTACAGGAGTTGAGTCAAGATATTGATTTGTTTCTTCATCTAAGAGCTGTGAGGATGAAATCCCTTACCATAGTATGCACACTTGCTCGTTTGACCTTTACCTTTCTTCTTTGGTATTTCTTGTTCTTGGAGTTTGAGGACTCCTCATGAGACTTGGAACTGTCTCCCTTTTGATCAGGAGGCTTATTATCCTTCGTATTTCCTTTGGAATCCATATTTGAATCTCTAGCAACCAATGCTTGATATTTGGAAGGTTTGATGGTGCCCATCATTACTAACTTATCTTACTCCTGATTGAAGGGTTCCATGAAATATGCCAGTGAAGGCATCTTCCAGGTTTGAGTAGTTGAATTAGAGGCATGGATGGTCGATACAAATACTGAATAGCGAGGGCCAAGGTTCAAAAGTATGGCAAAAACTAGTTGTTCAAATTTCTTTTCGATACCACAATGTTTCAATTGTAAAACAAAGGCTTTGAAATTCAATAAATAGACTTGTAAGGACTCACAATTTCTTTGACTTAGTGAGATCAACTCATTTTCAAGTTGACGTCTGCCCATTTCATTTTTATTTTCAAATAAATTTTTAAAATTCTCCCATACATGATTTGGTGATGTCAATCCATCAAGGTGGAAAAGAAGGTATCTGGAAATACTGAGACACAAGAGACCATATGCCTCATCCCTCCTATTGTGCCACATGATATTCTCTACTGCTGCATTAGGATCAACATTAATTTCCATGGCCACTCTGAAGAGTCCCTTACTCCTCATCAAAATCTTCATTTATGCCTTCCATTCGAAGTAGTTGAATGGAGTCAAGATGATATCATTACATTGATCCATTTCTTCAGCAATTGCGCCCTTGAATAGTCAGAATGCACTCCCTCGGAGTGATGTTGATCATGCAAAAGCAATAGAAGAGGAGAAAATTTGAGCTACAAAGGATATGATACCATGTGGAAATTGAATCCCAAGCTTAGATCAATCAAACTCACAAAATTGCTTATAAAACATGCATAGATTCATTCAATTTAAAGGAAATTTATGCAACATAACACAAACTTATATTGAATAAGTTTATCTGATCAAACCTCATCAATTCATAGGTTTTCAAAATATATAACTACATCATAGATTCAAATGCATAATGAGGCTATTCGAATCAGCACAAAAGCAGGCTTATTGAATAGTCAAACCCCCCTAGGTGCATAAAAAACTTTCCAAATTTGTCAAGAATGTCATGAATGCGATGAATGAAGTGTATGAGTTGATAAGTGAAGGAAAGTGGATAAATGCCTTCTTTTTGAAGACAAAAAGATGTAGGGTGATTTGTACAAAAAAACACATTTGCCTTAACACTTGCTTTACCTTTTGCCTTAAAAGTTGATGAAAAATAGTCTAATTATGGATAAGGAAAGAATGTGCACTTGAAAGAACCATGATGACACCCAATCGTCATTAGGATTCACTTACAATTAACCCTCTCTCTTCATAGTCGAATTGTTTCCATTTCCTTGCACATTCATTCCCGAAGTACATATTCATATTACATCATACATGAGATGTTGACATTCTTTAACTAATGCACTGTTTGAATAAGAAATCAAAGTATTAAAAAATTCATTGGAGAGGCCTTGGCCTTGAGCTCCACACTAGGAACTAGTACATTATGAACTTACATTTCACATTTGATTATAGTGACAAAAATGAGGTATGAGAGATATTACATCACACATACCAAGCTACATCAAACCTTTCAGGGAAGTGGATTTTTCTATGTATTATCCATCATGCACTTTGATGAGAATTTGATCGAATAAATTTTTTTTCTTCATTCACAACTAAAAGAATTTCGTTTTTTAATATAGGTAACTCATTTTATTTTTTATTTTATAAAAATAGTGTATACTTATATAATTTGACATAGTAATTTGAAGATATAAAAATTGTTCTGGTAAAAACTATTTTTTCAACATTTTCATCAAAATTTTCTATTGGATCGATAAGTGGACATCTTGGAATATACGGAATGGTAAAAATGTTTACATAAGAATTGATCCTTATATTGGTGGCAATGGGAGCTATGCACTGCCAGTGGAAACTCTTGAACACTTGGAGGAAATTGGATTAAATACTCACGATCAAATCCAAAGGCCATGGTCACCTATTATTAAAGGTGGATACTAGTTTAAGTATAGATATATTAGGTTATTTGGAAAATGGGACTCTTTATGGGATAATTATATAAAGTCTTTTAAAAGTGTAGGTATTAGTATGGCAGATTCAGAGGACAAAATTGTTTGTGTTTGGAATAAAAAATCAGGAAATGCCACACAAAAGGTGCTTATGATACTCTTATCAATGCTCAATTTCATTATGAAAGTAAATGGTGGTATTGTAATTATGTAGCTGGCATATTCCACAAAATCTCAAACGTTTCTTTATGGCTATTATTGAAACATAGACTTCTGACTTGGAAAAATTTGATGAATAGGGGATGGATGGGTCCTGGTTGTTGTGATTTGTGAAAGACAAATTTTGATATTGTATATCATATTTTCATTCACTACTCCTTTAGTAAAAATGTGTGTAAGTTGTCTTGTGAAGATTTAAAAGTTTGCACAAGTTGGGGAGATTCCAATTTTGAGTAAAAATTCAGGATTTGGTATCAGGAAAAAGGTATTTGTAAATTGCTTCCTATTTTCATTAGTTGGGATGTATGGAACATGAGAAATAAGGTTATATTTGAAGATGCATTTCCAAAGGTTTATTAGTGTTGTGTAAAATAAATTGCCATTTTTAAATAATATCAAGGCATGGCCAAGAAAAATAATACAAATAATTTGTATTATCCTATTCACAATTTCTCATCATCTGTTGGTTTTTTTTTATCGTGCATCTATTAATGGTGAATGTGGTCGTAGTATGATTATTATGTTAAATAGTGATCATTCAGATCATCAAAACGAGGTGGCAAGGGAAACAACACCACTATTTAATTGCTTGGTCCATGCAGAATTTTAAGTTTTGCTTCACTTAATGGTATTGAATCTTTTTATATTTATGGTGACTCAAAAGTTGTAATTGAATGGGAAAAAGGAAGTTAAAACTTACAGCTCCTTCATCTTAAACATAGGTGTATGAGAGTTAAATTTTTTATCAGCTCATTTCAACAGATTTCCTTATCACATACTTCTAGAGGTTTCAACATGGAAGCTGATCAATTGTCAAAATGCATTATTCTTCAAGAGGAAGTTTTTATGCATTATCATGAATTTGCGAAAGGCTCAATAATAAGTTATAAAATGAAAATTATTGGTTTAACTTCGTACTTTTTAGTTATTGTTTTTTTTCAGTACCAATAGAATTGATAAAGAATTTTTTGTCTCACATTCTCTTGTAGCTTGAGGTATAGAGGATATTGTTTTTATGCTATTGTTTTGTTCCTGAATGGTTTTTTTGCTAAATACGGTAGTGGAGTTTTAGAATAATCAACCCATATTTTACTACCTTAGACATTAATTTAATTATTTTTGTCTTATTTTCCTAGTTCATGTGTCCCACCTTATGCAAGTTGTCATTTACCTATCCATAGTGGTCAAACTTGCCTATTTTGACTCATGTAGTGCTTGGGAAACCTCAAGGAATCAATTCTGCTTTATTTCTAGCCTCCTAGGTGCCCTTTTGCTTTTTCTGCTTTATTGCCTGCTTTTTCAGTGCTTTAAGGCAATTGGGAAAGTTTGACTAGGTGAAGTGAACTAGTTTTTTGTCCTCTACATCCTCCACTCTTTTCTCCTTGTAAAAGCATGTATGATTTTTCATTCCATCACTCTTTAGCTTGCGTAAGTGATTTTTCCAATTCGTGAGCTCCAAGACTGATTTGGAAACAATTTTTTGCACATATGGGGGATTTGCTTAATTTTAGTGAGCCTGCTTTTGACTAGATTCGAATTGGTACTCATGCATTTGAATCCATAATGTAATTATTTAATACAGCAGCCTATGTTATTATAGGGTTGGATATTGTACACTTATTCAATACAGTTTAGTGTTCAGCTCATTATTCAGTCTCTTTTGTGAGTGATTTTCAATGATCAATTGATAATTGTTGTGAGTAGAATTGTTGTATCACTGGGTTCAATTTCCACATGGTATCAGATCCATTGTATATCAATTTCTCTCCTTCAAAATTGTTTTTCACGTTCGACATCATTGACTGGGAGCCTTCTACTGATAGCCGGGACAATTTCTGAGCTACAGATCAATCTCAGAAGATCATCTTGACTCCCTTCAATTTCTTTGAATGGAAAGCAGAGATGGAGATAATATTGAGAGAAAAAGGCCTCTACAGGGTGACTATGGCAATGGAAGCAGATCCCAATGCAGCTGCAGAGAAGATAAAATTGCACAACAGGAGGGATGAGGCTTATGGTCTCCCGTGTCTGAGTATTTCTAGAGACCTCCTTTTCCATCTTGATGGATTGACATCACCAAATGAAGTATGGTGGTAGAATACTGATATTTTTTTAAAGACAGATGAGATGAGGGGACATCAAATAAAAAATGAACTGATCTCCCTGAGTCCAAATAGCTTTGAATCCCTGCAACTCTATTTCTCCAAGTTCAAAGCACTTGTTTTGCAGTTGAAACAATGTGGGATCGAAAAGAAGGATGATCAGCTGGTCTTGGACATACTCTCAAAGCTTGGCCCTAAATATTCAGTGTTTGTTTCAAACTTCTATTCCACAAAATTGACAGCTTGAACCTGGAAGATGCCTAGCCTTGAAAATTTCATGGAATCTCTCACACAAGAACATGACAAGCTCGTGATGATGGGCACCATCAAACCATCCAAAGACCAAGCTCTGGTTGCTGGAGATTTGAAGGTGGATTCAAAAAGCAAAAAGAAAGCTAGAAAGCCACTTGAGCAAAAGAGAGACAAGAACAAGTCTCCGGAGGAGCCACAAGGTTCCAAGAAGAACTACCAGAAGAAGAAGAACAAAGGAGAAATGAGCAAGTGCGCATACTGCAATAAGGGTAATCACACTGAAAGCTCTTGTATGAAGAAGAAAATAGACATGCTGAACCAACTCCTGGAGAAGAATGGCATATCCCTTCCAGACAGCTCAAAGAAGAGAGAAGGAGGATCAAGTTCAGAAGACAGAGAGAGAGAGTTCATGCATTGGTTGCTGGCACATCAAGCTCACCTAGTTTCATCATTGATTCTAGAGATTCAAGACACATGATTTCGACCAAGGAGGAATTCTCCTCACTTGACATGTCGAAAGGACCACCTATAGTACTGGGAGATGACTCTCTCAGTGAAAGTTTGGGCAAAGGGAGGATTGATCTTGATCATGGTCAGTTCAGCAATGTGTTGTATGTGCGTGGTATTTCCTCCAACCTCTTGTTAGTGTACCAGATGAATCACACTGTCGAGCACCCTAAATGCAGATAAGTTATTATCAACACACAGAGCTTACGAAATTCATTGTCAACCCGAGGAAGTCTTTTGTTTCAAAGGGTAAGTGCACAATATATGCTAAACACCAAATCATTGTAGTGAATGCTGCTCTTAAACAACTATGTTCATCCCTCAAATTTTGTGTAATCCCATCAATATTCTAACTCTACCAATTCAACCTTGTCCTTCTATGCATCAATGAGAAATGAAATCAGATTCAACAACAATTACTGACATAAAGGAAATCCTATTCATAACTCAAGATAAATGAATTACCTATTGATCTAATCACACTTGGAACTTGTAATCATAAATTAATTGTAATCTAGAAATTCAATTGCGACAGATCAAGATCGGCTATTCTAAGAATTGAATTGCAGGAATAAAGATCAACAATTATAACAACCAAATAATTACACAGGGTTCGTGGGATGTCAACCTGAAACCATGAGATGAACAGAGCTATGTACAGCTATTGAAAAAATTTCATAAAGATTATCTACTCAGCCGACTGTTACGCTGTGACAGTTATTGATCTTAGGGGAATGCAATGCTGTAAATCACACACACTACTGCTGCGCACACAGAAAATATGATTAACGAAACATCACACAACCACAAATTAAAAGATCCTACCTTAACTCAGCAATCTTTGCGGAAGGCGGGCCCAGCCTTCACACAGAGACGCTGGATGAACAATGTACAGCTCCCTTAAACCAGCAGTAACTCTTTGTATTAAAAGGAAGAATTATTACAGATTGCTCCCGCTGTCAATACACCAATGAATAAACTATCTTCCCACCCCCCTGGGTCGAGACATCTTTCTACGTTTATACCTACAAGTGATAACATCCCATCCTATCACAAAGGGCAGCCATGAAGATCTCTGATCTTCAGGCGCCCTGAATAACACCGTTTGTTACAAGACGTGGCATGATACAATTATATAAAATGCAAGAAGACTGTTTACTGGCCCAGAAGTAGAGATCTTCTCAGATCGCCATAATATTCGAGCAGATATACTGAAGATCCCTCGATCATAGCACATCTTGTTACGGATACTCTGAACGGCTCTTGTCTGGAATATCACGTGCCTCAATCGATGATGGACAGGTTGAGGATCCCTTTTGTGTCACGACCATCCCTCATCCCTGGACTTGTTCAGCTTCATCCCCCTGCATTCTTCTCATCTCATATTATCTTCATACATCACACATATTAGCACAATTTTGAGAGATAAATAGCCTTAATTGTCACAAGAATAAGCATTAATAAGGTAAAACAATAATCAGTCTTACCTTGACAATCTAGGGAGTAAAGTGAAGAAAGTCAGTCTGATTGGCATGCTAAGCAGTGTAAAACAAAGGAAGAAATGTGATTAAAGGTGGTTAAAAAGGGACCAAATTTGGACTCAACATCTTCCCCCAACTACCCTGTTGCATGTCCTCATGCAACAACCTGCATCACTCGGAATCTGAATCCTGCATTAAGCTCTGTTCATGGAGAGAAGAAAAATTGTAGGGAAACTCAGGTTTCTTATTTGCCTTCAGAAAACCTTTGTGAATAACCCAGTACTGCCAACATCTCTACTCCTCTGCCCTAGTCATGGAAAAATCCATGTGGTATGGTTCGGCTGGCCACCAAATAAGAGGAAATTTGAACTTTAAACCAAGCCAGTTGACTCCACATTCCTTCATACACCCTACATAACCCTTGACTCTTGAGAGTGCATGTTTAAAATTTTTAAAGCAGTAGGGGTCCCTGTTTCTTAGTGCAGGGGAGGCAGCCTGCCATCTGTGTCGGCTACCATCTAATGCAAGCTGCTGCTGCCTGTAAATGGATTTGGTACAAGTGGAGATTACTTCCTCCTGCAGTTCCATGATGTGTTGCACCTGAGAAGGACTGGAAAGAAAACTTTTGCACCAAGCCAGGAGAATACCAGGATTCTGGGGTTCACTACGGATCCATAAATTAGTATGAGCTTCATTATGGGAAAAGGTCTGAAAATAAATTTCCCACTGAACATGGTTGCTCACAAAAGAGGAAAAGGATCTTAGCTGAACATCCCCTGCAAATGGAACAGGGTTTGAGTGCCGATCCATAGGGCACGCCATCTCATGCAGGTATAGTTCACATAGCAAGTTTTGCTCTTCAAAGTTGCTCCCGAGGAATGTCTCCAAAAATTTTTCTGGGGTTGCAATTTCGAATAACCTCCCCTCCTGTACAGCTTTTAATTTGAACCAGACAAACTACTCGAAAAGAAACACTGGATAAGAGGAAGATGGCTTCCTAGTGCCTATGAGTTCTCGGGATAGATCATACATTTGATCCTTATCCTTCTGCATGGATGAGAATTTCTTCAATTTCTTTATCTCCTGCTGCAGCTTCTCCACCTGAACTCTGTGGCCCATACGTTCTTCAGCCCCCTGCTCTTCCAGCGCTCTAATAATTCTCTTATGCTCATCCAATGCAATTGTCTTTTTCTGGTTTTCTTCCACCTGACTTCTCCATTTAATTACTTCCATCCTCAGGGCTGAAACTTCTGCTCTAAGATCTGAAATCTCCTTTCTATAATGTTCTTCCTGTTCTGCACCCAAATCAATAAAATTTCTGCAAGGGAGGAGTGTTGTCTCTTGTGAGACAATGTCTTCCTGCACTTCTTCTATGAGAGTTTTTGGTTCTTGTGTGACAGCAACATCCCCTGGATTTTCTTCCATAACTGTGATTGATGCTTGTTGAGACACTGGTTCTTGTGTAACAGTGTCTTCTCCCTGATCCATCTGCATTTCTGAAATTGATTCTTGTGTTGCTGGTTCTTGTGTGATAGCAACACCCCCTGGGTTATTTTCTACAGCTGTATCCAAGTCTTGTTGAGACACTGGTTCTTGTGTAACAGTGTCTTCTCCCTGATCAGCCTGCATTTCTGAATCCAATGGTTGTGTTGCTAGTTCTTGTGTAGCAGCAACATATTCGTTCCCCTGCTTCTGAGATTGGATATCTTCCTCATCATACAGCTCTTCCTCAAGGACCTCATTGTCACTTGAGGCCATTGTCTGCTCATCCTCACTATACTGTATATTGGGTATGATATCTATCCCTGGATCATCTTCTGTTTGAAATTCAGGAATTCCCAAGGATGTTGGTTCTTGTGTGGCAACATCCTCGATTACCTCTTCATCCTCCTGTGGCTGCAGTTCTTATCTAAGATTTGTATCATGGGGACATTCTGGATTCACAGTGTCAAACTCTTCATTAGGTTCCAGAGTGTCCTCCATTCCATATTCTTTTCCTCTTTCCATCTGCATTTCTGAAATTGCAGTCCCCTGTTCAGGTTCATCAATGTTCTGCCCTCGTGGCTCAGTTTCTATCATCTCTATATCGTGGGAGAATTCTGGGTTCACAGTGCAATCCTCATTCCCATCATCACTCCTAATTTCATTCTCTGCCCCGGGATTAGTAGCAGCCCCAGCAAGGATGATCAAAGATGCTGGTTCTTGTGTTGCAGCATCTTGTTCTTCTGCGGGTTCTTCCCTTGTGGAAGTGGGTTGTTGTACTGTGCGAATTATGATCCCATGGCCCTTCTTTTTGAAAATTTCCCCACAATTGGGGAAAATCACTTGCTCCTCCTCCCTGTCAGGGTCAATAGAGTATGTTCCCTCGAGGTGGTCTACCTCCTCCACCAATGTATACATTTTCTTCTCGCCTTGTTTCCTACAAGTTTCCTTTGAAGTCTCCACTTCCCTTCGAAGTATTTGGACTTCCTCCTTTAATACTGTGTTTTCTTCCAGAAGTCCTTCAAGGCTGGGTTCTACCTCAACTGGCCTTTCTAGAGCATCCATTGGCCTTGGTACAAGGATTGGGATCTCAACCTGTGACTCCAGGGTTTCCCATCTTTTTCTGGCTGCCTCTGAGATTGCATTTGGTTTGAGTCTTTTGCCTCCTATTGGTACCATTATGCTCGGCTCCTTAATTGGTCTCTTTCTTCCTTTTCGTGACGTTTTCGTTTGAGGGGCTGACTTATCAGGATTCACTGCTGGGGTCAAAGGAATGTTTTCCTGCGCCTCAGATCGCTCCTCCTCAATTAGGGTTCCTCCTTCCCACTCCAGTGAGGATTCAACAGTGACCGGCTCCATCTATTCCATCTGTTCTTCAATTTCCTTAGCTCTGTCATCTTCAGGTTCAATTGTCACAGCATTCAATGCTGCTCCAATTTCTCCTTCTGATGACAGAGCTACCCTGTTGTATGCATGTCTCTCAAGGTTTTTATCAACACTTTCCCTCAATGGTTCTGCTTGTGTCCCCTGTTGTGCTTGTTCTGGTACAATATCAACCCCCCCCCCAACTATATTGGAGGGACGCCGATCCTCCTCATGATGTTGAAGTTGTGCCTGTTCGGCTGGGAGACCAAGCAAAGGAGCAGGCTCCTGAGTGCGGGCTATGAATTGATCCCAGGTGATATTGTGCTGAACCAGGGTTCTTAAAATGATTAGTTTTATAAGGCCATGGTGGGTTAGGGAAACATGTGGATGTTTAGCCATTTGGACAAACACCGCCATATGGCATAAGGTATGGAACAGATAGTAGGGAATATTCAACAAAATGCCATGGCGAAGATGGGAAAGCAAATGGAGTTCAGAATTATAAACAACTTGGTACCTACCTTCGCAAGTGATGTATTTCTTAAGGAAGACAGCAACCTGATCCCATGGCCGCGGCAGTGAGTGCAGTGCAATTTCTCTCTTTGATGATTGAACGTGCTCCCCCTCTCGTAGAAATTCCTCCCGTGCAAGCATCGTGGGAACTCGTCGTTCAAACCATGCCTTCCCCACCCTTGGAATTGCAGTAACTTCAGATATAATGGCCTCGGAGAATTCTATCCGCAGCCCCCATACCTCAGAGTGAGTGTCCTTGAGGTGTAAAGAGAATTGCAAAGCTGCTTCTCTGTTAAATCCATCTAGTCGCTCGAAGAATTCAATCCAGCCAGCGGCTTGAAAGATGGCGAAAACCTCAGGATTGTTTCAGAGTTCCTACGTGTTTAAAGGTTCATGACGAGTTGGAAGCCCCATGGTCCTGGAAACAGAGTTCTAGAGTCTGAGAGTGGAGGTTGTAGAGCAGGGAATGCACAGATCACTGAGCGAAGATGTGAGTAGGGAGATGGCAAATTTGGAAAGTGCAGTGCAGAGGGAGGTTCAAAATTTTTATTCCAAATTGGGGAAGGTGGTGGTTATGAGATTTTACGTCGCATGGGGGAGAGATTAATTAATTCATAATGGTAATACGTATTAAGGCACGAATGATATAATTAAACCCAAATTAACACTTAATCATGTAAAAATCAAAGCTATACCTCGTGTGACTGTGCATCGAATGACCTGCGGGGAATGATGATCCGTGTATTTGTGACGCTGGAAGGCCGAGCTCGTGCGCAGGCGTTAAATCGATCATAATAATAGCAATTAATTCCATAATGCCATCGCCAGTGAAAATGGAGAAAACATCGCATCACCGGAGTCGGCATTATGCCAAATTGGCCGGCACGAGTGGAATAAATCAGAGCCATAAGTAATAGCGGAAGCAATTTTCTTTGGTTAACACAGGAGTTACTACTGCAAAGAATAAAAGAACCGTCTGTAATGCTAAAAGGTCCACCAAATAAAGCGGGATTGAAGTTGCCCGGCATGATATCGCGGCCAATTAAAAGATGTTACAGCCGTCAAGGAAGTTCACGGTGTCGGAAAAAAATTGGCGGTACAGGGAAAAATCACGGCTGTCAGAATTCACAATGGCTGGGAAAGGATGTCACGGCCATGGGAGCATGTGGGTTGGCCACCGGGAGTGTATGTTCAGCCGCCAGAAGATTATGTTCGGCCGCCAGAAGATTATGTTCGGCCGCCGGAAGCTTATGTTCATCCGCCGGGAAACTTATGTTCATCCGCCGGGAAAAAGAATTTTCGGGCATTTGGAAAAAGGGTTGCGGCTGTGGGAAAGTTTGTTTAGCTACGGGAGGGTTTGTTCAGCCGCTGGGAAAAAGAATTTTTGGCCTTTGGAAAAAAAGTTGCGGCTGTGGGAAATTTTGTTCAGCTGCGGGAGTGTTTGTTCAGCCGTCGGGAAAAAAAATTTCGGGCCTTTGGAAAAAGAATTGCGGCTATGGGAAAGTATGTTTAGCTGTGGGAGCGTTTGTTCAGCTACCGAGAAAAAGAATTTTCGGCCTTTGGAAAAAAAAGTTCCGGCTGTGGGAAAGTTTGTTCAGCTGCGGGAGTGTTTATTCAGCCGCTGGGAAAAGAATTTTTGGGCCTTTGGAAAAAGAATTGCGGCTGTGGGAAAGTTTGTTCAGCTGCGGGAGCATTTGTTCAGCCACCGGGAATGTTTATTCTGAGAAAAGGAAAATGCAACACAGGGAACAAAGGAAAACATTTTTCGTTCAGCGGGCCCATTCTGGTCGTTCGCCTGGTACTTCCCTGCAATTTTATTTCTTTGAAAAACAACAACCAAAGAGATCAAATGCAAAAAGAAACAATCAAGAGTTATTCGCTACAGTAGAAAAGACTTATTTATGTACAGTGATTCAATAGTGCGATTTACAGTTTAAAGGTTGGCAGAGGCAGAGAGAAGTTCCTGCCCTGGTAATAGCTAATACTCTGGGTCGGCAGCAATCTGCGAAATGAATGCGTCCTTCGAGATAGGCTTACGGTACCGTCTTAGTCTGTGGCCATTAGCAAGTAATGGTATACGATTGTCATCAATGGTCACCAGACGGACAGTGCCGTTGTCAAAAACCCTGTCAACCAAGTATGAACCTAGCCACCGTGTACGCAGTTGCCCTTTAAAATCTCTTTTGAATCTGGAGTCATAAATTAACGCCAATTCTCCTTCACTGAAGACCTTCTTTTTAATAAACCATTCGTGCCAATTAGATATCTATTGCTGAAGCAACAAAGTCTGATCTACTGCCGCTAACCGCTTCTCGTCCAGTTCATTTAATTGATTCAGTCTTTGCTTCTGCGCTTCTGTTACGTCCAGGTTCATTTCGGTGGCTGTCATCAAGTTTTTAATCTCAAACTCAATTGGAAAGACAACACTCTTTCCGTACACTAGATCATATGGGGAGAACCCTGTAGTGTCATGCCAAGTCGTGCGATATGCCCACAGTGCTTCTGGAAGCCTGTCAGCCCAATCCTTTCGATGACTATTAACTGTTTTAGTAAGGATATTTTCAATAACCTTATTGGTGCTTTCCACCTGACCATTAGCCTGGGGGTGATAAGGTGAAGACACCCTGTGCTGCACATGATACTTCCTGAGCAAGGATTCAAATTGGTGTGACACGAACTGAGGACCTCCATCAGTAACTTCTTCTTTTGGCACCCCAAAACGGGTAAAGATCTCACTGTACAGAAAATCAATTACTGCCTGATCATTAGCCTTAGCCAAAGCTATAGCCTCCACCCACTTGGTCATGTAATCAGTACAAACCAGAATATAGACCTTCTGTTTGGAGGGAGGACTGATAGGGCCAACAAAATCTAGTGCCCATCTCTCAAATGGTTCAACTACAAGTTGGGACTGTAGGGGCATCTGATCTGTTCGATTGGGTTGGCCCATCCTTTGGCAACTGTCACAGGACTAGACATACTTCTTGGCATCCCTGAACAGAGTCAACCAGTAATAGCCCATCCGCAGTGCTTTGTGCCCCGTTCTTTTATCTGCAAAGTGGCCTCCACAAGGCCCCTCATGACAGGCTTTTAATACAGGAAAGATCTCATATTCTCTTACACATCTCATGATCTCAAGATCAGGCCCTGTGTAGAAGAGATGGCCATTTAACCAACAAAACCTGGCACTGCGTTGAATAATTTTTCTTTTTTCTCGTTTTGTCATATATGGCGGGAGCTTCCCTACAACCAAATAGTTAGCAACGTCTGCATACCATGGAGAATGAACTGAAAGTGCAAATAGATGCTCGTCTGGGAAAGAATCCTCAACAGGTAAACTTTCATCACTGTTAGTAAGACGGGATAAAAAGTCAGCAACAACATTTTCCTTCCCAGGTTTATCTATAATAGTGATATCAAATTCTTGTAACAACAAAAGCCATCTGGTCACTCTGGCATTGGTAACTGGTTTATTCATTAAGTATTTGATGGCAGAGTGGTCAGTGTGCACAAATGTAGGATACCCGGTGATATAATGTCTAAATTTATTGATGGAGTAAACAATAGCAAGGAATTCTTTTTCAGTAACAGTGTAGTTAAGTTAAGCAAGGGCTAGATTTTTACTAACATAGTAAATGGCATAAGGTTTTTGACCCTCCTCCTGTCCTAATACTACCCCAATGGAAGTGTTAGAGGCATCTGAGGAGATATGGAAGGGCAGGGTCCAATTAGGTCCCCGCAAGATGGGAGATGTAGACAGCCTTGCTTTAAGTTCATCGAATGCTGTCTGGCATGCTGCATTCCACACAAACTGTGCATCCTTCATTAACAAAGAGAACAGAGGAGAAGCCAGTTTGGAGAAGTTTTCTATGAATATTCAATAATATCCAGCATGTCCCAGAAAGCTTCTCACCTCTTTCTGAGTTGAAGGGGTAGGTATATTCTATATTACTTTGATTTTTGCAGGGTCTACCTGTATGCCATTGGCAAAGATAAAATGCCCCAATACCACCCCCTCATCATCATATGGCACTTCTCAGTGCTTAATGAAAGCTGAGCCTGTTTACAGCGAGTTAAAACCTTCTTTAAATTTTATAGTGCCTCATCGAAATCCCTGGCATAGGGAGTGAAATCATCCATGAATATTTCCATGCTATCATTGACTAATTCAGAGAATATGCCAATCACAGCTCTTTGGAATGTTGTTGGTGCATTCCACAATCCAAATGGAATTACTCTGTAAGCAAACGTTCCCCAGGGACAGGTGAAGGTGGTTTTATCCTGATCCTCAGGAGCAATTTGGATTTGGTTGTACCCACTGAAACCGTCTAGGAAGGAGAATAACTTCTTCCCTGACAGGGTATCAAGTACCTGGTCGATAAAGGGTAAAGGGAAATGATCCTTTTGAGTTGCTTTGTTCAGTTCCCTATAATCAACACAGACCCTCCATTTCCCATTTTTCTTGGGTACAATCACGAGTGGGGAGACCCACTCACTATCTGAGATAGGGTATATAAACCCTGCTTCCAAAAGTTTCTGGATTTCCTCCTTCACTGTATCCCTCAGATTGGGGTTCATGCGTCGTTGGGGTTGACACACAGGCCGGGAGTCACTTTTGATATAAATGTGATGAGTGCACAGATTAGAGGGGATACCCCTCATATCTGTATACTCCCAGGAAAACGCCCCCTTATGTTCCTTCAAGAGGCTGATCAGGCGTTTTTGTTCCTCTGAGGAGAGACTAGGATTGATATTCAAAGTCCCTCCAGGTTCTACCTCAATCGGAATGCTCTCTGAATTTTTCACAACCAGGATTATATTTGTGCCACCAACCAAGGCTTCTTCCGTAAGGTTTTCTTGCTCTTCCTTGCCCAGGGTAGTGTTAAGAATTTGATAGACTTCTCTATTTACTGAAGTGGGTTCACTAATGAAATTGCTAATGGTATCATCTTCTGTCTCATTTTTAAAGGTTAAGGCCTTCCCTATAGTTAATAATGGCTGGACATCCTCGTCCTCCTCCTCCTGCTCTATCCAAAGGGATGTTTCAGCCTCTATACTTGGCCGAGCTGGAGGATACAGGGTGAGGTTTTCAGTATCCATACCATCAGATATAGTCATGGACCCCGATCGACAGCTGATGCAAGCATCAGCTGTGGCCAACCACGGTCTCCCCAGGATCAATGGGTGTCCCCCCAACTGCGATTTTGGTTGTAACACCAAAAAGTCAGCTGGGTACTCCCATGAATCTACTGATATAACAAGGTCGTCCAGAATCCCTTCGGGTCTGATGGTGGATATGTATGCAAATTCCAAAATAGTAGGGGTCATTCTAAACTTGGTGAGCCCAAGCTTCTTTATAGTTTCCATAGTTATAACGTCGATTGCTGCTCCCAGATCCACTAGGAAGTTGGGTATCTGTGTCTATCCTATCTGTACAGTAACGGTAGGATTACGAGGGTCATCATATTTAGTCACGTGGGCTTTTCCTGTTATCAAGGCCGATAAGTTTCCTATGACATGAACCGTGGGAGGATCCCTAAATTTCCTTTGTGTTCTTCTTGTGCACAGCTCCCGAACTGTTCTAGCGTAAATGGGCACATCTTGAAGCGCTTGAAGGAGGGGAATTTTAACATAAAGGTTTCTTAACTCTTCGAGGAGGTTAAACTGAGGTTGCCCCCCCATTTTAGGTAGCAGTAATCTCTCGGGGTATGGTGGTTTCCTTATCAGATGAGAAAGCTGTATCTCTTCAGGTTTATCGTTGGATGGTTCAGCCGTCCCTTCTAAGGGATTCCCAGCATCCTCAATGATGGGCCTTGAGTCAAATGGATGCTGTAATCTCTCCTCTTCTTTATGCTCAGAGGATGAAACATCCTCTATAATCACAGGTTCTACAATTTTCCCAGATCGTAAATGAATTTCATTACAGGGTACAGGGGAAATAGAGTAGGCTGGCATGTTGACAGTCTCCAATTGGTGGACTGCTTTATTGTTTGGGTTAGGATTAGGTTGGGCAGGCAGGTGGGGTCAGATTGGTATATTAGGGACAGAATTGTTTTGCAGCTGTAGCTGTGACTGTGGAGGTAAGTATTGAGGATATGGAGGAATTTGAGGGAATTGGGGAAATTGAGGAGAATACGGTGCTTGCTGAGGTAGAGGTGGTTGAGGAAACTGGTTCCCAGGATGGAAATTCCTCCATCCAGGAGTCCATGACATAGGTTGGGGTGGTGGCTGTGTCCAGGGATTCCATGAATTATAGTTTTGCATCGCAGGTTGAGAGGAATTCCACTGAGTATAATTTGAAGGGAATTGTGTATTCAAATTTTGCGTATTATTCCAATTCCCCATATTATTCAAAAATGGGAGAGAGTCTGGAGACATACCTTGATTCCGAGGCTGCCATGGTTTCTTCTATGCGATAAAGTAGGCTGCTTCCACATCCGGGTTTGATGCTTGCAGAACGGCCTTGACTTGAGGAAGTGACGGACATTCCTTCATATCATGGTTCAGCTCACACAGCTGACATACGTTCACTTTGTCAAGCGAGCATTCTCTCAATGGATGATTCTTTCTACATTGGGGGCAGAACACACCTAATGTGAGATCCTCTACAGCTTGTTTTTGTTTCACCTTCAGGACATCAATTTTAGAAGAGATGGAGCTCATCATTTCTGTTTTGAAATTTTCAAGTAGATTTCCTATCTCTGCATGGGTAGCGCCTCCATTGGATGACTTCTGAGTTTGGTCGAAGACGTCACGTTCCAGCTTTTCTCGTTTATCCCGCTTATTATTTCTGGAAGACCCTCTGGAGTATCTTTTGTACAGCTCCACAATTTTGTCAAAAGGTTCTTTGGAGATGTCTCCCTTACCAAGCAGGTTTAACATATCTAGACAATCATCCCTGATTCCCCGAAGCAAGATTATTTTGAGTACATCCAGTCCCATGTTCGTCTGCCCAGCTCTCTGCACATTGTACATCAGTCTTTCCACAAAATCTTCCAAACTTTCGTCCTCCTTCTGCACCATTTTAAATAACTCCTCTCTCTTATCCTTGATGTTACAGTATTCCTGGTATTTCTCCAGGAACACCTGCTTCATTGCTTCCCAATTAGTAACGGTCCCTCCCCCAAGGCTCATGAACCAGCGTAATGCATTGTCCTTAAGGGTAGCAGGAAAAAGTTTTAGTTTTTGGGCATCGGTGATATAATCGTAACTGCGACAAAGAATATCGAATTCGAAAAGGAATTCATCTGGGTCTTCTGCCGCCTTTCCATGGAAACGAGGTAATACCAATGGTGATATATTCTTCATAGGAGCTGCCCCATCTGGTTGTTGAATAGGAAATTGCAATGTAGCCATTGTTCCCTCTGGCAGGGAGCAATTCTCATGATGATAGTTTTCTCCCATCACTTCCTCCTTGTCGGCTCTGTGTCTGTTACTCATCTCTTCTTCTGTTTTCTCCTCTTCGTCTCCTCCTATACTCTTTTCTTTGTTCTTCTCTTGTTCCTTGTTCTTTTCTTCGTTTTTCCCTTGTTCCTCGTTCTTTTCTTCGTTTTTCCACTGTCACAGGAGCTTTTGGTGGTACTGATCCCACTCTTCCTTAGTTACACTCCTCCTGTTGATGTGATAATTCAGACCTCTACCAGCAGGTCCCATTGTAACCACTGTGTCTTTGTTTACAGGGATGGCTGAGGACGTCGCAGCTGCTCGTGTATTCTCCACCGTGGATCCTGACGCTAGCGCCCCACGATCAGTAGGGTTTCTTCTATTAGGAGTTTCTTGAATACGAGCTCCAGTGGATGAATCAGTTTTGTCAACAAGGTCGTCAATGAACTTCCTTCTGCCCAATGGTGCTCCTCGACCTTGACCCGAGCCACCTGCACTGTTAGTATCTTGTGGGGTTTTGGGAGTTGGGAATTGATCACGTTTTACCCTTCTAGTATTCATACAACCCAAATCATTTCATCACAAAAATAAAAAGAGACTGACGAAAAATAATTATCAAATGCAACTACTGATAGTGTTTAATTACCCTTCCCCGGCAACGGCGCCAAAATGTCGAGCACCCTAAATGCAGATAAGTTATTATCAACACACAGAGCTTATGAAATTCATTGTCAACCCGAGGAATTATTTTGTTTCAAAGGTTAAGTGCACAATATATGCTAAACACCAAATAATTGTAGTGAATGTTGCTCTTAAACAACTATGTTCATCCCTCAAACTTTGTGTAATCCCATCAATATTCTAACTCTACCAATTCAACCTTGTCCTTCTATGCATCAACGAGAAATGAAATCAGATTCAACAACAATTACTGACAGAAAGGAAATCCTATTCATAACTCAAGATAAATGAATTACCTATTGATCTAATCACACTTGGAACTTGTAATCATAAATTAATTGTAATCTAGAAATTCAATTGCGACAGATCAAGCTCGGCTATTCTAAGAATTGAATTGTAGGAATAAAGATCAACAATTATAACAACCAAAGAATTACACAGGGTTCGTGGGATGTCAACCTGAAACCATGAGATGAACAGAGCTGTGTACAGCTATTGAATAAATTGCATAAAGATTATCTACTCATCCGACTGTTACGCTGTGACAGTTATTGATCTTAGGGGAATGCAATGCTGTAAATCACACACACTACTACTGCGCACACAGAAAATATGATTAACGAAACATCACACAACCACAAATTAAAAGATCCTACCTTAACTCAGCAATCTCTGCGGAAGGCGGGCCCAGCCTTCACACAGAGACGCTGGATGAACAATGTACAGCTCCCTTAAACCAGCAGTAACTCTTTGTATTAAAAGGAAGAATTATTACAGATTGCTCCCGCTGTCAATACACCAATGAATAAACTATCTTCCCACCCCCCTGGGTCGAGACATCTTTCTGCATTTATACCTACAAGTGATAACATCCCATCCTATCACAAAGGGCAGCCATGAAGATCTATGATCTTCAGGCGCCCTGAATAACACCGTTTGTTACAAGACGTGGCATGATACAATTATAGAAAATGCAAGAAGACTGTTGACTGGCCCAGAAGTAGCGATCTTCTCAGATCGCCATAATATTCGAGCAGATATACTGAAGATCCCTCGATCATAGCACATCTTGTTACGGCTACTCTGAACGGATCTTGTCTGGAATATCACATGCCTCAATCGATGATGGACAGGTTGAGGATCCCTTTTGTGTCACGACCATCCCTCATCCCTGTACTTGTTCAGCTTCATCCCCCTGCATTCTGCTCATCTCATATTATCTTCATACATCACACATATTAGCACAATTTCGAGAGATAAATAGCCTTAATTGTCACAAGAATAAGCATTAATAAGGTAAAACAATAATCAGTCTTACCTTGACAATCTAGGGAGTAAAGTGAAGAAAGTCAGTCTGATTGGCATGCTAAGCAGTGTAAAACAAAGGAAGAAAGGTGATTAAAGGTGGTTAAAAAGGGACCAAATTTGGACTTAACACACACTGGGTATCCAAATAAAGTCATATTCTCCCCTGATGAAGTTGAGATCATAGATATCTCAAGTGGTAGAGTCATTGCAAAAGAAGTTGCAAATCATGCTCAAAAGGTATACATGTTTTCACACTTCCCACCCTACTCAAACCCCTCTGCTCTTATGATTCATGCTAATGAGGCAAATAACCTTTGACATGAAATATTTTGCTACCTAAATTACAAGTATCTTTCTGATCTTAGTGAAAAAGAGATGGTCATAGGGTTTCCCAAGATAAAATTTTCCAAAGGAGTCTGCCAAGGTTGTATCCTAGGAAAATACCCAGAGCACAAATTTGAGAGAGCTAGTCATGAGAGAACCTCTGCACCCCTAGAGCTGATCCACAGTGATGTTTCTATCCCATTCCCTTATATTTCCATGAGTCAGGCCAAATATGCATTGAATTTCATACATTACTTTTCCAGGTATTGCTAGGTTTACTTCCTGAAACACAAGTCTGAAGTTTTTGGCCTCTTCAAAGTCTTTAAGGCTTTGGTTGAAAACTAGTCTGGGAGGAAACTCAAGGTCCTCAGATCTGAAAATGGTGGTGATTATGTCAAGTATGAGTTTATTAATTATTTTTTAGATGTATATATCCAAATGCAACATTCAATCCCTTACACACCACAACAAAATGGTGTTGTTGAGAGGAAGAACAGATCACTGAAGGAGATGGCAACATGCATGATGGAGGACAAAAAATTGTCACCAAAGTACTGGGCCGAAGCTATCAAATATGCAGCCTATATCCAGAATAGGGTGACTCATAAGCACCTTGATGGTATGACTCCTTTCGAATCATGGAGTGGGCACAAGCCAGATGCGACCCATTTCAGGATTTTTGGCTCAAGGGCTTGGACTAGAATTCCAACAGAAAAGAGGAAGGCTTTGCAGCCCCAAAGCCAAGAGTGTCTATTTGTTGGGTAATTTGAAGATTCAAAAGGGTACAAGCTGATAAATTTTACCACAAACAAATATTTTATTTAAAGGTGTGTTCAGTTTCAAGAAGAACCCCTTGCAGCAGTGGAAGTTGGAGAAGCCTCTTCACCACCTGAACCTATGAAAGTAAGTGAAGAGTTTGTTGAACATGATGATTCTGATATGTATGATACTGATGAGTTTATTGTAGACCCTAACATCCCTACAAGGCCAAAATGGGAATCCAAGACACTACATGCAGCAAGAGAGCTAGTTGGGGATCCCAATGACCCAAGGAGGACTAGATCTCAATTTGAGAGTGGTCTGTGCATGAAGGATCCTATGTTTGCTGAGAAATGATATTTGATGGTGGAATATGATCCTTAGACTTATGAAGAAGCAACAAAAGATCCAATATGGAAAACATCCATGAAGGAAGAGTTTAGCTCACTTCAGAAGAGCAACACATGGGAGCTAGTGGATCTTTCCCCAGGGAGGAAGTTAGTTCAGTGTAAGTGGGTCTACAAGACAAAATTTGATGCTGATGGTTAACCTTTGAAGTAAAAGGCCATATTGGTAGCCAAGGGATACTCATAGTTTCATGTCATAGATTACAATGATACCTTTGCACCAATGGCAAAGATGGATTCCATCAGGCTAGCCTTAGCCATTGCAGCCTCAAAGCGATGGGAGGTACATCACACGGATGTAAAGTGTGCCTTATTGAATGGATATCTCACTAAAGAGATATATATGCAGCAGCCTCAAGGATTTTATACTAACCCTTCTCTTGTGTGCAGGTTGAGAAAGTCATTGTATGGGCTAAAGCAAGCCCCCAGGGCTTGGTATGCCAAGATTGATAGCTTCTTGCTATCACTGAATTTTGTTCGGTGCAAATCAGATCAAAATGTCTATTTGAAGTTAATTAATTGTTTATTAATGATCATTGTGTTATATGTTGATGACCTCCTCATTACAGGAAGCTCAAAGGATGAGATTGCTTCCTTGAAGGGTGTAATGAACCAAGCCTTCTCCATGACAGATTTGGGGCTCTTAAGCCAATTTTTGGGGCTTGATATTGCTCAAACCAAAGCTGGAATCAAGGTGCACCAGTCCAAGTATGCCTTGGAGTTTCTGAACAAATTCAGGATGAAGGATTGCAAAGCAAGCAAGACTCCTTTCCTTTCAGGAGTGAAGCTGGAAGAAGTTGATTCTTCACCTATGGTAAACAATACACTGTATAGGAAATTGCTTGGATGTTTGTTGTATCTTACACATACTATACCTAATATTTATTATGCAGTAAGTGTGGCTTCTAGATACATTGATCAACCTCATGAGATCCATTGGCAAGAAGCGAAAAGGATCCTTAACATTGTTCAGGGAACAAGGACACATGGGATCTTCTATAAAGCAAAATCTGATCTTGATTTGATTGGATTTACTGACAGTGATGGGGTAGGTGATAGCACAGATAGAAATTCCACATCAAGATATCTGTTCATGCTTGCAAAAGGGCCAATCAGCTGGTCAATCAAGAAACAGAGTGCCATTCCACTCTCATCTATAGAAGCAGAGTACAGAGGAGTTGTTAATGCAACAACTCAATGTTTATGGTTGCAGGGTTTACTTGGAGAGTGTGGCTTCGAATCAGAGTACTCAACTACCATCTACTATGATAACTAGAGTACCATTCTAATATGCAATGATCCAGTTCAGAAGCAGAGAACCAAACACATTGAGATCCATATGCACAACATCAGAGAGCTTGTGCATGATGGCACCATTCACCTACTCTTCTGTTCATCTTCAGAATAAGTAGCTGATATCTTCACCAAAGCATTTTGTGAGAAGACCTTCAGCAATATCAAATCACTACTGGGGATTGCTGATCATCCTGTGAAGCATGAGTGAAGACAAGATTTCCAAATTTTGTTTTACACTCCATGTTTAAGGGAGGATTTTCCCATGTGGTTTTTGCCTCTTTCCTTGGTTGTATGGACATGCAGTATGTAAAGGGTGACTAAGCCTTGTTTCTAGGCCCTATAATTTTCTGATATATTATTCATAAGTTAGCTTAATGGGGGGAGTTATAATAATCAACCCATAGTTTACTACCTTAGACATTAATTTAATTATTTTTGTCTTATTTGCCTAGTTCATGTGTCCCACCTTATGCAAGTTGTCATTTACCTATCCATAGTGGTCAAACTTTCCTATTCTGACTCATGTAGCACTTGGGAAACCTTAAGGAATCAATTCTACTTTATTCCTATCCTCCTAGGCACCCTTCTGCTTTTTCTGATTTATTGCTTGCTTTTTCAGTGCTTTAAGGCAATTGGGAAAGTTTGACTAGGTGAAGTGAACTAGTTTTTTGTCCTATACATCCTCCACTCTTTTCTCCTTGGAAAATCATGTATGAGTTTTCATTCCATCACTCTTTAGCTTGCCTAAGTTCTTTTTCCAATTCGTGAGCTCCATGACTGATTTGGAAACAGTTTTTTGCACCTATGGGGGATTTGCTTAATTTTAGTAAGCCTACTTTTGACTAGATTCGAATTGCTCCTCATGTATTCAAATCCTTGATGTAATTATTTAATACAGCAGGCTATTTTATTACAGGGTTTTCTATTGTACACCTATTCAATAAAATTTAGTGTTCAGCTCATTATTCAGTCTCTTTTGTGAGTGATTTTGCATGATCAATTGATAATTGTTGTGAGTAAAATTGTTCGATCAGTGGGTTCAATTTCCACATGGAGTTATAGTAGAGGATGTATGAAGAGGTATTTAAGTTATATATTTGAGATTTGAAAGTTGAATGTTATATTTGTATCACATGAATAAATATGTAATTGTTATCTCTTCCTTTGACTCTATAAGAATAACAAGACGATTTTTTTTTCTTTTGAAAAAAAGAATCTAGAGACAATGAGGTGATACATTTTTTCATTCAAATTGACAATAATGGGGTTTAATTTAATTCTCAATGTGTTTTTTGTGGGGAGGTTCAAAATTTGTACCAACTAGTTTATGGTTCTTTCTTTCTTATTTTGGCCATTCAATTTTCTTTAGCTATAAATGGATAAGAAGAAACCACTTTCAACTTAAAAATTATTTAGGAGCTTTTGGTCCATATGAAAATTTAATTGTTTCAACCAATCTATGAGAATAATAAATGTTACTTTGTTTTAACATATATCAAATAAATCATTTAAAAAAAATCTAAGTAGATAGGTGAAAAGCTTTTAGCAGCAAGACTTAAAATTGTAACTGTACAAAGTGGGATTGGGAGCCTCCCACAACCAAAATTTGTTTACATTCCTTTTTTAATCACAAGTATTAACACATGCTTTTGTGGGTCACAAGTGTTAACCCAACTCAATATCAAAATAGCAAAAAAAAAATCACGCTTAAGAAAAAAACATAGAAGAATTTCATTAAAATTTTCTTTTAGATTATTATCAAATTTATAAAAAAAAATGAAAATAATAGCATCCAAAATTAGTAGTTCCAAGTCTATGGTAGCATGAAGAGAACACTTTCAAATTGTACAAATGGGTTTCTAAATTCAACACTTTAACTTCTTAGGCTCATAACCAAAAGGAAAGCATGTATGAAATTACACAGGTGATGCTAGGTAAATTTAGTATCGGATAAATTGTTGATGCTTGCTAAATTCCTTAGCTAATAAATTGTTGATGCTTGGTGGTTGGCTGGTTAATTCCTTAATTACATGAAACTTGACTTATCCTCTAAAGGAAGAGAACAAAGGTCAAGGAAGGGAATTGAAAGGAACAGAAAGGACCTATATTGGTACAACACTAGGCCAATTTAAGAAATAAAGAAGAAAATAAATGAAAGGAAAACCATCTCCATTGAAGGAAAACTCACCCACATACTCTTGAATCAAATGAGAAATTTTAATTTTATGTTATTACATATATAATAACAGCCATGCCACTTATATAGGCATATACATATCTTAACAAGCCTATTAATAAAAAAATATGATGGTTTGAAAAATAGTTAACCCTCCAAACTACACCCTAGAAAAGTGTTTGCTCGTTCTTTGAGACAATTTATTGGAGTTTTTAACATTATTTTTGCCGATAAAATTACTCATGAATTGAAAATGTTGTCAAATTATTGTTGCAAATATTAATTACTCACAGATATACATCACGTCTCAGTCAACACAGACAAAGTTTGTAGAAGTATATTGTTTCTAGACTATCTGACATGATGAAGAGTTCACATCTCTCCATAATTAAGTAGTCCAATTGTATTTCTGAATTTATGTTTTTAGGTAGATATTTATTGCAGTCTTTAATGTTAGTTGGTATCTTGTAAGAGAAGAAAATTTTATTCTTTGTATATGAAGAAGAATAAAATTGTAAAACATAGAGGATAAGAGAAGCGAGCAAGTGCGAAGTAGTGGAGAAGAACAAGAGAATCTCTCAGAAGAGTTTGCAATCTCAAGCTCCTTTGTTTTGAATGGGTTTGAGAGTTGAAGTTCTGTAAAAGGTGAAACATCCTTATAAATTTTCAAGTTTGTAATTACGTTTGTAGTTATTTTGTTGTGTCATGATAGTATATAATTCCATAGTTTATGATTGAATGCATGTCTTATTTATGGCGCACATCTTCTCTAGATTTACTTGTCTCAATGTTGTTTACATTTGCCATTTGTGAAAGACACAAAGAATCCAAAAATATTTCACTATGGAAGAGTGTGATATTTTACCTCAAAGTGATCGACACGCGTCTTAATTAAATACTTTGATTATATGATATTGTGAGCTTGTCGTAATATAGTTCTGTTGAGGTTTATCCCAAGATACAGGTTGGTAAAAAGTGTTTTTTAGATTATAAGTAAATAGACCAAGAAATATCATTTAATAAAGTTCCACCTAAATTGGTCTTGTCAAAGTGGGAATTGGTCACAACCAATAGTTGTTTGTAGATAAATCCTGTTGTGGTAAAATCCCATCGAAGTGAAGTGGGTGTCTTTCGAGGTAAAAGTGTGTTGGGTTAAAATTCCATAACAAGTGTGTTGACCAAAAAGTGAAATTTGATTCCTATTGCAGTCTTCTCTATCATAGTAAAATCGCGTCACATGTATTTTGTAATATCCCTCTCCTATGCACTGGAATATTTTCTATGAATGTATTTATTCTCTGGTGGGGAGCTCAAGGCCAAGGCCACCACCGGTAGAACCTTATATGCGATTCCCTAAGTCATGAACTTGGGCGGCTTAAGACTTGAGTATAGCTTCATTTCACGTAACCGTGTCCACTAGGAGGAGAGACTAGTGGTTGAGAACACCTGGAAAACCTAGTTATTCATAACCTAAATGTTGTGGCGTAAATAATCTTGCTAGGATATCATTCGTGGGTTTTCATAGTCGCCAACTTCGGTAAGAGGGACATCAAAACCGGTAAAAAGAACACATAGGTCATATGTGCAAATAACCTAAATATGTATAGGTATATATATATTTATTATCCATTAGTTAAATGGGGTAAATAAAATACATACTGAGATATATATATGAATATACATATATTCATATAGTTTTGAGAAGGGAGATATTTGTATCTATATGCATAAATAAGAGGCTTAACATGCACCCAGCGTTGAAAGGAATCTCCTCTACATGAAGGAGGCTGATCTTCGGTCTGTTTTTAGGAAAAATCCTCCTCGGCAAAGTTAGTGGCAAGAGTTTCTTCCTTGACTTGAGGAATTTAATTAGTTTTCAGTAAGGTGAATAATTCTGGGCGGGCTAACCACATGCCTCCAGCTAATTCTAAATGGAAAAATTAAGGACACATTTGACTTCCATGTATTTGGGTACGCGTGGCCTACCCAAAAAAATTGAGACCGTTACTCCTTGGTTATTTTTAGGTTACGAATCCCTTGGATAAAGGGGATCGGGGGCGCCTTAGCAGAAGGGGGGGGGAATCTCCTTCGGAGCCGTAGAGAGAAAAGGGAAAAATTTCTGCCCCTTTTCAGTGGGAATGATTCCAGGTTGAAAGCAGAAAACCTCTATGTCATTTTTTGTGTAGAGGAGGAGCGAGTTGCATAACCTCGGCGTGTCCAAAAGACCTCTGTGTCTTCTGGAAACTAGCCCTCCACATTTTTATGCCATTGGATCCTTGCTATTCCCTAATGGAGAAGTAATACCTATGATTCTGCGAGCTCTGCGTGTTGAAAGAGGAGCGGGGCATTGGAAAGGTACTTACCCGCCTTGGTGGATTTCTAGTCGTCGGCAGCGAGACCAGGGAAAGAGCAACGATAGCCTGAGGGAGATTACAACTTTGGGATTCTTTTACAGGCGTCACCGGTGGTAGGTTTCTAGGTGGCAAGGTGGAGGTATGAGAAATGGATTTTGATACCAGGTATGAGCAATAGGCATTATATTTATATGTATAAAAATCCAGCCTACGTTTTACCTATAAAGCGTTGTCGCTTGAGCTGCAATTGTATGTGTAGTATATACTTTGTTTTTAATCTGATTGAAGGCAGAATGAATGGTTAGCTCTGCATTTTGTTGTTATTTTGCATCTAGATATATAGCATACGAATATATTCGTAGGTATGCTGGATGATCGGATACGGCCTGGGTATTTTATGTCGGATGCATGGAAATCCAGATCGTTAGCCTGTAAGACCTTTCCAGCGTTTAAGTTCGGTGTCTAGCTCACGTTTCCCGATCCACTTATGTGTTTCTCAAGTGAATTTCTTTGGAGATCGCAACCTCGTAGACACCAGAAAAACTTGTGTGTGTTGACTGTCTTACGTTTTTTTTTGTTGATCTTCCTGGTTATTTTGGGGCAAGCGACTATCAGAAGGACATATATATATATGTATATGGTTATGTAAGTAATAATGCTCTTTGTATATAGCTGGTTGTGTCACCCAATCCGATTAGACTCCATAGAAAGGGTTTGTTGTGGTAACGAAAAACAATCCTAGGAACCTGTCTCATTTCTGTCAATGCTTTGGAAATGGTGAGTTTCACCCTTTCTTTCCCGTGGGTCGCTTTTAGCTATAACTTCCAATTGTGGACCGGACATAATTTAATATTATGCTTATTGGGTCCTTGTTTCTACCAGTGATTATTAAATTATAACTAGACACACGTTATGGCCCAAGCATATTCAATATGTAATACTGCGCTTGATATATGATAATGGAGTACATCGCAGAGGGAAGAATGCAGACCATTTATCTATATATTAAAGGTGGCAAATTCCATCAACACATATGTTGTTTCTCAAAAATGTCTACAGAAAATTGACTGCATTTTGCACACAAACCTGGGGGTTGCTTGGACTATTTCATAACATAACTCGCACTCCACTAGTTCAGCAGGCCTCACAATCAAAATGTGGTAACTTACATCCTGTAGCTTTGTATTGGTTAAAGCTGGAATCGCTAGGCCTCATCCTTTGTTCAGTATATTGTCATCATTACATTTTGAGTTGGTAAAACACATCCTCTGGGTATAAATATACTGATCGTATAACGTGCTAACCTTGCAACTGTTAAGAAGCGATAATCAGCCTTCTTGAGTAGTTCGCTCTTCAGTTATGTTAACTAGAGTATGAAATCAAACTACATTGCGAAACCTCCAAAGGGATTTATAGTAACATATTATTTGATTTTAAAATTGAATGCGCCTAAGAGACTTTTTATATTGTCTTGATTGTGGCTAAAAGTCACTACTTGATTGGAGGAAAATGATTACCTATGTTGAGGGGAACGTGTTGTATATGCCCAGTTATGACGAGATAAGGTCAAAGTATCAATGTAGTATTTTGCTATGAAAGAGGCAAATTGTACTGTTGAATGTGTCTCTCTGTGAAGAGAATCGCAGTAGAGGATGGCACAGGCTGTGCCACCACTTGTAATATTTTTATCTCTCCGATAAGAATAAAAGAACAAGCAAATGATTGGTGGATGTAGCCTCGTGGACGAGGTGAACCACGTGAAAAATGGCTGTCTCATTTGTGTTATTTTGTTTTATTTTATTGTGCTGGATTATTTTCTTGTTTACATAATGGTTATGAATGCAGTAAAAATGTGTTAATTAGTGAAAGGATTACTAAAGATTTTATTTTTGCAGACACCTGAATCGCAAATACATCACTTAACACATTAAAGTACATGAGGTATATTACATATGGTATCAGAGCCTGGCTACAACGCTGGGTCCTCAAGAATGGGCTAACATGATAATTGCAGGATTACATTTGGAAGAAGAATTGCGTTGGAGATTCAATCGTATCGGGGTGAGATCGTCATCAAAAATGTATAAATTATAATCATTTTGGGCATTCCCTGTAATGGTTGCATTCCCCAAAGAATTCATATCAGATTACGATATTTGCTTCTCTGCAATTACCAGCTAACGCCCCATGTGTGGCTATGAGATATAGATTCTCATAAATATGATAATCGTTGTAGGTTGACTTGAGGTATATTTTTCTGTAAATCTGATAATCATGCATGTTTGACTAAACCCTTGTATATGGTTTCTCTTAATGATTTTTGATGGGCGTTGCATCTATTGGCCTGAGATTGGGATAATATCTTGGTATGTGATTCCTACGCATAAGTATGCTAATCCTTGCTTATTGTGCATTAATAGCATAGATATGAAAACATGCATTTACAGCTTGTATGTCATTCAAATCACTATAAAGATGAGACCTTTGTATGCAACTCCTCTACATAAGTAAGATAAGTGTTACTTATCTTATTTTAAACTTAGACCTAAAGACGTGAGTTTACACTTGGTATATCTGCGATAATATGGGGCTCCCAACTAGGCGAATGGTAGGGCTTGATCCACTATTGCATGTTTCCATGTGTTTCGTTTGGTTAATAATGTCTGTTTTTTTTTCAATAGAGCAAACAATGAAGGTTTGTTGCATTTTCCAAGGTTTGGATATACCTACAATGTTAACGTCTTCTTGATTGGGTTCTGATTCAACATTTGCATTGATCAGACATCTGCGTCTGATCTTGATTTCGTAAGATCCCTTTGTCAATTAAGATTCTATGTACAAACTATAGATTGCCACCATTTTGGCCATCCTTGCGCCAAAGACATATGCAACCCCTCTAAAGTGCCGTTGATTGCCAAACAAAAAAGGAAGGAAAGTGTGTAAGAAATTAAAACTCGCAGGGCAAATTGTTATACAATTGTTATGGCCCTTCCTTCTTACGAAGATTTAATGCTTGTTATTCAAAAGATCCAGCTAGAAAATTGAATGTTTGCAGCTGGAAAATTGAATGTTTGAATTCTGTAGATCTAATGTTTTGAATGCTCGGTTACTATGTAATATCAATCTGGTATTTTGATAACTGATTTTATGCATTGTAAAACTTATTCTGGCCTCCATTTTTCCACTACCTATGATCAGGGTCATGGGGTACTTTGATCTGCGTCTTGAAAAAATTAATTCGGGCCTGCGATTTTCCAATGCCTTTGATGACAATTTTTTTTTATTTTTATTTTTTTTATATACATGCATCTTATACTCTGAATCTGGACTGCATCTCATTGTTTTAAACAATGAGCTTGGAAAGAACTCTCCCTATGTTTCACGTTCCCAGGCATGATTTTTGGTGATTTCACGGCCTGTGTGAGATTTGTCCTGGTTTGTTCTCCGATGTATTATGATTTGTTTTATATATGAGATTATGGTGTAGACCATCGATCCAAGGTGGTGTCATTCTAGCATATAATTATTGATTGATGGCGTCAATGTATAATCCCTTGCCAAAGTATTTGCTTCAGAAGGAGTAAAGTGTGTGTTCGAAGTAGAAGCCATGATTTTCAATCTGTGATTTGAATTAGGGTCTGATAGTTGATAAGATTTGGAGATACACCTTTTTATTGGACGAAGATTCCTGTAGATATGGAAAATACTCTTGCTTGTTGGGATTGATGTTGTTGATGGAATATATGAGAGATCTAGTCTATGAGATAGATCCAAATCCTTGTGATCAAGGGTAAACCTCTGCTTGGTAAATTTATGAACCCCTGGGAATCTCTTGTTTCTACCATGCTTTGATTTGGGTAATATCAGACCTGAGAGCTTCAACAATTGTTATGTGGTATTCCTCTTCTTTCTGGATTATGCGATGACACTAGAAGCCTAGCTATGTATACCTTTTGGATTGATTTTTACTACGACTCGGAGGGGAACATTATTCTTTAGTGTTCACATCCAAAGAACAAGTCCTCTGACCACTTTATTGTATGTCTTGTTTGTGATTTTCATATTCGTTGTTGACTAATGAGATGTAGTAGAGAACATAATCCTTGAAATACCTTAGCCGCAGGATTTGAGGACCTTACGATATTAATGTCAGTAACAAAAATGAATGATGGCATATGTTGATGTCATCTATATTGAAGAAGTGCTAGAATGGATTTTACTTTCAACTGAATAACTTCTTTTCTTAATTTTGGTCGATATTATTTAAATCGTTTAGACATTTGCAGCAATAGAGGAAGTCTCATTTTGCTACACGTGACCCCAACATATATGTCTAAATTATGAGTATGTTACTGATGGAAATCGATTTGATTACTATGCGTTGCTGGATTTTTTGGCATTTCGATGGAAGAAACTTCTGCACCTTGTGGAAAATATGTCATGCTCTTAAAGATGCCTCATCAGCATTACAATAGAAATGGTGCATGATTTCATATCATAGTTCCTATAGATCAGAGGTATGCTAAATCCTTGGTCTGCTGGTTGATTTTTGCAAATCCCTTACCTGTGGTTTTTTTATCTTAGTTTCAATCTGTAGAAAAGGTATGCATCATTTATTTTAATCATGGATATTGTAGAGGGGATAATTTAACTAAGATAGTTGTTTAATTGGTCTTTTCGATTGGGATTTCCTGACCTTTTTGTGGTGAGGCTTATTGCAGGCAATTTGCTTTGTTTAGAATTGTTAACAGGATTGGATGTTGGGCTTATGGCATTGACAAGAACTTTAAAAAGTTTAGATGTTGTACACATAAAATGGCAGCAGTAAGTGAATTTTTTCTGTTGTAATAAATTGAAGTTAATGAGTGTTTGCATTGTCAAATTCTCAGGCTATATGTGGCTCCTTGCGAATTGTGTTGTTGTAAATTGAAAAGGTTGTGGCTTAGTATGAATGCCTTCATGTCAATTCTCGTGTTATAGAATTGAAAAGGCTCTTACCGATGAATGAGAAATGGGGTAAGGCATGATTTATGATAAAATTTTGATATTCTTTGAATTAGTAATATGATAAACTGACTACATATGGAGTGATTGCAGTCATGGCAAATTATGGCCATGAAAAAGGCTAAAGCTCCAGGACTATGATGAGTTAAATCTCATGTGTATAAAGTTATCACCAGAAGAGGGAGTGGTGATGGAGGTAGTGGTTAAAATCTACCTTGTTTTCCCCCAGGCCAGCGAGGGACCATTATGCATTTTGGGGACGCCCAGATGTAATACATGTGGTTAAGACTCGTTCTGCACACATTAGAGGACTGTCACATGAGTTGGGGGACTCTGTGAAGAGAATAACCTCTAGGCACTGTGGAGGTGGGCAAGAATGGAGTGCCTCAGCTTGGTGAAGCACCCTAAAGGAGATACCGCTAAGAGGGGTACAGGGTATCGTCCTTGTGTTGGGTGGCTTGAATGAAGAACAATGACAAGCACCCTGAATAGTATAGAGGAGATACACGAAGGGTTGGTATCGTCCTTGTGTTGGGTGGCTTGAATTGGTACTTGGAGTACTGTTGGCACTTGACGTGCTGGGATGGAGGACATCCAAAGAAAGGAACAATGTGGAAAAGGGTATGTGCATTGCAGGTAAACTTGTACCGATGAGGTAATATGTTGATTAATTGTCAGATAGAACTGACAGGTAATCTATTGATTATGTGGATTTCTAGCATTGACATTATTGATATAATGGGATTTCAATGCTTGTAGTCAGGTTTTGTTGATGTATCAATTGCATTATGGAAATGATTGGGTAATATGACACCAATGAATATTAGAAAATTGCAGATTGCAAAAGAATATTTGACTTTTGTTTAAGTTGAATTGTGATTTGGACATGAATTATTGAAGGGGTTAAGTTGTAGTTATGATGCTGCAAAAGACTTGCTAATTGCATTCATGATGAATTGACTCTTATCTATGTGAAATTTGGGTAGACCCGATTTTTGCAGGTCCTATGAACCCACAAGGATCAGAAAAGAAAAAAAAAAAAAGCAGGAAGAGAAATCCGAGCAAGGCGAACCAAGAAGAGATGAGTCCAGAAAAGAATAAAAGACTTGTCGAAGAAACAAGAAACACCGAGGATGGTGTTCTTTCTTTTAGGGGGAAAGGATGTAATATCCCTCTCCTATGCACTGGAATATTTTTTATGAATGTATTTATTCTCTGGTGGGGAGCTCAAGGCCAAGGCCCCCACCGGTAGAACCTTATATGTGATTCCCTAAGTCATGAACTTGGGTGGCTTAAGACTCCAGTATAGCTTCATTTCACGTAATCGTGTCCACTAGGAGGAGAGACTAGTGGTTTTAACACCTGGCAAACCTAGTTCTTCATAACCTAAATGTTGTGGCGTAAGGAATCTTGCTAGGATATCATTGGTGGGTTTTCATAGTCGCCAATTTCGGTAAGAGGGACATCAAAACCGGTAAAAAGAACACATAGGTCATATGTGCAAATAACCTAAATATGTATAGGTATATATATATATATATATATTATCCATTAGTTAAATGGGGTAAATAAAATACATACTGAGATATATATATATGAATATACATATATTCATATAGTTTTGAGAAGGGAGATATTTGTATCTATATGCATAAATAAGAGGCTTAACATGCACCCAGCGTTGAAAGGAATCTCCTCTGCATGAAGGAGGCTGATCTTCGGTCTGTTTTTAGGAAAAATCCTCCTCGGAAAAGTTAGTGGCAAGAGTTTCTGCCTTGACTTGAGGAATTTAATTAGCTGTCAGTAAGGCGAATAATTCTGTGCAGGCTAACCGCATGCCTCCAGCTAATTCTGAATGGCAAAATTAAGGACACACTTGACTTCCGTGTATTTGGGTACGCGTGGCCTACCCTAAAAAATTGAGACCGTTACTCCTTGGTTATTTTTAGGTTACGAATCCCTTGGATAAAAGGGATCGGGGGCGCCTTAGCAGAAGGGGGGGGAAAGCTCCTTCAAAGCCGTAGAGAGAAAAGGGAAAAATTTCTGCCCCTTTTCAGTGGGAACGATTCCAGGTTGAAAGCAGAAAACCTCTATGTCATTTTTTGTGTAGAGGAGGAGCGAGCTGCATGACCTCAGCGTGTCCAAAAGACCTCTGTGTCTTCTCGAAAGGAGCCCTCCACGTTTTTATGCCATTGGATCCTTGCTATTCCCTAATGGAGAAGTAATACCTATGATTCTGTGAGCTCTGCGTGTTGAAAGAGGAGCAGGGAATTGGAAAGGTAGTTACCCGCCTTGGTGGATTTCTAGTCGCCGGCAGCAAGACCAGGGAAAGAGCAACGATAGCCTGAGGGAGATTACAACTTTGGGATTCTTTTACAGGCATCACCGGTGGTAGGTTTCTAGGTGGCAAGGTGGAGGTATGAGAAATGGATTTTGATACCAGGTATGAGCAATAGGAATTATATTTATATGTATAAAAATCTAGCCTACGTTTTACCTATAAAGTGTTGCCGCTTGAGCTGCAATTGTATGTGTAGTATATACTTTGTTTTTAATCTCATTGAAGGCGGAATGAATGGTTAGCTTTGCGTTTTGTTGTTATTTTGCATCTAGATATATAGCATACAAATATATCCGTAGGTATGCTGGCTGATCGGATACGGCCTGGGTATTTTATGTCGGATGCATGGAAATCCAGATCGTTAGCCTGTAAGACCTTTCCAGTGTTTAATTTTGGTGTCTAGCTCACGTTTCCCGATCCACTTATGTGTTTCTGAAGCGAATTTCTTTGGAGATCACGACCTCGAAGACACCAGAAAAACTTGTGTGTGTTGACTGTCTTACGTTTTTTTTTTTTGATCTTCCTGGTTATTTTGGGGCAAGCAACTATCAGAAGGACATATATATATATGTATACGGTTATGTAAGTAATAATGCTCTTTGTATATATCTGGTTGTGTCACCCAATCCGGTTAGACTCCATAGCAAGGGTTTGTTGTGGTAACGGAAAACAATCCTAGGAACCTGTCTCATTTCTGTCAATGCTTTGGAAATGGTGAGTTTCACCCTTTCTTTCCCGTGGGTCGCTTTTAGCAATAACTTCCAATTGTGGACTGGACATGATTTAATATTATGCTTATTGGGTCCTTGTTTCTACCATTGATTATTAAATTATAACTAGACACACGTTATGGCCGAAGTATATTCAATATGTAATACTGCGCTTGATATATGATAATGGAGTACATCGCAGAGGGAAGAATGTAGACCATCTATCTATATATTAAAGGTGGCAAATTCCATCAACACACCTGTTGTTTCTCAAAAATGTCTACAGAACTTTGACTACATTTTGCACAAAAACTGGGGGTTTCTTGGACTATTTCATAACATAACTCGCACTCCACTAGTTCAACAGGCCTCACAATCAAAATGTGGTAACTTACATCCTGTAGCTTTGTATTGGTTAAAGCTGGAATCGCTAGGCCTCATCCTTTGTTCAGTATATTGTCATCATTACATTTTGAGTTGGTAAAACACATCCTCTGGGTATAAATATACTGATCGTATAACGTGCTAACCTTGCAACTGTTAAGAAGCGATAATCAGCCTTCTTGAGTAGTTCGCTCTTCAGTTATGTTAACTAGAGTATGAAATCAAACTACATTGTGAAACCTCCAAAGGGATTTATAGTAACATATTATTTGATTTTAAAATTGAATGCGCCTAAGAGACTTTTTATATTGTCTTGATTGTGGCTAAAAGTCACTACTTGATTGGAGGAAAATGATTACCTACGTTGAGGGGAACGTGTTGTATATGCCCAGTTATGATGAGATAAGGTCAAAGTATCAATGTAGTATTTTTCTATGAAAGAGGCAAATTGTAGTGTTGAATGTGTCTCTCTGTGAAGAGAATCGCAGTAGAGGATGGCACAGGCTGTGCCACCACTTGTAATATTTTTTTCTCTCCGATAAGAATAAAAGAACAAGCAAATGATTGGTGGATTTAGCCTTGTGGACGAGGTGAACCACGTGAAAAATGGCTGTCCCATTTGTGTTATTTTGTGTTATTTTGTCATGCTGGATTATTTTCTTGTTTACATAATGGTTATGAATGCAGTAAAAATGTGTTAATTGGTGAAAGGATTACTAAAGATTTTATTTTTACAGACACCTGAATCGCAAATACATCACTTAACACATTAAAGTACATGAGGTATATTACATATTTTGGTCAAATTTACCCCGTCGAAGTAAAAATTGGGGTTTCCCAAAGGCATTGTGTCGTAACCCCAAAAGTTTAAAAAAAATATTCTTACTGCACAGTAACTCAATTAATTATCACTCTATGTGTGTCACCCAAGATTTGGTATGAGAGAAAGTTTAGGAAAGTGTGGAAATTGTATCCCAAGCTTAGATCAATTGAACTCGCAAAATTGCTTGTAAAACATGCATAGATTCACTCAAATTGGAGACATTATATGGAGCATAAATATAAATTCTATTGAATAAGTTTATCTCAGAAAAACTCATGAATTCATAGGTTTTCCAAATATATAATTACATCATATATTCAAATGCATAAGGAGGTTATTTGAATCATCACAAAAGCAAGCTTACTAAAAAGTCAAAATCCCCCCCTAGGTGCATAAAACACTTTCCAAATCTGCCAAGAAAGTCACATATGGGGTGAATGAATTGTATCAATGTACAAGTGAATTAAAGTGGGTAAAATGATTCTTTTGGAAGAGATAAATATAGAGGGTGAGTTGTACAAAAAACATGTCACTTGCATTAAGACTAGCTTTACCTTTTGCCTTAAAAGCTGTTGAAAAGGCGTCTAATTATGCATAAGGTAGGAATGTGCACTTATTAAACTAGGAAGCCTGATGGTTTTTCAAAACCTTATCCAAAATATTTCCAAAGCACTCCTGTAGTCATTTTTAGCAAGTTTGTCCATAAGGAACCAAGTGGATGTCAACTAGCTACTATAGGACCTAGGAATTTAACCAAAATGATTAAATAATATATCCTAAGTATGGTAATAGGTTTTGATTAATCTAAAACCCACTCTTAAGCCTGAATTATGTGAAATATCAGAAATATATCATATATATAGGTCCTAGAAACAATGATTAGTCACCCTTTACATACTGCTTGTCCATACAAAAAAAGGAAAGAGACAAAACGACAAAGGGGAAAATCCTCTTTTAAACACAGAAATGAAGAAAATTTTGTGAAATATTGTCTTCAATTATTATTCATCATATGATAAACTATCCCCATAAGTGATTTGATATTTCCGATTTCCTTCTCATAGAAATCCTTGGTGAATATGTTTGTTACTTTCTTGGATGATGCACAATAAAGCAGAGAAATGATTCCATCATTCACAAGCCCTATAATGTAGTGCATATGGATCTCTATGTGTTTGTTTGGATACCTTTGTACTGGCTCAGTTGATATTTGAATGGTACTTTGGTTGTCACAATATATGACTGTAGAATTCTCAGATTCAATCAGAAACTCTCCAATTATATCCTACAACCACAAACATTGAGTAGCTTCATTCATAGCTCCGCTATGTTCTTCCTGAATAGATGAAAATGCAATGGAACTCTTCCTTTTACATGAATAGATGATCATCCCATATGAAATCATAAAAAAATATCTAAGAGTTGATTTTCTATCAGCATTATCACCCTCCCAATCAAAATCAGTAAAACCAAATAACTCTAAGTCATATTTTGTAACATAGTGAATCCCATGTGCCCTTGTTCCCTACACAAAGTGAAAGATTATTTTTTCTACCCTCTAATGGATGTCATGATTTTAACCCATATGTCTAGATTCCACACTCATTGCATAAGATATACCAATTCAAGTATGAGTCAAATAAATAAGACAACTAGCTAGTTTCCTATACAAAGTGTTGTTTACCAATGGATTGGAATGTGCTTCTTCAAGCAATCCTTCATGTTGAAATTTTTTAGCATGTATTAAGCATGCTTGGACTGAAGTAATTTCATTCCAAAATATTTTTGAGATATCTAAAAGCCCCAACAATTGGATCAACAATCCCAAATATGTCATGGTTCATAGAAAGCATGGTTCATTACGTAGTTAAAGGAGGCAAATTCTTTCATGCAACTTCCTGTGATCAAAAGGTCATCCACATAAATTTTTTATTATTATTGAGCCATGAATTATATTCAGATAGAAATTTGGATCATACTTGCATCTACTATAGTTCTATGATAGCAAAAGGTCGTCAATCTTGGCATTCCAAGCTCTAGTAGCTTGTTTTATCCCATATAGTAATTTCTTCAACCTGCACACAAGATATGGATGATTAAAAAAACCTTATGAATGATTCATATATATCTCTTCTTTGAAATATCTATGTACAAAGTCACTCTTCACATCCTCCATTGCTTGGAAGCTGCAATGGCCAAAACTAGTCTTATAGAGTCCATCTTTGTCATTGGTGCAAAGTTCTAATTATAGTCAATGCCTTGGAATTATTAGAAGAAATTGGCCACTAAAATTTTGATATACTTCAGAGGAGATCCATCAACAACAAACTTTTTCTTGAATACCCATTTGCACTTGACTAGATTTCTCCCTAATAGAAGATTGACTAGTTCCCATGTTTCATTCTTCAGGAGAGAATGGTATTCCTCTTCCATGGTTGTTTTCCATCTTGGATATTATTATTGTTATTAATATGTTTGTGGATATGATTCAACCATTAGATAACAATTGTCATAAAATAAGGCGTCTTTGACAGAAAGGGCACTCTCGAATTAAGATGTAGTTCTTTTAGGATCACTAGGATTCCCATCTAGTTTCCCAACTGCATGAATGGTCTTTGCTGCCCACTTTGGTATTGTAGGTGTGTTAGGATCTAAAATTAAGTAATAATTATAAGACATATCATAATTATAATCCTTATTATTCTCTTCGCTCAC
>LPNX011170717.1:0-46159 GCA_001517045.1 Pseudotsuga menziesii
CCCCAACTTTGGAGGTATGGAGTGAAAAACTCAGAAATTATCAGTCATTTATTCAACAACCAATAATAACCAAGGGAAAAAACACCCTGGGCTGATCAGATTGATAAATGAAGTCTAAGAGACTGAGTCTTTTACAGACATTTCATGCTAGAACATTTATTACAATCCCCCCATGAACATGTGATATGATACAACAAGCACTTCCCAGAAGTACTTCCAAAGGTCATTTTGAAGTTCGAACAAGTTAACCCTGTCCGGTTCACCAGGATCACTTGATAAAAACCACTAAGTACAACTTACGTGGTAACAGACCCTAAGTCCAAGATAACATCAGTCATATCGTATGCTCCTATCTGAGCATTCAATCTCATTTCCTGGCGAGTTCTGCTGACTCTATGAATAGTTTTGTCCTGACCAGAACTTTGTTGAGGTCCGGAGGAAGCAAGGACTTTCTGTAACTCAGTCAGAGCATCCTGATCTCTTAAAAGTTTGAGGCAACTCTGTAAAAAGGAGGATAGGGTACTTACGTTATCCAGCAGGGCTTCCTGGGGCCGCGAAGGTAGTTGCTGTGGTTGCACAGGTGCAACGGATGAACTAGGGCCAGCAAAATCTTTCTTGACTTCCATAAATGTCTCTCTTTCTCTTGTGATATCAAATGCGGGGATTTTCGCAGGAGCCTTACGAACCCAAGCGTCGGCAGGCTGTTTTTCTGTATTCTGGGGTTGTGTCATAGCTCCACTCTGTGGGACAACATTGACAGTTGTGGCAGTTCTAGGATCAACTGAAATCATCTGGATGTTTGGCGTAGGGGTACTCTGTCATGCTTGAATCTTAGCTACGAGCTGCGGGCACTGCTCAATCACATGATCGACCGCGCGGCAGTACCGACATGTCGTAGTGGGGTTCTGACAGTAGCGAGCCAAATGCCTAGCTTGGTTACAATTTTAACACACCAACTGGCCTCGGCCTCTTCTAGCCATACCACCACGGCCACCAGAAGAACCTCTACCGGAGGCACCCCCCTGGTAACCGTAGCTATCATTACTTGGGCCATCATTGTGCACCCGGTAGGCATCATAGGTGCGGCACTCATCCTCATTATGACCCACAGACTTGCATAAATTACAGTAGGGGTTCTTAGGTCCTTGTCCATACCTTTGCAGCAGGTAACAGTTCTCAGGCCGGTGCTGACCTGTCGTTCTGCAGAGCTCACAATATAGGACTTGTGGTGGAAATGGGTTCGGCGCACCTATATGCAGGTACTTGCTTACGAGAGGGCACCGTTCCTTGTCATGACCTTCGGTCCGACATTGTGTACACCAAACCTCTTCGCGATCGAGTTTCCCCTTCTTCATCTCGCGAAGTTCCAGGGCCATCGCTGCTAGCTGTGCTTGGATTTGAGCAATACCAGAATCATCTCTGATGGGAGCAGTCTCTAGCTTCATTGCGATTTCCAGAGCCTCTTGTTGGTCAGCAACCTTCTGTTGCATGAGTGGGGTTCTGATATGTAGTAATAATGCTGCGATAAACCATTCCTTGTGTTGCATAGGACTAATGGTAAAAATGACTTGGTCTAATAGAACTTTGAATCTCTAGTCAAAGTCCCACACGGATTCGCCGTGCCGCTATTGAATCTCTTTTAGCTCAGTGATGCTCTACGATTCTGATTTAGGATTCTTAAATTCTTTGGTTATAGCTGCCTTAATCTCATCTAAAGTAGGGTTCTGAGTACTAGAGAATTTCATGAACCAGGTCAAATCCCAGTCCCAGAAAGAAGTAATGAGCTGCGCGGCTCTCACATCTGGTTATGTAATTTTCTTCGCATTCCATACTGCTTCACATAAAAACCAGAACTGTTCAGGGTCCTCTGATCCCGTGCCGTTGAAGATGGGGAGCTTAATGTCATCAACTAGGCGAGCCATAGGGGTTCTAGGAGGGCTGGGAGGGGGACAGGATGTCGATGGGGGGGGGTTTACAGGGGCAGATTGACCTGTGGCCGGAATACTCGGACTTGGTTGACTGGCGGACTGCGATGGAATTTCGGGGGTAACAGAGCTTTGCTGCGGGGTGACCGGAGGGTTTCCAACTGAAGGGTTTTCGTTAGAATCAGACTCTTCAGGATTTACAGGGGAAGACGCTGTAGCCTGTCCTAAGGAATAGGAGTCAAAATCTCTTTTGTACCTTTTTCCACTTCGCAGCAAACCACTTTGCTCATCGAAGGTATTATCACTTGCAAACATATGTTAGTACTACTAAGCTAGCAGTATGATTCAAACGACAATATACCCTTTTTAGCCAATAGTATTTTAATCCTCAAGCTTAATGAATGCAAAAACTTACCATGAGGCCCTTTGAAGAACTGTCATTCAGCTTCGCTGAAAGAGGTACTTGAGGCAATGGAAAACTCTGTCATGAAGGCTTCCAATGTTTGCATCGTCCAGAAATCAACAGCGCGGGATACCGTGTTGTTCACATGTTGCACAAGATGGACCCTTGTGGGGGTCCACGTGGGAACCCGACGAGCTTGGAAGTTCATTCTTTTCTCTGTTAACCTAGACAACCACTGGTGCAACTCTATGTGGATACTACCAAAGAAAATTTCATAAGAATCATAAAAAACATACCTTTGTAAAAAGTCACGTGCGCTACAACGCGGATTTGTATTCTCTGTCTCAGCAAATTTAAGTAAAGACTCATCAAGCCAATCCCTGATATCCTTCACAGAGGGCCTCCAGAACATATCCCTCAAGGTACGACGTAAACCCCTCTTGAGCAGATACTGAGTTCAACCGGCAACGGAACCAATTTGTTGGGAAATAGGGCAGACCCGGGTTTAATCCTTTTATGTCGCACCAACAAAAGACCCACAGTGTTGGCCCTTTCGGCAACAACTTGCACGCAGGTTGCAGTCTCACTCGAAACATTTATGGGGTGCCGCAGAATTAGGTTTCTGCAAGAAGAGAGGGATATTACTGTACCTTAGCCTTTAACAAACTTATTAATCAACAATTACACAACTTTGTCATTCATTCACATACAACTTCGCGGATAGATAAACAACCGTGACTTGCTTAACCCACTACAGGGAATTCACAGTGAAGCTTGTTATTAGCAGTGATCTAAGTTATCAAATGTATACAGTTATTAATGCATGAAAGACAACAGAAAGAGAAACAACACAAGAAACCACAACACCGGATATAACGTGGTTCACCCCCAGTGTAGGGGTTACGTCCACAAACTGTGTTTTATTCAACTTGCTACAAAACCACAGTTTGATCTGCGCACTTAGCTGCAGATCCCTTCAGTCCTTAAAAGCCGTGCACACAGCAGCAGGCCTCTGCACACACAGCTGCAGATCTTTCCTTAACCTTCTTACAAAACCCTCAATGCACACAGCTGCAGAGGTCATCCATGCACACAGCTGGGACTTAACCTTTCCTTACACAATCAGCCTTAGCTTCACCTTTCTTTATTTACATAAAAAAGCCTAACCTTTCTTATTTACAACAATGCCTATTTATACATCGCACTATTGCAAAACCATGGCTTCAAACCATGGGCACCCAAAACCCTAAACCCTGGTCTTAAACCGCGGGTTTATTACAATAGAGACTTTTGACTCAACCCCCGACACCCCTAAGACTATTTTGAGTTAGCCTCCGCTTACAACTCCTTTGGCCCGCGACTATCCTTAAGGACCGTTGGGGTGCACGCCCCAACAAAAGTCAAAGGAGACAATGGTACCTGAGCGGCCTAGAAGAAAGAGCTCACCCACTGCATTCAAGGTAGTGGCAGAAGACAGGAGGGCTCAGCTACCCTCATAAAGGAAAAGAAGCAATGAGGCCGAGGTATTGAAGACGAAGGACAGAAAATGGAAGTGGTGCATAGTACCCATGGTCAGCGCCGAGAAGCATGGAAGACTGTAGAGAGCAGTGGTGTGACGGAAAATGGCTACCCCAAGTACAGATATGCCAACTGTCACTAGTTAGGGTTTTGGATTACTGTTGGGACAGGTCCACAGTGTTGTAATGGCGAGACCTTCAGGCCGCCTATAAAGAGATGTATTTTTGTATTGTAAAGGGTTGGTTAGTTAGTTAGTTGGTTGGACAATTGTATAAGTTTGGACAATTGTTGGTCATTTCTATAGGAGCCAAGCTCTGGTTCTCTTATTAGCTGTAGTTATCTTACTGTAACCAGTAGCTGGCTCATTGAGCATGCATGTAATGATCCGCAGGGATCGACAGAGAGGGAAGAGTATATTGTAAGAGGTGCAATATTCAGAAGAGAAGAAATCTAAGAGAGAAGGGCTCCAGGATGTGTGCGGAGTTACCTAGAAGATCTCGAGCTGCATATGTGGTGCAGCAGAACTGTGTTTACCTTCCCCTGAGCTATAATAGAAACACAGTTCTGTGGACGTAGCTTCCATCCTGGAGGTGAACCACATTAAAATCGAGTGTTGTGTGATTGATTTATGTGTTGTGTTTAATAGTTGCATGTATCAGTTATTTCATGAACCTTGCTTACAGTTAATGTATGTATGCGTTATTCAGTTTATAGCACTATAGAAGTAATTGCAAGTTGAAATCCTTAAGAACTTGGTATAGAAGTCTACCTATGTTTCAGTTCTTATAGTTAAGAATCGCAGAGGTAAGCAGCCTTGTATGTTGAGCCCCGTAAGTCGGAGCAAGTAGCACTAAGTATGCGGAGCCGTAGTAATAGGATATCACAGGGAGGCGATATCGCACTAGCAGAGAAGCTGCGGTGCGCTGTAGTTGAGGATATAGTGTAGGAGGGAGTTACGTGTGGTCCGAGGTGTGGTGATGTGATAAGGGTTGGAGTCATCGTGAGTAAGAGGAAGTGCACATCGTGCAGATAGAAATATCGCAGGCTAGAAGAGCTACAAGACCCCCAGGCTGCTACAGAACCTGGTCGAAGACACTTGAGTCTTTGGCCAACCCATTAGAATCACTTCGGGTGAGAATTCAGGCTGCTCTGCGGTCTGTCGCTGAAAGGGCCAGTGAGCTAGGGGTGTTGTTGGTTAAATACAGTAAAACCGGGTCTGCTGAGCGACCAACAAAAGCACACCAAAATCAACGGGAAAACCCTATCGATAGTTGAAAAAAAAAGATGCTAAGCATCGGGAAACTAATCCACTAAATAGACACAATGGTGGGTATCATAAAGACTACGGGTTCCACGACAAAAATAACGTCGGTTATCAGAGGCTCTGAGCACTATGCATAAGATGATTAGTCCTCAACCGTTCCGGAGTGTTGGCACTCCCAAACACTAAAAACTACCAATATTTAAGCGTTGTAGATCGGAACCACTAAACATCGGCCAGATAGTTCACTACATAGCCACAACGATGGAAGACATTCTGACTACGGCACCTGTGACAATAGAAAATCATCGACGATCGAAAGAACTAAGGACTACGGATGGACAAGTTTAAAACTAAGCATCTCTGCAATGTTGGTAAGGCAACGGACAAGGCCTCGGATCAATGACAAACATCATTCCGATAGCGATAAAGCAAAATCATTGACAGTTAAAAATATAAAGTTTTGAAAAAGAAAACAAAAGAGATAACATGCATCAGCGAATAACAAGACTGTTCATCGGTGGCATAGAGGACTAATGCCTCGATTCCTTCGTCAAATGACTTCCGATAGTGATAAAATCAAATCATCAAAAAAAACCAAAGCATTAAGTGTTTAAAAGACTCTCAACTGGGCAGCGATAAAATTAGTTTGTTTCACCTCCAAAACAACGGCAGCATAGAGAACTAAAACTCCGATTCAAAATTCTGCTGACCTTCGATAATGATAAAGCAAAACATTGAGAGAGAAAATGTTAAGCTCTGAAAATAAACAAACTCCACAATCAAAAGCATTGGATTGACAAAGGAAGATTTAGATCATCCAACTTCTAAAACGAAGGAAACAATTGACCTCAAATCAAACTCAAGAAAATCCAAATTTGTAGCAGAGGAAAAACAGAGTTCAGGAAACCAAATAAATCCAGGCAAGATAAAATTAAAAGGAGGGTCCAAAATTTTAAAAAATTTGGGAAAAACTTGCAGCTGCAACAGAAGGATATGCAGTGGAAGGAAAGAACTTTGCATTGCTCACAATCACAAGACAGACATCGACGATTTATTGGTAATGTACCAAAAAACTGGCACAAAGGTGGGACAAAGAACAACTTGAAATTTTTTTTTCGAAAATGGTCCTGGACTTCGGAGTGTATAATCATTGAAGGATCCACAAGATGAAGAAAGAAATAAAGGATTCAGATTTGTTGAGTATTATAATCATTCTTGGCTAAACATGTAGAGGATTTGAAGCTTATAGACTAAATGAGCCACTAAAAGTCGACGTGGATTTCCTAAATGACCAAATGTGTGAAAGTGGCCTTCAAAGAATATGATATGATATGAAACCTGATGAAGCTTTTGGTCTTATTTTTTTCCTGGGAAAATGTTGTAGCAGATACTCGGACTCTCAGGATAGATGCTTGGAATCAACTTGCTTCTGAAGAAGGAAAAAAATTATTCCAAAATATGGTGAGACTCAACGTTGGATGATTTCTACTGGTGCTGAGTATGTCTTATGTAAGATTCTTTGATTCGGAGAAGCCAAAAATGAAGTGGATAAATTGAAAATGCATCTATCATAATTTTTCTACGAGGAATTATTAAAATTACAATAACCCATGGAGGGATCAAAAAAGTGGTTGAAATCTCTCTATACAGCTGGTGTTCCATGTACAGTTGCATCATCCTTAGATCCTCAAAATCTACTTGCATCTCTTGAAAGAATGGGACTTCAAAAATATTTTTTGTTTGAGGGAAATCTGGGCAATCGATGCTTGTTTTTCTTTGATCAAGGCCACCGTGAATTAATTTCATTCCCAGCGATGACATTTGGAACCTTCACTTTCTTACAACACATGGATAAACTTAACTTTTGGATCACTCTATGCAAAGATGAAAAGAGGAAGAGACAAATGTAGGAATTATAAATTGCAATGAATAAAGTTTGGGAATTTGGACGCTAGGATGTGCTTGGTAATGGAGTTCTTATGACAACAACGGAGGAACATGCATTGCAATAGCTGGTGCCAATTACAGTGTCGTTGCAGCAGATTCTGTAGTGCATAGCTATTATTCTTCTGGATATTACCTGTCACGTCCCCGTGCCTCTGACCGGCGAAGAGGACGCGACCCATGGCATTAACCATCCGGGCTAAGAGCCCCATGAACATGCGTATGCACATCATTTCTGAAACAAAATGATGAACGGAAATACATTGAAATAAAACATGCACCAATGCCATTGTTTATCACACATAGCTATAAACTAAGCACACATGAATATTTATCATGCACAGATGCAATTATTCAACATTCACAGCTACAACTATCTATCTTGCATAGCGGAATTAACGTGCATTAATTCAAGCATTCATTCAACATGTTCAACATTATCATTAACCGAAATATAGTTGCATAAGTAAAAATGTGCAAAATCACTTATCTTATGTAAACTTCGCTCCGCAACTAGATACGTCGCTGCAACGTTCCACCCAACCATAGGCCAGCGTGCTCCTTAATCTCTCAGCAACGCTGCCACCCCTGAGTCGGGCATGATTCACCAAGGAATAAGGGAACTAGCAGGCTTACACATAGCCAAGGATATACAAAACATAGCCAAGACAACACAATTGGGTTTATTAGGCCATCAAGGAGTTGGGAAAGGCTAAATGCTAAGCTGGTGGGATCAATACTGAGCCAAGAACACCTACACCAGAACTAGCCTGACTTCTAAGACACCCACACACACCCAACACAAGGAATCAGTCCCTTCTCTGCTACATAGTCCCTCAGGCAATGCATTCCCTTCCAGTGCTATTCAGGGGTTGTGGAGAAGAAAGTCATCCCTCTAGCTCTATTTGTGTGGTTTCCAAACACTAGGTTTATCAAGCAAACCAATCCCCCATCCCTGCTCCCAGCGCAGTTTGAAGACGAACCATTGCACACATGCAAACAATAAGCTATTACAGCTTAACATGGAAAACAATTCCAAACAATCCACAACAGCCTCAAAACGTAGCAACAAACATGGCTCACTGCATGGGGAAACAATAGTCCCAAAATGTAGCAACGTACAATACAAACAAATGTGGGGAGACAACAACACGTCCTAGGCAATGGATCCATCGGAAGACTTACACAGACCATACCCGTCTGCAAGACAGCCGAAAATGTGAATGGCCCTTCACAGCGAATCGTGGATGGAAGAGCACGGATCTCAGCTCGCTGCATCAGTTGGAAAACTAGGAAAATTCCTGTGCATGAGGATAATGAGAGAAAAATGGTTCATGCGTGAAGATGAACAGGTCCCAGCTTTTGCATGGATGAACAGGCTACAGAGAGGACACGAATTGGACGTGCGTGAGTGTTCAGCATAGGCGTGGAGAGGAGAATGTTCCCGCGGGAGTGAAAACCAAGTAAATCCTATGCGTGGAGGTGAACAGACAATCATGAGGCCTGTGTAGTGGAGAGTGCATGAAGGTTTCTCTTTCCATTGTGAAGTCAAATGTGGTGGAGTGTGCGTGTGGGTGAGGACTGACAGTCCTGCCACCCCACTCCCAAAACAATAACTGCCTCAACCACCAGTAGCCATTCTTCAATGGAGGTGGTTGGGTAAGGTAAAGAAAGAAGACACATGGGTATTTTCCCTTATTGGCCAAGGTTTGACATTTTCCCCACCCTTATCCTTGTGAAAATCATGCCCCTTCTCATTTTAGTTGCCGCGATCGTAGCTGGTCGGGTTCATTTTAATTAAAGATGCATATTTTCATGATGTTGAAACTTAATATGTATGCCACTTTCCCCAATATACCATCGGTGACAATTTAAATCTGAAACATAGCATAACCGATCAATGGTGGGGCCTTGGCCTTTAGCTCCGCACCATGATCATTACAATATATACATCATGTACATTTAATGCAACAAGGTCAAAACCGGGGCATTACATTACCCAACAACAATGTGGAGGTGGATACCTGTGTTTAAGGCTGCAAAGGTTATGGAAATTGATCCAATTCATGTATTTGAGGGGTAATAATCCAGCATTATAGTTCCTGTAAGATCAATGACTCAAATCAAATCCCAAAGCATTCAATGATGGAGGTGAATTTTGTACTGGGAACATGCGAGGAGTAATTAAATTTTAGGCGTTGTGAAATGGTGTTAAGTCATGGATAGGATGAACAGTCATATCTGCACATGGTGGAGCTCAAGGAAAAGCATACATTTCGCATCATCAATCTACATGACCAAATAAATTTTCTGAATAAGAAAAAATTTGTGTCCATGGTGGGAAAGTCAAACACGTGTTTTTATCCTATTCATTAAAGAACAAAATCGATGGTTGACAAGTGTTTCACTGATGGAAAAGGATGTAAGGTTAAGGATGAATCCTTTTCATGTTTTCATGTGCGCTCCAGATAAATCTTAGATGGTGAAATGTTTGCAACTTGTGAAACATGCCCATTGTGCTTGGGAGTTGTTCACATTTTAAGAATAAACTGACTGTTAAAATCGAGCCAAAGCAGAGGAAACAACTGAAATTGGTAGTGTAATTCCTACTACCAGAAAGCTAAGTTAGAGATAAAAAAAGGTCAATGGAAGTGGTGCTATAATTGCTTAACGAGTTTTCTAAAATGTGAAGGAAAATTTTAAAACATATAAAAATGCAGAAAAGCATTCTAGAAACACAAGAGAAATAGTCCAACACATCATGCAGCAGATATTTTCCTAGAAGATGGTCAATATTGTGTCCAGGAACAAGATCAGGGGCTGGACATTGATTTTGACCAAGAGCTAATTAGGCTTTTAAAGGAATATTTAGAGAATGGTATACCTTTTTACATGGTGATGCCCATTAGGAATCTCAATAGAATTGTTTACATGGAAATTACCAAAAGATACAGTCAAATGGGTCTGCCCAAAGACACGATTCATGCAAAAAAATAGGGAGTGCAAAACAAAGCCTTGGGAAATTATTTTGATCATGTATTTTCAACCTTCAAATGGAATATTTATCATAAAGAGCATCTAGAATAATTTGTTAAAGCATCAGAGCATGTTTTTAATGAAAATGACTATTTTAGTCATTAAGTTCAAAGAGTTGTTTCCTACAAATAAAGAGGAATTTTCAAAAACCGAGAGAGGATTTTCTTTAGAACATGCCTATATACATTAAGCTCTCTCAGTTTTTACATACGTATTATGGTTTTGGAGGATCAAAGTAATATTCATAGGGAAATGTTTCAGAATTTCAGTTTACTGTCTCAGTCATCAACTCCAAAAGCAGATTTTGATGAGCTGGAGGAGAATATGAGAAATTAAATACATGGGTTTTGTTGGTCACATGTTAAATTACAAAAAAATCTATAATATTTCACATATATGTCACCATTTTAGATATGTATATGGGGATTTGAGGCCTATTTTTTAGGATCCCACTTCCTGAAATGAAGTAAATCAGTTGTAACTATTTCTATTTTTAGAGTTTAGTTTGAACTCGAGTTGAAGAATGATATATGTAGTTGTTTGTTGATGTATTTGTAACTTTGGAATGTATTCACTTGTATATTTTATGTATTGTACCCCGATGTTTATTTTGGGAAGAAGCTGTAATGTAATTGAGTCATGTCATATCCCGATGTTCCTATCAGGAGATTCAATAATGTAAACAAGTCATGTAAAGTCATAGAGGGTAACCCTCCTTATCGATCAAGGGTTAAAGTCCCCGTAGTTGTGGGGCCTTAGGGTTATTATACTATACTAGAGAATTCATCCCTAGGTGATTTATTGTAAGTCGAGGCAATAGTCCCCACAATTGAGTTAAGGTTAACCCTCCTTGTTGATTGGAGGAAAAAGTCCCCACAGTTCTAGGGCACTAGGGTTATTAGACTCTCCTAAAGATGTCGACCCTAGTAAGTAATTGTTAAGTGGGGACGAAATCATAAAGTGGACATTAAGTGAACAAAAGAATATAAATAGAGAGTGAGCCTCTCTATTTATCAGACACACACACTCACTCACTAGGGCGCATGAGTGAGAGAGGAGAAGCTCTCTCAAGTGTGTGAGAGAGAACCAGATGTTGGAGATCATATTTATGTTTTCAGGTTTTACTGCTGCCATTGGTGCTCATTATATCTTTGAGGAAGTTGTGGGGTTTTCTCCTTTATGGTTTCCACGAGGAAAATTCTTTGTGTCTCTCATCTCTTGTGTTTATTGTTGTGCATGTTATTCTCTCAGATAAGATCCTAAGATCATATTGCTTAAATGATAAAAATCTAACATGGTATCAGAGATAACTTGAGAAGAAGACATTGTGCAGCTGTAGAAGCTAGGAATTCTTAATTTTTGGGTCTCTCTCCACAATCCATTAGCAAAAATATGCTAGGATGACTCTCCATTGAAGGGTTCATATTTCTGTCGAAAAGGAATTCGATTCCGAGAATTTTCAGTTTTTGGTGTGGGAAATTAGGGCTTTTTACAGAAGAAGAATTTTTGAGTGATCCCAGCATAGGATTTCTCTCCTTATCAAAATCTAAGTTTAGAGACCTAGGTCGATATTTTTGGTTGGGTGTAACTCCAGGAAAGTCAAACCCTAGTTTGACCCCGGGCTGGAAAAACCCCAAATACTAAAACTGATAAGTTTTGGAAAATTTTCTATATCTTGGGATTGAAGAAGTCTCAGGGGACAAAAATTTCACAAGTCGAAGATAAAATCCTGATTTACACTGTGTCAAATTTTCAACCTCAGATTCACTATATTCTATGAGATATTATTCCTCCAATTTAGGGTTCTAGCCTCTTCTAGGATTCATCCCTAAACAAGACACCTAGGGAGAATTTCTATATCTCAGGCTACGAAGGTCCAAATGAAATTTCTCAAAATTTTCCAGAAAGGAAACTGACTGTGAGTTTAGTGGTACAAGTTTCAGACCTCGAAGATGAAACAGTTACATGTGGAAGTCCGTAGAACTTCACTATTTTGAATCGTCCTCAAACAGGTCACCTTGGGAAACCACTCATAAGTCCTAGTTTGTGAAACAAATTCTGATGAAACTTATGGTGTTGGAACAGGGACAGACGAGGATAACTCAGCACAAAATTTTAGACATAGAGGAGCATCAATTTAAGAGATACCACAAAAACAGTATCAGGAATTTTTGCATAAGTAATTGGTAAACTAGGGCTTCCTGTTCAGGGAGCTTCCCTCGACTGTTTTAAGAAAAGGAGTACATTGGAAATCTCTCCTTAAAGAGGTCTATATTTCTATCCAATCATATCTAAAAGATTCCAATTTTTGAAAATTAGGGTTTCTCTAACAGACCCTAGATCAGCTAGCTTCGGAACCAGGATGGACACCTCAAATCGGTAAGATCTAATATTTTGCTAATTTCATTTGAGGTTCTCATTTCAAAGTGATCTATCACATCATCTTGATGACAAGCTTGGTGTGGCTGAAAAATTCCAAGCATGGAAGTATAGGATGTCACTAGTTCTTGAAGGAAATGAATTGGACACCTACACAAGTAGAGAGGTTCCAATTCTAGACGGAGATGAGGCTAAAAGAATTACACAAGAAGAACTTGGTCAAGACCAAGAACATCATTGCTGATTCAATCACATATCAACTTATACCACAAGTGTCTTCCCTAAAGACACCGAAAGAGATGTTTGATTCCTTGACCAAGCTATTTGAACGTGTTATCTCTATGGTTGTTTCTTATATTTATCCTAGGGTTTTTATTTTTATTTTTTCTTAAGGTTTCTATTTGGATTCATAAGCCTAGATTTACCTTATTCTTTTCCTTTTACCCTTGTTTTACTTTTGTGTGTTATGATTTTTACTATGTTTTTCTCTTTTCAACCTCAAATCATTTATCTTTTAAAATTTATTGGTCTGTAGTAAAGCAAGGGATATTATGAAAATTAAGCATAACTTCTGTTATATAAACTGCCAGCATATATTAAAAGGAAAATGTTGCAGCGCTACTAGTTGCCTTGATTCATGATATTAATTTAAAGCTTCTGTGAATATAATGATGGAGTGAAAGCACATGGCAAGGATTTTAAACATGGAAAGGATAGTACTATGGTTTAATTCATTATGATTATTCTTTGAAGGCACATCCAAATAATGCATGAACCTTTTGGTCGTGGCATGCTCTATGCTTTTGCAGGTGTTTATATAATTTCAAGGCATTGAAATCATTAAACATGATGGGCATAGGATATTAATGTTGATATTGACATGTTAATGTTACATTAACCTGTTTAATTCCGCTTTAGCAAACTGCATTAGGTCTGCCTTGTTTCTATTATGTGAAATTTTCAAAATGCTGAAGGTAGCAATGGATGAAAATGCAGATAGTATGGTGAAAAGGATGCTAGGAGGTTTAATTTGTAGACTTGAACCAGATAATACATAGTGGATAATGCAATTTCCAAGATCATCTCAGTTAATGAGAAATGCTGGTTAGTTTCCTTTTTTTGAAAAATTATAGGGTTATAACATGCAGTTGACTCGGGCCTTCATTAAAAATTACAGAGATGGAGTTGTTGAGTTCAAGAATTTGAGGGTTACAGTGGCTGAAGAATCTATTGTAGAAGCAAAAGGGGTTCCAGCGCAACGAGAAAACTGGTTCAAGCAGCAAGATTTTCAGGGCAATTATGGCAAATTTTTGTTGCAAGGGTTTGAGAAACTGAACTGGAAAAATGGTATTCATGTAAGTAAAATCAGACCTAATTGGCAAATCCCATTATAAATGGTTCAGAATCACATAATCTGTGGAGGTCACTATGAAAAAATCCTCAAATGACATTTGAGATTGTTAGTGCATCTTAATGGGAGTTTAAAACTTAATCTTCCATTTTATTTGTTAAAAATCCTGCAAAAGATGGTCACATGGGTTCAAACCCATTTAGAACACACTGATGGTTCTATATATCACTAGGGTTTGATCAAGTTGCTATTGATTTCACATTTGAGTAAAGAAGGACAAAGTTGGGAGAGTTTTTTGTTTGAATTAGGGTTTGCAGATAAAGTCAAAGAAAAAGGAAAAAAGGTAGCAGAGGATTTGAATCAGCAAACATAAAAGCATGAAGAACAGACTGGACATATTATAGAAGAAGGAAAAGATTTCATAGAAGAGCCAAAGCAAGTAAATAACTTGTTTCCAAAAAATTCAGCTACAGATGAAACAACAAGTAAGCAGGTAAAAGAATATCATAAAAACCATGATACTTTAAGCATGGTTATAAAAAATGTAAATTCAAAGAAAGAAGAATGAATTCAGGTTTTAAATAGATAAGGTATTAGTTTGAAGCCCAGGACTAGGTGAAGGAGCAGGATGGAGGCACAAACGCAACTAATACATAATTCTAGGGGAAGAAATGAATATTTTGGAAAACTTGTGATTGTAAATGATTCCTTCGGTGAGGAAAACATACATGTATCCAAGGAGCAGTACTGTCTAGAAAATGAAAACTTCATTGATCTTTAGGGTAATTCAGGATGTATACCTGAAAGGTTTTGCATGAATAAACAAGTATATTATGAAAATGGTTTAGTTTTGAAATCTATACAGGAAGATGAAGTTCTTAGGGATGAAAAGGAGGCCGAGATAGTTCCAAAACCAAATCATATTAAAAATTCTTTACATACTTATAAGGAACAGACCAAGTTTTTTCAAAATATAAATGAAAAATTGATGATTGCAAATAAAATACTATGGGAAGACTTGGAGGAAAAATAAAATGATTGTCAAAAGATGCTTTTAATAGCCAAAGATATCTTGAAGGAGAAGAGAGCCGTCCAAAAGCAATATGAGCACATGAAGACCCAGAGCAAATAAGCACATAATCAAATGGAGAACAAGGATGCTGATATGCCAGGTTGCATAAGAGATCCCAGGTTTTAAGTGATTTAACTGTTATAGCAGAAGCTTCTAAGAGTCTTTAGATGACAAAGACTTAGGATAGTTAGTTTTGAAAGTAAGTAGAAATTGACAGATAGACAATATTATTCTATTTTGATTACACTTGTATTAAGTCTGAGTTTGAAGATCTAATACTTTTATATTTTTGAAGAGTTCGATCCATGAAAATAGGATCTGATAATTGTTTCAAAAACTTAAAAGTTTTGTATATAATAGTCAGCATCTAGATGTGGTAGGGTGTTGGAATCATAGATGGGAATCCAGTTTTGAATATGAACTGTAAGAAATAAATACTCTTTGCATCTTTAATATAGAACTTTAATTTGATATGATTATGATCATGAGCTTGTTTTGTCTTCCTTTATGAATTGTATTTTATTATGATTTTATCCTATGTATGGTCAGCTTAAAATCCATTACAATATTCTTATGATAAAGTGCAGTTATCATTAAATACTTAGTTACAGAACCGAGTTCATTTATTTGTAAGTTCATGATCGTAATCCATTCTGTTATTGAACTTTGTATTTTATTATATGTCATGCAGTTTTGTGATGGTTATTTTATTTGATTTCCAAGTAGCTTTGATTACATACCATCTCTGTTTTAATTTGATTTCATTATTTTGAATTATCTTCAATATTTCTCTGAGATTGAACCCCAGTAGTCTAGGTTCAACTTTAGGGATAACATCGTCTGGCGCCATTGCCAGGGATGGAGAAATGAAAGTACATCTTCCCTGGGTATTCGACATCTTTATATATCTAATTTTGGAGGGTGAACAAGATCAGTGAAACCTATTATAGACTACAACAGTCACCTATATCAGTTACCAGAATAAATTTACAATGGCTTCAAAAAGGATAGGAACTTGAGGAAATCCCTCATCACCTTTACATCTGAGAGTCTCAGATCGTGAATAGATATTAAAAGAAGCTAGGCGAAGATTAATTTGTACCTCATTAGAAAAATTTAAACATCCTTCAGCCTTGAAGATTCCTAAATCTTCATTTTTCTTGTTCCTTCTTTTGATCCACATTCTGAGAAAGGAAAAGAAGAATTAGATCTGTTATTTACCCCTTCTCAAATAGACAACTTCCAAGTCTTTACAAATCCTTTGTTATCTGAGGAAGTTAAACTTGAAGCATTGTAGTCAAGGGCTTCTTCTTTACTTTCATCCCACATTCCTTTTGTAAATATTGTCCCAGTGAATCATCCAAATCCCAGTAATCTTCCTCTTTCATCACAACATTCAAGCACCATCCAATCTAATTCAAGTTCGAGTGTTTCTAGTCCTAAAATGGATCAGCCTCAAAATAGGATGGTTGCTATGGTAGCAGCAAGACATTCCCCTCTATTTTTTCCTCAGCCTCTAAATGCTCTCCCAGGTGGAGATTACCAAAAATATCTTCCGATATTTAATGTTCAAGGAGATGGTATAGCAAAAGAGCACTTGAATACATATTTGAGTTATGCAGATAATGAGAATTTTGAGAATGAAGATGTTTGGATGAGAGTTTTTCTTCAAAGTTTAGATGGTGAAGTGAGAAAATGGTTTAGATAATTACCACCAAACTGTATAGATGGTATAGATACTTTGGAAGAAGTGTTCATGAGACAATGGGGAGATACTAAATACTATCTATACTACATTACTGAGTTTGGATCATTGAAAAGAAAGAAAGATGAAGCCATGGGATATTTTTCTAAAAGGTTCAATAAAATGTATAGTAGAATACCAGTTGAAATAAAACCCTCTGAGACATCAATGAAGTTAACGTATGCAAACTCTTTTGATCATGGGTTTTTTTTATTGTTGAGAGGGAGAAAATTTGTATCACTTCTAAATATGCAAGATGAATCATTGGAAGTGGAGTCTAATATCTTGGCTTCAAACAAACTCAAAGAGGAAACAGATTATCAAATTGTAGATAAAAAGGTAAAAAAGAAATTATTCCATCCAATTCTACAGGAAAAGCTTCAAACAGTAAAATGGATGAAATGAATAAAATCATTAAAAATTTATCTGTTAAGATTGATAGGTTGGAGTTGGGAAATAAAAATTAGAACAAGCCTATACATGAAAGAGAGAGAAATAAAAAACAATTCAGAAGACCTTTTGTTCCTAGTTTTTTTCCAAGAGAAAGAAGAAATAATGATATTCAGAGGGAGAGAAGAGAAAATGAAGAGAAACAAATTCAAACTTTATTTAAAAATAATCATGTGAGGGATGATGAATCATATGAGATAGATGAAGGGGAGTTAGATGATTTGGAAGAATAAGAACATAGTATTAGTCAATTCGATGATGATTCTTCTTCTCATTTTTTAACTAAAGCTGATCATCATCATGCTATAGTTCTGGATCATTATGAAGAAAATGATTATCAAATTTCTATACTTGAAATTTGTCAGGAGATTCCACAGAAATCAAATGGTTTTAAATTAGGGGTAAATCATGTAGCACATGCTAAGAAGATTGTGAAAACTATTCCTCCTAAACAAAATATGCCTTTAAATCAGAAACAAATTGTAAAAGAGAAAAAACACGAAGTGGTAGTTTTGGAGGAAGTTAATAAAGATGTAGGTGGGTTTAATTTGGAGAATGAGCTTAATAAGGTTAAGATACATGTTCCTTTAACAGATTTTATAAAAAAGCAAAGCTTACAGGGAAGCAACTTTTAAAACTTTTAAAAATGCAATGAATTCTATCCCATCTGATGAAATCAATTTGCAGGATGAAAAACCTACCATCACTGTGGGTTCTAAAACTTTTGATCAGCCTGATGATAATTCATAATATCCTCCTCCTTTTTATGTGACTCTTTCAATGCATGAGAAATTATTACACAATTTTCTTCTTGATTCAGGAGCTTCACATAACCTCATGCCAAAAGCAGTGATGGAAGCTTTAGGGATGAGTGTTACTAAAATGTATCATGACTTGTATGCATTTAACTCTAGGGAAGTGAAGTGTAATGGGGTTATTAAAGATCTTGTGGTGAATTTGACTCAAGTCCCTATAAAGAGTGTGTTGATGGACATAGTTGTAGCAGATATTTCTCCTAAATTTGGTATTCTATTGTCTAGATCTTGGGAAAAAAGAGAGGGAGGAACTCTGCAGATGGACCTTTCATACACTAAAATTCCAGTGTTTGGAGGAGATTTCAGAAGACTTTATAGAGAAGTACAGATGGAATATTTGGTAAGTGACAGTAAACACCCTAATAATCATCCAATTTATTCAATCGATGAGAACCTTGGTTCTTGTATGTTGCAATTAAGTGATGATGTTGAAGGAGTTTTACAAGTGCATAAAGATATTCCAGTTCAGACAAAGAAAGACGAACTAGATGGTTTATGGAAAATGTATTTTGATGGTTTGTCAAGTAAGAAGGGTACAGGAGCAGGAGTGTTACTTATTTCAGCTAGAGGTGATATCATTTCTCTTATGTACAAGTTGGAATTTAAAACAACCAATAATACTGCCAAGTATGAGGCTTTGATTCTTGGATTAAGAGCAGAAAAGTATTTGGGTATTCAAGAGCTTGTTGTGTTTGGCGACTCTGAATTAGTAATCCAGCAAGTAAAGAATGTTTACCAGGTAAAGCAACATTTGTTTAAAGTGTATAGAAATGAGGCTTGGGATTTAATAGAAAATTTATTTATAAATTTCAATATAACTTTTGTTCCAAGAGAATATAATGAAACAGTTCATTCCTTAGATTTAGCAGCAACTTACTTTAAGGTTCCCAAAGTGACACATTTGAAATATCCAATTGATGTAAGATACAAGCCATATGTTCTAGATGACATCAAGCATTGGAAAGTCTTTCATGATGATTAGGAGATAAAAGAATTTTTGGAGTTAATAGGTGAATTTTCAAATGATTTAGTTGATCAAGAATAGGATTTTGAATTAATGGAAAATGAACCTTGTATAAATGATTCAATAGCTGATCACAAGATTGTTGAATTAAAAGGAAATTTCATTCCTAAGGGGCTTGTTCCACTGGAGAGGTTTTTCTCAAAAGATGATACATTGTTGAAACCCACCTTGCAGACCACTAAAGAGAATGTTATGGATTATAATATTGGCTCTGAAGTTGAACCCAAAATGATCAGAATGTCAAAATCACTATCAGAGGGGGAAAAGAAAAAATATATTAGTTTACTTAAAGAATTTGTGGACATTTTTGCTTGGTAATATCAATATTTAAGAACTGATCACACTAGCATAATTCAGCATAAAGTTCATTTGAAACCAAATACTAATCCTTTTAAACAAAGACTTAGAAGGATTAATCCAGCATTACTACCACTAATTGAAAAAGAGGGAAAAAATTGTTGGATGTGAAAATTATTGTACCTGTGAGATATTCATCCTGGATTGCAAACTTGGTGCCTGTATGTAAGAAAAATGGAGAAATAAGGGTTTGTGTTGACTTCCTCAACTTGAACAGATCTTGTTTGAAAGACAATTTTTCATTACCTAAAATTGATGAAATTTTGCAAAGAGTTGTAGGGTCTCATAGAATTTCAATGATTGATGGTTTTTCTAGTTATAACCAGATTGCAGTACAACCTGAAGACAGAGAAAAAATAGCATTCACAACTCCATGGGGGACTTTTATGTACGACAAAATGCCTTTTGGGATTATGAACGTAGGTGCCACATTTGAGAGGGATATGGACATAGCCTTTGTGGGGGAAAATGAAAAATTCATAGTAATATACCAGGATGATATCACAGTGTTCTCCAATTCCGACGAAGATCATTTGAAGCATCTAAGGTAGGTTTTTACTAAGTGCCTAAATTTTGGTTTGTCATTAAACCCAAAGAAGTCTCACTTTACTATGATAGAAGGTAAGCTGTTAGGGCACATTGTTGCTGTTGAAGGAACCAAAATAGATCTAGAGTGAGTAAAATCCATCTTAAAGATTACTATTCCTAGAAATAAAAAGGAGATTCAATATTTCATTGGGAAAATTAATTTCTTAAGATGGTTCATTCCTAATTTCGTAGAAATTATCAAACATATCACTAGAATGCTCAAGAAGGATAGGGAGCTTAAACGGTAAGATCAATCTAGACAGTCATTTGAAACAATAAAGCATGCATTGATAGAAGCACCAGTATTGATAGCTCCAGATTATACTAAATATTTTGCAATTTTTTCCTTCACATCTGAAGATACCATAGATGTTGTGTTATTGCAAAATAATTAAGATGGCTTGGAACAACCAATTTATTTTTTCAGTAAAACATTAAGAGATTCAGAGCTTAAATATAATACAATGGAAAAGCAAGAATATGCATTAGTTAAAGCTCTCAAATTTTTCAGAGTATATGTTTTCCATTCCAAAATTTTGTCATATGTTTTAAGTTCAGCAGTTAAGGAGATTTTAGTACAACCTGACAGTGAGGGGAAACGAGGCAGATGGATAGCAAAGGTTATGGATTATGACGTGGATATTAAACCAACAAAATTGGTGAAAGGCCAGGGTTTAGCCAAGCTTCTAACATAATCAAATTGTCAAGTATTAAATCTTCATTTGATGGCATAAAATTCAGAACAAGATATGGCAGCAGAATACAGTAAGCAACAGATTTATAGCAGGTATTGTGATTCTTCTTGGTATAAATAAATTGTGTATTTCCTCTTATATTTACAATGCCCTCCCGAATTGAATAGAAACAAATGTAGATAATTAAAACTTAGAGAAATGAAATATGTTTTATTAAATCAAGTCTTGTACTGGAAAGATCCTAGAGGAATATTGTTGAAATGTTTGGAAAAATCAGAAGTTGATGTTGTTATTGCTGAATTGCATAGTAGAGTATGTGGTGGGCACAAGTACTGGAAAGAAACTGCATTCAAAATCCTAAGAGAAGGATATTATTGACCTACTCTTTTCACATATGTATATCATTAGGTCAGAGCATGTGTGGAGTTTCAAAAGTTTGCAAGTAAGCATAAACTTCAGTCGTTACCCTTGAAACCTATAGCAGTAAATTTTCCATTTCAGCAATGGGGTTTAGATTTCATAGGAGAAATTCATCCTCCTTCTACTGGTTAGCACAAATGGATTTTAATTGCCACTAATTTTTTCACTAATTGGGTGGAGGAAATCCCCAGAAGGAGAGCAACTAAATAAGTCATAATTAATTTCCTTCAGGAAAATCTTCTCAGCAGATTTGGATTCCCTAGGAAATTAATTATTGATAATGTTTTTTCTTTTAAGTAAAAAATGATGGTGAATTTTTGTGAAGAAAATAACATTAGATTGAAACAGTCCACACCTTATTACCGACAGGGTAATGGATTAGCAGAGTCTAGTAATAAAAATATTGTTAACAGTATCAAGAAAATGTTATTTGAAAATAAAAGGAGCTAGGATACCAAATTAAAATTTGCTCTTTGGGGTGATAGAGTAACTATAAAGAAGTCAATTGGGACATCTCCTTTTTAGTTGGTGTATGGAGTTGATGATTTGTTTCTTGTTCAATTAGCTTCCCCAGTAATTAAATTCTTGCAGGAAATAACAGAAGAGCCTGATGATATAAGAAGAAGAATGTTTTAGATAATCCAATTGCAGCAAGAAAGAGAAACTATTGAAAATACAGCTGAGATGCATAGGAAAAAGGTGAAAGAAGGTTTTGATAAGAAAGTTAAAAAATATGTTTTTGCAGTGGGTGACCTTATTCTCAGGTGGGATGTACGAAAGGATGAAAAAGGTAAGCATGGAAATTTTAATAATTTGTGGATAGGGCCTTTTATAGTGATCAAGATTTTGGGAAATAATACTTTTGTTTTACATAATTTGAATGGTCAGGAGATTGTAGGTCTAGTGCATGGACGTTTTCTAAATTATTTCCACGCATATTGAGTGGCAGAAGGTCATTGTACATATTCACTGTATATATCATTTTAGTTTCATGAATAAGACTCTAGCCCAATAAGACAGAAGTTATGAATTTAGTAGATTTCAGAAGGCACATGTCAAGATGTTCTTAAAGCCACACAGGGAGAGCTTTATCCCCAGTAAGAGCCAGATGTTGTCTCTATGGCTGTTTCTTATATTTATCCTAAGGTTTTTATTTTTATTTTTCTTAAGGTTTCTATTTGGGTTCTTAAGCCTAGTTTTACCTTATTCTTTTCCTTTTACCCTTGTTTTACTTTTGTGTGTTATGATTATTAGTATGTTTTTCTCTTTTAAAGCTCAAATCATTTATCTTTTAAAAGTTATTAGTTTGTATTAAAACAAGGGATATTATGAAAATTAAGTGTAACTTTTGTTATATAAACTGGCAGCATATATTAAAAGGAAAATATTTCAGCGCTGCCAATTGGCTTGATTCATGATATTAATTTAAAGCTTCCGTGAATATAATGATGGAGTGAAAGTACATGGCAAGGATTGTACACATGGAAAGGATTGTACTATGGTTTAATTCATTATGATTATTTGTTGAAGGCACATCCAAATAATGCATGAACCTTTTGGTCGCAGCATGCTCTATGCTTTTGTAGGTGTTTGTATAAGTTCAAGGCATTGACATCATTAAACATGATGGTCATAGGGTATTAATGTTGATATTCACATGTTAATGTTTCATTAACCTGTTTAATTCTGCTTTATCAAACCTCATTAGGTTTGCCTTGTTTGTATTATGTGAATTTTTTAGAATGCCGAAGGTAGTAATGGAAGAAAATGCATATAGTATGGTGAAAAGGAGGCCAGGAGGTTTAATCTATAGACTTGAACCGGATAATACACAGTGGATTTATGAAATTTCTGAGATCGGCTCAGTTAATGAGAAACACTAGTTGGTTTCCTTTTTGTGAAAAATTGCAGGGTTATAACATGTAGGTGACTCGGGCCTTCATTAAAAATTACAGAGATGGAGTTATTGAGTTCAAGAATTTGAGGGTTACAGTGGATGAAGAATCTATTGCAGAAGCAATAGGGGTTCCAGTGCAAGGAGAAAAGTGGTTCAAGCAGCAATATTTTTAGGGAAATTATGGCGAATTCTTATTTCTAGGTTTGAGAAACTGAACTGGAAAAATGGTATTCACGTAAGTAAAATCAAACCTAATTGGTAAATCCCATTAGAAATGGTTCAAAATTACATAACCTGTGAAGTTCGCTATGATAGAGTCCTCAAATGTCATTTGATATTGTTAATGCATCTTAATGGGAGTTTAAAACTTAATGTTCCATTTTATTTGTTAAAAATACTGCAAAAGATGGTCACATGGGTTCAAACCCATCCAGAACACACTGCTCATTCTATATATCACTGAGGCTTGATCAAGTTGCTATTGATTTCACATTTGAGTAAAGAAGGACGGATTTGGGAGAGTTTTTTGTTTGAATTAGGGTTTGAATAGAAAGTCAAAGAAAAAGGAAAAAAGGCAGCAGAGGATTTGAATCAACAAACAAAAAAACATGAAGAACAGACTGAACATATTGCAGAAGAAGGAAAAGATTTCATAGAAGAGCCAAAGCAAGTAAATAACTTGTTTCCAGAAACTTCAGCTACAGATGAAACAACAAGCAAGCAGGTAAAATAAGATCATAAAAACCCTGATACTTTAAGCATGGTTATAAAAAATGTAAATTCAAAGAAAGAAGAACGAATTTAGGTTTTAAATATAGAAGGTATTCGTTTGAATCCCAGGAGTAGGATGAAGGTAGAAATGGAACTAATACATAATTCTAGGGGCAGAAATGAATACTTTGGAAAACTTGTGATTTTAAATGATTCCTTCAGTGAGGAAAACATACATGTATCCAAGGAGTGGTACTGTCTAGAAAATGAAAACTTCATTGATCTTCAGGGTAATTCAGGATGTATACCTGAAAGGTTTTGCATGAATACACAAGTATATTCTGAAAATGGTTTAGTTTTGAAATCTATACAGGAAGAAGAAGTTCTTATGGATGAAAAGGAGGCTGAGATAGTTCCATAATTAAATTATATTAAAAATTCTTTATAGACTTATAAGGAACAGACCAAGTTTTTGCAAAATATAAATGAAAAATTGATGATTGCAAATAAAAGACTACAGGAATACTTGGAGGAAAAAGAAATTGATTATCAAGAACTGCTTTTAATAGCCAAAGATATCTTGAAGAAGAAGAGAGCCATCCAAAAGAAATATGAGCACATGAAGACCCAGAGCACAGAAGCACAGAATCAAATGGAGAACAAGGATGCTGATATGCCAGGTTGCAGAAGAGATCCTAGGTTTTAAGTGATTTGATTGTTATAGCAGAAGCTTCTAAGAGTCTTTAGATGACAAAAACTTAGGATAGTTAGTTTTGAAAGCAATTAGAATTTGACAGATAGATAGTATTATTCTATTTTTATTACACTTGTATTAAGTCTGAGTTTGAATATCTAAGACTTTTCTATTTTTGAAGAGTTCGATCCATGAAAATAGGATCTAATAATTGTTTCAAAAACTTAAAAGTTTTGTATATAATAGCCAGCAGCTAGATGTGTTAGGGCGTTGGAATAATAGATGGGAATCCAATTTTGAATATGAACTATAAGACATAAATACTCTTTGCATCTTTAATACAGAACTTTACTTCGATATGATTATGATCATGAGCTTGTTTTGTCTTCCTTTATGAATTGTATTTTATTATGATTTTATCCTGTGTATGGTCATCTTAAAATCCATTACAAGATTATTATTGTAAATTGCAGTTGTCATTAAATACTTAGTTACAGAACCGAGTTCATTTACTTGTAAATTCATGCTCGTAATCCCTTATGTTATTGAACTTTGTATTTTATTATATGTCATGTAGTTCTGTGATGGTTATTTTATCTGATTTCCCAGTACCTTTGATTACATACCATCTCTGTTTTAATTTGATTTCATTATTTTGAATTATCTTCAATATTTCTTTGAGCTTGAACCCCAGTAATCTAGGTTCAAATTTAGGGATAACATCGTCTGGCGCCGTTGCCGGGGGCGGAGAAATGAAAGTACATCTTCCTTGGGTATTTGACATCTTTATATATCTGATTTTGAAGGGTGAACAATATCAGTGAGACCTGTTATAGACTGCATCAGTCACCTATATAAGTTACCAGTAGAAAGTTATAGTTGCTTCAAAAAGGTTAGGAACTCGAGGAAATCCCTCATCACCTTTAAATCCGGGAGTCTCGGATCCTGAAAAGATATTAAAGGAAGCTAGGCGAAGATTAAGTTCTACCTCTTCAAAAAAATTTAAACATCCTTCAGCCTTGGAGATTCCTGAATCTTCATTTTTTCTTGTTCCTTATTTTGATCCACATTCTAAGAAAGGAAAAGAAGAATTAGATTTTCTATTTACCCCTTCTCAAATAGACAACTTCCAAGTCTTCACAAATCCTTTGTTATCTGAGGAAGTTAAACTTGAAGCATTGCATACAGGGGCGTCTTCTTTATTTTCATCCAACATTCCTTTTGTAAATATTGTCCTGGTGAATCAACCAAATCCTATTAATCTTCCTCTTTCATCACAACATTCAAGCACCAACCAATATAATTCAAGTTCAAGCATTTCCAGTCCTAGAATTGCTCAGCCTCAAAATAGGATGGCTGCTATGGTAGCAACAAGATATGACCCTCTAGTTTTTCCTCATCCTCTAAATGATCTCCCAGGTGGAGATTACCAAAAATATCTTCTGAGAGTTAATGGTCAAGGAGATGTTACAGTAGAAGAGCTCTCGAATACATATTTGAGTTATGCAGATAATCAAACTTTTGAGAATGAAGATGTTTGGATGAGAGTTTTTGTTCAAATTTTAGATGGTGAAGTGAGAAAATGGTTTAGAGAGTTACCACCAAACTCTATAGATGGTATAGAATCTTTAGAAGAAATGTTCATGAGATAATGGGGAGATACTAAATATTATCTATACTACATTACCGAGTTTAGATCATTGAAAAGAAAGAAAGATAAAGCTGTGGGGGATTTTTCTAAAAGGTTCAATAAAATGTACAGTAGAATACCAGCTGAAATAAAACCCTCTGAGACATCAACGAAGTTAACGTATGCAAATTATTTTGATCATGGGTTTTCCTTATTGTTGAGAGAGAGAAAGTCTGTATCACTTCTAAATATGCAAGATGCAGCATTGGAAGTGGAGTCTAATATCTTGGCTTCAAACAAACTCAAAGAGGAAACAGATTATCAAATTGTAGATAAAAAATGTAAAAAATAAATTATTCCATCCAATTCTACATGAAGAGCTTCAGACAGTAAAATGGATGAAATGAATAAAATCATTAAAAAATTATCTGTTAAGATTGATAGGTTGGAGTTGGGAAATAAAAATTAGAACAAGCCTATACCTGAAGGAGAGAAAAATCAAAACCAATTCAGAAGACCTTTTGTTCCTAGATTTTTGCCAAGAGAAAGAAGAAATAATGATATTCAGAGGGAGAGAAGCAAAAATGAAGAGCAAAGAATTCAACCTCCATTTCAAAATAATCATGTCAGAGATGATGAATCATATGAGATATATGAAGGGGAGTTAGATGATTTGGAAGAACAAGAACATAGTATTAGTCAATTTTATGATGATTCTTCTTCTCATTTTTTGACTGAAGCTGATTATCATCATGCTATAGTTCTGGATCATTATGAAGAAAATTATTATCAAATGTCTATGACTGAAATTTGTCAAGAGATTCCACATAAATCATCTATTCTTAGATCAGGGGTAAAACATGTAGCACATGCTAAGAATATTGTGAAAACTATTCCTCCTAAACAAAATATGCCTTTAAATCAGAAACAAATTGTAAAAGAGAAAAAAGATGAAGTGGTATTTCTGGAGGAAGTTAATAAAGCTATAGGTGGGTTTAATTTGGAGCATGATATTAATAAGGTTAAGATCCCTGTTCCTTTAACAAAGTTGATAACAAACAAAGCTTACAGGGAAGCATCTTTTAAAACTTTTAAAAATGCAGTGAATTCTATCCCATCTGATGAAATCAATTTGTAGGATGAAAAAACTACCATCAATGTGGGCTCTAAATTTTTTTATCAGCCTGACGATAATTCATAATATCCTCCTCCTTTTTATGTGATTCTTTCAGTTTATGAGCAATTATTATACAATTATCTTCTTGATTCAGGAGGTTCACATAACCTCATGCCAAAAACAGTCATGGAAGCTTTAGGGATGAGTGTTACTAAACCGTATCATGACTTGTATGCGTTTTCAGTGAAGTGTATTGGGGTTATTAAAGATCTTGTGGTGAATTTGACTCAAGTACCTATGAAGAGTGTGTTGATGGACATAGTTGTAGCAGATATTTCACCTAAATTTTGTATGCTATTGTCTAGATCTTGGGAAAAACGAGTGGGAGGAAATCTGTAGATGGACCTTTCATACGCTACAATTCCAGTCTTTGGAGGAGAGTTCAAAAGACTTTACAGAGAAGCACAGAAGGCATATTTTGTAAGTGACAGTAAACACCCTAATAATCATCCAATTTATTCAATCGATGAGAACCTTGGTTCTTGTATGTTGCAATTAAGTGATGATGTTGAAGGAGTTTTACAAGTGAATAAAGATATTCCAGTTCATACAAAGAAATAAGAACCAGATGGTTTATGGAAAATGTATTTTGATAGTTCGTCAAGTAAGGAGGGAGCGGGAGTAGGAGTGTTACTTATTTCAACTGGAGGTGAGATCATTTCTCTTATGTACAAGTTGGAATTTAAAACAACAAATAATACTGATGAGTATGAGGCTTTGATTCTTGGATTAAGAGAAGAAAAGGATTTGGGTATTCAAGGGCTTGTTGTGTTTGGTGACTCCAAATTAGTAATCCAACAAGTAAAGAATGTTTACCAGGTAAAGCAACATTTGTTGGAAGTGTATAGAAATGGGGCTAGGGATTTAATAGAAAATTTCTTTATAGCTTTCAATATAACTTTTGTTCCAAGAGAATATAATGAAATAGATCATTCCTTAGCTTTAGCAACAACTTACTTTAAGGTTCCAAAAGTGACACATTTGAAATATCCAATTGATGTGAGATACATGCCATCTATTCCAGATGACATCAAGCATTGGAAAGTATTTCATGATGATCAGGAGATAAAAGAATTTTTGGAGTTAACAGGTGAATTTTCAAATGATTTAGTTGATCCTGAACATGATTTTGAATTAATGGAAAATGAACCTTGTATAAATGATTCAATAGTTGATCACAAGATTATTGAATTAAAAGGAAATTTCATTCCTAAGGGGCTTGTTCTGTTCGAGAGGTTTTTCTCAAAAGATGATACGTTGTTGAAACCCACCTTGTAGACCACTAAAGAGAATGTTATGGATTATAATATTGGTTTTGAAGGTGAACCCAAAATGATTAGAATGTCAAAATAACTATCATAGGGGGAAAAGAAAAAATATATTAGCTTGCTGAAATAATTTGTGGACATTTTTGCTTGGTCATATCAAGATTTAAGAACTTATGACACTAGCATAATTCAGCATAAAATTCCTTTGAAACCAAATACTAATCCTCTTAAACAGAAACTTAGAAGGCTTAATCTAGCATTACTTCTAGTAATTGAAAAATAGGTAAAAAAATTGTTGGATGCGAAAATTATTGCACCTTTGAGATATTCATCCTGGATTGAAAACTTGGTGCCTGTACGTAAGAAAAATGGAGAAATAAGGCTTTGTGTTGACTTCCACAACTTGAACAGATCTTGTTTGAAAGCCAATTATTCATTGCCTAAAATTGATCAGATTTTTTAGAGAGTTGTAGGGTCTCATAGAATTTCAATGATTGATGGTTTTTCTGGTTATAACTAGATTGCAGTACAGCATGAAGATAGAAAAAAAAAACATTCACAACTCCATGGGGGAATTTTATGTGCGACAAAATGCCTTTTGGGCTTATGAACGCAAGTGCCATATTTCAGAGGGCTATGGAGGAAAATGAAAAATTCGTAGTAATATACCAAGATGATATCACAGTGTTCTCCAAGTCTGATGAAGATCATCTGAAGCATCTAAGGCAAGTTTTTACTAAGTTCTGAAATTTTTGTTTGTCATTAAACCCAAAGAAGTCTCACTTTGCTATGACAAAAGGTAAGCTGTTAGGGAACATTGTTTCTACTGAAGGAATCAAAATATATCTAGAGTGAGTAAAAGCCATCTTAAAAATTACTATTCCTAGAAATAAAAAGGAGATTCATTCTTTCCTTGTGAAAATTATTTTTTTAAGATGGTTCATTTCGAATTTTGTAGAAATTATCAAACATATCACTGAGATGCTCAAGAGGGATAGGGAGGTTAAATGATTAGATCAAGCTAGATAGTCATTTGAAACAATAAAGCATGCATTGATAGAAGAAACAGTATTTATAGCTCCATATTATACTAAATATTTTGTAATTTTTTCATTTGCATCTAAAGATACCATAGCTGTTGTGTTATTGCAAAAGAATTCAGATGGCTTGGAACAACCAATTTCTTTTTTCAGTCAAACATTAAGAGATTCAAAGCTTAAATATAATACAATGGAAAAGCAAGCATATGCATTAGTTAAAGGTCTCAAATTTTTTAGAATATATGTTTTACATTCCAAAATTTTGGCATATGTTCCAAGTTCAACAGTTAAGGATATTTTAGTACAACCTAACAGTGAAGGGAAAAGATGCATATGGATAGAAAAGGTTATGGAATATGACTTGTATATTAAACCAACAAAATTGGTGAAAGGCTAGGGTTTATCCAAGCTTCTAATAGAATCAAATTGTCAAGTATTAAATCTTCATTTGATGGCAGAAAATTTAGAACAAGATATGGTAGCAGAATACAGTAAGAAGCATATTTATAGCAGGTATTGCGATTCTTCTTGGTATAAAGAAATTGTATATTTACTCTTATATTTACAATGCCCTCCAGAATTGAATAGAAACGAATGTAGATCATTAAAACTTAGAGCAATGAAATATGTTTTAATAGATCAGGTCTTGTACTGGAAAGAACCTAGAGGAATATTGTTGAAATGTTTGGAAATATCGAAAGTTGATGTTGTTACTGTTGAATTGCATAGTGGAGTATGTGGTGGGCATAGGTACTGGAAAGAAACTGCATTCAAAATCCTAAGAGCAGGATATTATTGGCCTACTCTTTTCATAGATGTATATCATCAGGTCAGAGCATGTGTGGAGTGTCAAAAGTTTGCAGGTAAGCATAAACTTCAGTTGTTACCCTTGAAACATATAGCAGTAAATTTTCCATTTCAGCAATGGGGTTTAGATTTTATAGGAGAAATTCATCCTCCTTCTAGTGGTCAGCACAAATGGATTTTAACTACCATTGATTTTTTCACTAAGTTGGTGGAGGAAATCCCCACAAGGAGAGCAACTGAACAAGTCATAATTAATTTTCTTTAGGAAAATATTCTTAGCAGATTTGGATGCCATAGGAAATTAATTACTGATAATGCTCCTGCTTTTAAGTCAAAAAAGCTGGTGAATTTTTGTGAAGAGAATAACATTATCTTGAAGCAATCCAGACCTTATTACCCATAGGGTAATGGATTAGCAGAGTCTACTAATAAAAATATTGTGAACAGTATCAAGAAAATGTTATTTGAAAATAAAAGGAGTTGGGATACCAAATTAAAATTTGCTCTTTGGGATGATAGAGTAACTATAAAGAAGTCAATTGGGACATCTCCTTTTCAGTTGGTATACGGAGTTGATGTTTTGTTTCCTGTTCAATTAGCTTCCCCAGTAATTAAATTCTTGCAGGAAATAAAAGAAGAGCCTGATGATATAAGAAGAAGAATGTTTTAGATAATCCAATTGCAACAAGAAAGAGAAACTATTGAAAATACAGCTAAGATGCATAGGAAAAAGGTGAAAAAAAGTTTTGATAAGAAAGTTAAGAAAGATGTTTTTGCAGTGGGTGACCTTGTTCTTAGGTGGGATGCATGAAAGGATGAAAAATGTAAGCATCGAAAGTTTGATAATTTATCGATAGGGCCTTTTATAGTGATCAAGATTTTGGGAAATAATACTTTTGTTTTATAGAATTTGAATGGTTAGGAGATTGCAGGTCTAGTGAATGGACTTTTTCTAAAGTATTTCCACACATATTGAGTGGCAGAAGATCATTGTACATATTCACTGTATGTAATGCCCCATATTTCAACTAGGCTTATTTATGAGTTAGATATACTGCACTTTATTGCTTATTACCTTTTGGACTTTGCTTGGCTGAGTAACTTTACCTATGATGTGATGGGACCAAGATTATGATGTTACTATCTTTATTATGGCATTGTGATTATGATGTTACTATGTTTAGGATGTCACCATGATTATTATGTTGCTATGTTTATGCGATTATGATGTGTTGATTATCATAGGATTACTGTATTTTATGATTATAGTATATGTTTAATTGATTTCATTATCAAATGTGAAGCATATGATGTGGAACGTGGATACCATCTTACGATGTGACCAATTGAATCATTATATGTTGTGTGTACCTATGATGAATTAAATTATTACATGAAATAATGATGAGGATGATGATGTGATCAATTGATTATTAACTGAACTTACTTATTATACATGTGTATTTGTAAAGTACTAATCCACAGGGAATTGGCACTACATGATAGTTGAATACTTGATATGATATGTGGAATAGTGACTTGCTACGCAGTAAACCTTAGCGACCAAAAATGATGATACGATGACACAATCCAATAATCTTGATAGCAGCAAAGTATGGTTTTATAGGGTATAGACCCAGGACGTTGAGAGGGATGGATGTATTTCCCACCCTATGTCACTATGATACCCGTGGTCATGGGAGGGAAGTGTTGAGACACGCTCCCCAAGTTGTTGTGATGACAACAATCGGATGCCTGCTAGGTTAGTCGACGCTACCGATCTTAGGTTCTATGTGGTCAAGCCAGTATAGTTGGAATCCACTTTGTACTAGCAGAGGAGGGATAGGGAGGATGCTGACGTAGGTTAGGATGGGAGGATATGTTAGTTAGTATTATGAGAGTGGGTATTCCTTGATCTGAGTTAGTGGTAGTAGGTATCCTTCCACATGCTTGATTAATTAAACTAAATATACACACAAATATAAGGATATGAATCTTAAAGGGGTTAACTATTAAATAACTGAGGATGCTAAGATAATTATGTTATATTTATGTATGTGTTCTTCTTGCATGAATGGGTATTATTAGTAAATAGTAGGTATTCCTAGGAGAGATGATGTTTTCTTATAGTACATTTATGACCTATACATGCGCTGGCCACGCATGAACTCTTTGTACATGTACGCTAGTATCAATAAACAAATAAATAACAGGTTGAATAATCGTATAAGTTGTAGTAGCAAAATATGATGATTATATATTAATCAAATTCATATAATGGATGTTTAGTTGTTGTATATGTTTAAGAATAAATCAATTAAACTGTTAATTAATGGTAATAAGAAATTAAAAGAAGTATTGTTAATAAATATTAACTTTGGAAAGATGTACTGTTTAACTATTAATCATGATTAATTAAACCATTAAATGCACCTCAAGTATTGATTATTGCTAGGGTACTTAGCAAATAAACAAATAAATGTCGACATTAGTATTTACCCTCTATTATTATTATTATTAATATTAATTATTAATATTAACATTATGTTTTAATTAAAAAACAATAAATTTGTCCATTGCAAAATTCATGAAAGAATCCGTCAAAATGTCATCTTACCAAGTTTAATATTATAAAAGTAAATGGATCCTTGTAAAAGTATTATTTGCTATTAAATGTGATGAGTAAGTTAAGGTAGGATTCATTAAATAAATATATTAATAAAAGCACTACCATGTCAGATTTAGAATCGACGTTTAGATTTTGTAAATTAATCAATCCGCCACTACAAATTTGGAAGAGTCAAGAGGATAATTATTTAATTGTTATTTTATTTAACATATTAAATAATGAATAAGTTAATAATGGATCCACCTCCTCGGGAAGATCCTAATTGAATGATTCAAGAACCATTAAATGATATATATTCAACCCATTAAATTCAAACTTAATTATTGCCAATACCATTGAACTTCTCGACAAATAGAAGTACAAGAGAAATAATATTTTATTTTGAATTAGATTGTAAAGCGAGCCATTGTAATGAATGTTTGGTAGGGAGGTGGAGTAACAGGGAAGGATATTCAAGGTAGAAAATGGTATATAAGGAAGAGCTTGTGGAGGATTGAAGGGGGGTTTCTAGTGGGGGAAAGAATATGACTTAGGATTTTGATGAGAAGGGAGGAAAACCTGAGGAGGGGGTTAACTCAGGGATTGAGGAGGTGGGAAACTCAAAGAACTAAGAGAAATTGAACAATGGAGATCAAACTATGAACGAAGGATGGAAGGATCCTAAACTATGGAATTCTTCTATTCGGATTATTGGATTGTGGGCTCGGGGGCTAGGAAATCCATCAGTTTCCTAGGGCCAGCATGATGAGCTGGTTGGAAGGGTGGTTTATCTAGTTTGGTTGATAAGGTTTTCCAGGAAGGAGCAAGTATAGGAGCGTAAGGAATCCTACTGGAATCTATAAAAACAGGTATTCTACTTGAGCAAAGCTCTCTAAATTTCAGTACTTGGTAAATCCAAAGGAAAAATACATTTTATTTTGTTTTATTCCTAATGCTGTTAAAATTACGAACAAAATGAAAATTCCATGCTAGGATTAAAGAGAAATTTTTGATAAGAAACATGGTAAACAATAAATAAATTATAGTATTATCTTATAAAGTAGCTCTTTGGGAGATAGATAGATAAAAGTAGAAAATTATAGAACTTAAGTGCTAGTCTTGAAAGGATGGGCACGACACTATATATATCATTTTATTTTCATGAATAAGACTCTAGCCCAATAAGACAGAAGTTATGACTTTAGCAGATTTCAAGGCATGGGTCAAGATGTTTTTAAAGCCTCAGAGGGAGAGCTTTATCCCCAATCAGAGCCAGATGTGATCTCTATGGTTGTTTCTTATATTTATCCTAGGGTTTTTATTTTTATTTTTTCTTAAGGTTTCTATTTGGGCTCATAAGCCTAGTTTTACCTTATTCTTTTCCTTTTACCCTTGTTTTAATTTTGTGTGTTATGATTTTTACTGTGTTTTTCTCTTTTAAAGCTAAAATCATTTATCTTTTAAAAGTTATTGGTTTGTATTAAAGCAAGGGATAATATGAAAATTAAGCGTAACTTTTGTTATATAAACTGGGAGCATATACTAAAAGGAAAATAATGAAGTGCTGCCAGTTGGCTTGATTCAGGATATTAATTTAAAGCTTATGTGAATATAATGATGAAGTGAAAGTACATGGCAAGGATTGTACGCGTGGCAAGGATTGTACTATGGTTTAATTCATTATGATTATTCTTTGAAGGAACATCCAAATAATGCATGAACCTTTTGCTCGTGGCATGCTCTATGCTTTCGCAGGTGTTTGTATAAGTTCAAGGCATTGACATCATTAAATATGATGGACATAGGGTATTAATGTTGATATTGACATGTTAATGTTAGATTAACCTGTTTAATTCTACTTTATCGAACTACATTAGGTCTGCCTTGTTTGTATTATGTGAAATTTTCAGAATGTCGAAGTTAGTAATGGATGAAAATGAAGATAGTATGGTGAAAAGGAGGTCAGGAGGTTTAATCTGTAGACTTGAATCAGATAATACACAGTGGATAATGCAATTTCTAAGATTGGCTCAGTTAATGAGAAATGCTGGTTGGTTTCCTTTTAGTGAAAAATTGTAGGGTTATAACATGCAAGTGACTCGGGCCTTCATTAAAAATTACAGAGATGGAGTTGTTAAGCTCAAGAATTTGAGGGCTACAGTGGATGAAGAATCTATTGCAGAAGCAATAGGGGTTCCAGCGCAAGGAGAAAATTGGTTCAAACAACAATATTTTTAGGGAAATTATGGTGAATTCTTGTTGCCAGGGTTTGAGAAACTGAACTAGAAAAATGGTATTCACATAAGTAAAATCAAACCTAATTGGAAAATCCCATTAGAAATGGTTCAGAATTACATAACGTGTGAAGGTCGCTATGACAGAATCCTCAAATGTCATTTGAGATTGTTAATGCATATTAATGGGAGTTTAAAACTTAATATTCCATTTTATTTGTTAAAAATCCTGCAAAAGATGGTCACATGGGTTCAAACCCATCCAGAACACGCTGCTTGTTTTATATATCACCAGCGTTTGATCAAGTTGTTGTTTATTTCACATTTGAGTAAAGAAGGGTGGAGTTGGGAGAGTTTTTGTTTGAATTACGGTTTGAAGAGAAAGTCAAATAAAAATGAAAAAAGTCAGTAGAGGATTTGAATCAGCAAACAGAAAAGCATGAAGAATAGACTGAACATATTATAGAAGAAGGAAAATATTTCATAGAAGAGCCAAAGCAAGTAAATAACTTGTTTCCAGAAAATTCAGCTACAGATGAAACAACAAGTAAGTAGGTAAAAGAAGATCATAAAAACCCTAATACTTTAAGCATGGTTATAAAAAATGTTAATTCAAAGAAAGAAGAACAAATTCAGGTTTTAAATGCAGATGGTATTAGTTTGAAGCCCAGGACTAGGCTAAGGAGAAGGATGGAGGCATAAATGGAACTAATACATAATTATAGGGGCAGAAATGAAGATTTTGGAAAACTTGTGATTGTAAATGATTCCTTCAGTGAGGAAAACATACATGTATCCAAGGAGCGGTCCTGTCTAGAAAATGAAAACTTCATTGATCTTTAGGGTAATTCAGGATGTATACCTGAAAATTTTTGCACGAACAAGCAAGTATATTTGAAAAATGGTTCAGGTTCGAAAACCATATAGGAAGATGAATTTATTATGGATGAAAAGGAGGTCGAGGTAGTTCCAAAATTAAATCATATTAAAATGTCTTTACAGACTTATAAGGAACAGACCAAGTTTTTGCAAAATATAAATGAAAAATTGATGACTGCAAATACAAGACTACAGGAAGACTTGGAGGAAAAATAAACTGATGATCAAAAGATGCCTTTAATATCCAAATATATCTTGAAGGAGAAGAGAGCCATCCAAAAGAAATTTGAGCACATGAAGACCCATAAAAAAGAAGCACAGAATCAAATGGAGAAAAAGGATGCTGAATATGCTAGGTTGCAGAAGATATCCTGGGTTTTAAGTGATTTGACTGTTATAGCAGAAGATTCTAAGAGTCTTTAGATGACAAATACTTAGGATAGTTAGTTCTGAAAGTAATTAGAATTTGACAGATAGAGAGTATTATTCTATTTTGATTACACTTGTATTAAATCCAAGTTTGAAGGTCTAAGACCTTTCTATTTTTGAAGAGTTTGATCCATGAAAATAAGATATGATAATTGTTTCAAAAAATTAAAAGTTTTTTATATAATAATTAGTAGCTAGATATGGTAGGGTGTTGGAATCATAGATGGGAATCCAGTTTTGAATATGAACTGTAAGACATAAATAGTCTTTGCATCTTTAATACAGAACTTTACTTTGATATGATTATGATCATGAGCTTGTTTTGTCTTCCTTTATGAATTGTATTTTATTATGATTTTATCCTGTGTATGGTCATCTTTAAATCCATTACAAGATTCTTATGATAAAGTGTAGTTATCATTAAATACTTAGTTACAGAATTGAGTTCATTTACTTGTAAATTCATGCTCGTAATCCCTTATGTTATTGAACTTTGTATTTTATTATATGTCATGCAATTGTGTTATGGTTATTTTATTTGATTTCCCAGTACCTTTGATTACATACCATTTCTGTTTTAATTTGATTTCATTATTTTGAATTATCTTCAAGATTTCTCTGAGCTTGAACCCCAGTAGTGTAGGTTCAACTTTAGGGATAAGAGAACAAAAGAACATAAATTGGAAGATGACTTTGAGAAAACAGTTGAAGAATGTGAAGATCTAGAATGCATAGACCATACAGTAATACTTTACAAGGGTCTCTCAAATCAAAGAACAACTTGAAGTAGTAGAAGAACAAGTCGAGAATGCAGCACTTGTGATAACTACCTTGAATGGACTCCCAGGATCATGGGATTCATTCATTCGAGGAACGTATGCCAGAAGGAAGTGATTACTTTCAGTAGACTCTGGGAAGAAGAAGAAGCCCGACTCATAATAAGAGAAGAGAATATGGGAGCAACTGAAGATCAAGCTCTCACCATCCAAAGAAGATCCTTGAAGCGATGAGGAATATGAAGGACTCAAATCTTGAAGAACCTCTTATCCATCTTAGCATTTGGATAAGAAATGATGAATGAAGAAGATGATGAAGATGAAGGCTCAAGAATGAGTCTACCCATGAAACAAATAAAGATAAGTATTCAATTGTCATTTCATGATATTGTTTTGTTATGCATTTGTTTATATTCAGTTGATGTATTATGCATGGTAGAATGTTTGCATTAATGATAGTATACTACTAATATGCATGTGATGGGTAAGTAGCTCATGGTGCTATACAACTCTCCATTGCTACTTATCTAGAATGAAACCTCTTTTCTGACATATTGGATTAGTGCACAATCTCAATGATGTCTTGGTAGATATGGAAGACATCTAGAAACGTTTCCGTGAGATATGGATGAATGTTGTATTGGCTAAAATAGTCGCATGATCATATATTTATGTGTAAGAATTTTCCATTATGAATATGCCTTACAAAATTTTTCTAACCATACAAATGAATTTGACTTGTAGGAAAATTGTGTACAATCATTTACAAGAAAAGAAGGATGAGACTTGTTCTGAAGAACAAGTGATGACAGTTTGAGAAATAATCTAAGAATGAAGACGAATGCAACGACATCATTGATGCAGAACCTTCCAAATATGAAGAAGTAGCCAAGAAGAAAGGGAAGACCAGTTCAAGAAGAATGATGTCTAGGATGCATTATCGAGACCTGAAGGGAAGTTCACAGATGGAAACATCATGGGATAAAATGCAAGATTCGTACCATGAGGCTTCTCACAGAAAGAAGATATAGAATATGAAGAGACAATTGCGGCCACTAGAAGTAAAGTCAAATGATAGGCATAATCATATGTGCAAATGAAAGAAGGCCTTGTATGAGCTTAGAAGACACCAATGGGATAACACATACATAAGGATCTTGAATATCACCTAGAGTGATGAAGATCTTAACCTTTGCTACAAGGTTGAAGATGAAAGCCTATAGACACTAGTGCAAAATGAGAGATTAGTGACTAGGAGACAAACATTTTTGGTCACCACAATTTTTTTCAAGGGATAAATGACCAAAATTGATAAATTTAAGCGGGCTAACTAAAAAATACCAAGATAAATGACCAATTTTGGTCACGGGGTATCTATAAAAAAATGACCACATAACAATTGGTCATTTATTTGGTCATTTTTAGTTGTGGATCAGTTCGGCAATGAAAAATTACAATTTTGACAATCTTGTATATTTTACTAAATTCTAAGACTACAAATGGATTCATAGACACCCTAGAACTTAGTAAACTGCAGAGCCTCATGTGTTACAACTCCACTGTTAACACCAAATTAACTATGACAATGTCCTAGGGGTAAATTAACTATGACAATGTCCTAGCAGTGAGCTATTACTTATATATTTGAAAATAACTATACAAATATACCTATATACATTTGTTTTTAAATATTTTATTTATAAATAATATTAATTATTAAACTATTTACATTATAAATTAAAAAAAAATGTTACTAAGTATTTTTTATTATATACTAATAATACATATAAAATTTTAGAAAAATATGCTAAGTTATTTATTTATTTATTTTTCAATGTGTTTCACGCGTCGGCTTGACCGACGGGCTACATCCACGGAATAATTTCTGGTGGACCCACCTGAAGGGGCCTCACACCCGCCGCTGCTGCGTTCCTAACCCCAAGAGAGTCGATGAGAATGGATCCCGTGACCTCACATGCTGGGAGGCCTAACTACGAGTACTCGACCGATTGAGCTAACTCTTGGGGCTATGCTAAGTTATTTTTTATTATATACTATTAATACATATAAAAAAATTAAGTTAAACAAATATAAATATGATAAGTAATTTTTTATTATATACTATTAATACATATAAAAAAATTAAGTTAAACAAATATAAATATGATAAGTAATTTTTTATTATATACTATTAATATATATAAAAAAATTAAGTTAAGCAAATACAAATATGATAGAATTCAAGATAAACAAATACAAATTTCATTCTATCATGTTAGTGTAGTTTCACAATTTGGGTTTTGGCGCCAACGTGAGGTGGTGGGTGCCAATGTAGAACAATCTTACATTTCACTCAAGCTAAAGCCCAAGGTGACCATGTTCAAGGCTTCAATGGCACAAGGTGTGTTTCAATATATGGCCATTTTGCCCTGTGTTCTTCCCTTCGCACGACATTTTGGTGATTACCAGGGCGCTACTACAATGCAATGAAATATTCATCTCAGATCTTCAGGATGGAGTCCAATTCAAGGGTTTCTGCAATGGAAATCAAGGTATTTTTTAGGGGTTCTTTCCCTTTTGTTCAGCTAAAATCTGACATTCAGAGATTCGATCCGAATACCATTTCATCATTCCCTTCGAGGAATTTGGGTTCACACACAAAGGCCTCCTGGAAATCTATGTGAAGGATTCCTCGTACAAGGCCATCAAGGAGAATGATATCGACCTGGAGTCCATGGGGTTCTTCCTGAGCACCAAAGATGTTCAGCTTCACGTCTTGCAAGATCTGGAACATGGAGAAATTCACTGTGTACTCGAGAGTAATCTCATCACACCCCTCCTTACATTTAAGGATTTGGAGAATTCATTTCCCTTCAACAAAACTTTCAAAGAGCTCGAAGCAAACTAGTTTACTCTGATCTTTGCCAATTGTATCTGTGACATCGAGGTTTCAATGGATGTAACTACAGTTATTTATAATCTTGAGGGGGGTGGTGATGGCACCAGGCATTATCTTTCGGCCGGTGAAACCCTTCTGTTGAATCTTTTTTTCACTGTCTTTGATATATGTTGCGCTGGTTGGGGTTTGGATATACGTGGTTATGAAAAACTACCTTACGACCTACTGGACCCATGTATTCATGGCTGCCCTCATCTATTTGAAAGCTCTAAATCTACTCTGCGAGGAAGAGGACAAGTCTTTCATTAAGAGAACCGAAAAAACCCATGGATGGGATGATCTATTTTATATTTTTAGTTTTCTGAAGGGAATTATGCTTTCTACCCTGATTGTCTTGATTGGCACCGGCTGGTCCTTCTTTAAACCCTACCTGCAAGGCAAGGAGAAGAAATTTCTCATTGTTTTCATTCCCTTCCAAGTCTTAGACAATATTGCTACTGTGGTGATCGATGAGACTGGGCCGTATGCCAAGGATTGGCTTGCCTGGAACCAGGTGTTTCTCCTAGTTTACATGATCTGTTGTTGTGCTGTCTCGTTTTCCATTATCTGGTATATAAATAATTTGCACCAGGCTGCACATATTGACGGCAAGGTAGTTGTGAATCTGATGAAGTTGACTCTGTTCAGACAGTATTACATTGTGGTGGTCTACTATATTTACTTCACTCGCATTGTAGTTTATGCTTTGATCACCATAACTGCTTACTGGTATGCCTGGACTAGTGTCATGGCTGGAGAATTGGTAACCCTTGCATTCTATGTGTTCACTGGTTACAAGTTTCGTCCAATTGAGCACAATCCCTATTTTGTGGTCAACGATTATGAAGAGAAGGTTGTTTCCCAAACATTGAAGCTGGAAGACGACTTTGAGTTGTAAGAAGTCAGGGATCTAATGGATCCCTTGGGGTTATGACTTAGGAATCAGATGATGATATCATTTTGGGTACTAGTTGCTGTTAGAGTGCCAAATAATCTTGGAATTAATCATAGCACAGAGGGATTAATAATGATGGGTGAATATGCTTTAAATGAAGCTTGATCTTCTCAGTCTTGTTTCTAGACTGTATGAATAGATCTCAAGGTACATTTAAATAGGTCAATTTAGTCTTGTATTGTTCTTTTGCTTGTTATTTTTGTAATTGGAACAATTTCTCTTTGGTATGAGTTTGTAATGTTTTTTTTCGGTTAAATTTGATCACCCTTTTTTTTAATTAAAATTTGTGTATAACCCTAGAACTCTGAAATTGCTTTAGAAATTGCTCAAATGCAAGATAAAGATTATGCTAACTTGGAAAAAGGATTATCCAAGTATGGATAGCCCCTCCATCCATTTTTAAGTGTTAAGGTTTTGTCTTGAGTTCTTAATTTCCAATCAGATGTACCTAATTTCCTCCTCTTTCGGTATCTGGTAGGTCTTTTCATTAGCCGCCAGAGCTTGTGATTTGAAACCTAGTTTATGTGGTGTTCAACATTTGCAATTAACTGGTAAATATTCTTTCTTTAGCTACAAGAGCCCATGATTTGCTGGGAGAGCATGTGGTTTGAAGGTTTCAGATGCCTACCCATGGAGTACCTTCTCTGTTGTTCTGCGTTTGTGGGTAAGAACTCCTTTATTTGTGATGATCGCGCAAGCAACATTGAGATGCCTGAGATAATTTATGGATATTTGAAGGGTATTATTGCCTTATTTATGCTTGTTTATATTTTTTAGGTAGTTGTTGGTCCTGCTGCTATATTAAATTCTACCTGTAATAATCTAAATATGGTTGCTGCTTATGCATTTCCATCAATCTTTTATGACCAGCATGTTTTATTTCCCCCTTTTTCTATTATATATATGAAGGCGTGAAATGAATTGTATTGACTTTGATAGTAGGGTTTTTGAATTGATCTAGATGCATTAAACTCTACTTTTTTCGTAAGATCTAGATGCATACTTTTCTCTGTCTACTAACTTTGCTCAGGAATTTTGACTTTTTGATCATATCCCCCCTGTGTTCATGCTTCCTTTGTTAGCGATCTTTATCATTGTTGTTCTTCTTGTACACTTTACATTTTCCTAGCTTATGCCTGCCATTAGAAACTGCTCTATACACAATCCAGTGTTTTTTTGGTCCTATGATAGTCACTCCTAGAAAATGTCACAATGCTTTTGATAATGAGAAGATTCCCTATTGCAAAGTGAATAAGGTCTATTTCAAACAGTCCTTAAACTCTCAATTCATTGCCAATCTAGAGAGGTACTCTTGATAACACTTTTATTTTAACATTATTTCTTCAAGATTTCAACAATCTTTGCTAGACTTCCCAACATACTCGTAAATATGCTCAATGAGTCTGTTTATACTCAATATCCCATTAGGTCATCTAAGTTTCCTTACATCTTCTGTCATCTTTAAACACTTTTACTCTGTCAAGTATTCATATGATTACTAGGATTTTTCCTCATAGACATATAGTCTATGCTTCACCTTGTAGTAGAAACAAATATTCATGAGTTGTTAGGAATTGCTAAAGGATTTCTTCCCAAGTTTCATCATAATTCCTCTTTAATTCCTCTTTACTTGGAAGATATTACCATCTTTCAAGCATTTTGTTGATGTTTTAGAGTGAGACACCCTTGGTTTGGAGAAGTCTTTTGTGGAAGGAGGCACACCATGTAGGAGGATACTTTATTATGATGTTATTTTCTTTAGTTTGGTTGTTTGTGCTATGGTGAGGAGTGGGTTTCATTAATTTATAGAAAGTGCTTGCTTAAGTGTATGAATTCCTTAGAACCAAAGTTTTGTATTTTGAGATTGTCATCTTTGATGTTCACGACTTTTACAATGCATTGTGACAGCTGCAAGAAGTGCACGTTTTTGGGATTTTTTTGGTTATTCAGCTTACAATTCTTTTCCATGGGTTACGATGGATGTATTTTATATGCATTTTTGTAGAGGCCTTCATTTTTTGTCTTTGTTCTCTTTCAAGCTCTGGTGGATGAAAGAGAGGATGGGTTCATATGGGAAAGATGTCCCATTTGAGACTCACTTTTTGCTAGTCAAGGGTAGCAAATGTTCACCTTTGAGTACTGGTGTAGGTGATGGCATTGGAGAGCCAACAATCTATATTGTTTTCTTGCCGCTATTGGAAGGATCTTTCAGAGCATTTTTTCAAGGAAATGAAAACAATGAGCTCAAAATCTCTTTGGAAAGTGGTAAGAATTGCAGAGATTATGAATGGTATAAATTTCTTATATCTAATACATGTAAGACTTAACATAACTCTAACTGTAAATTCTCAAGAGAAAATTAGTCTTTTTTATTTTCTCTTGAATTTACTTCATATTTGGCATTCTGGGAGATCCTGCTGTTGAAACAACTCAATGATTTTATTCAGTTTTTCTTAGGGCTGGAATTGATCCATATGAAGTGATTACTAGTGCAGTAAATTGAGAACCCTTGCTATGTTTCAACTTTTGTATTTTATTTCCTTCCTTTTGGAACTTCTCATATTCCAGCATCAATACTATATGAATAACATCAATTGTTTCTAGTGCGGGGCTGCAGAGAGGCATTCTAAAACCTTTGTTCATCGTGAAAGAAAGACGGTTAATTTCTCGTGGAATTGAACCTTGGTTTTTTCCAACGATGTCTGAATGTGTTCTGTGTGCTAAAACGTTTAGCTCACATTGAATCTTAATTGAGAATAACAAGTATCTGTGTACTGTTTTACTAAGTCATTATAAGTCTTTGTTGGTTCACTGTTAGCTTAGAGTTTTGATATTTGTCTTGCATTTACCTGACATACTCAACTGGTTCAAGTGGTGTGCAAGGGATGCATTTTACACAGATGTCTCAGCTGAGGGAGTAAAACAAGGTCTAGAAAGGTAGAATGTTTTTCTAGGCCACTTGTATGTTCTATAAATGTATATTAACATGTGTAGATATATAGTTACACAGCTAAATTATCCTGAAGGTCCAGTTTAAAATTATTATGGTTTTTTTATTTCTTTAACGGTCTAGAGAAAGGTGGCACCTCTTCGAAGTTTCTGATTATCGATTATGGTTGGAAATCTGTTGAAATGGACCCTAATGCAAAGCCTCCTCAAGTTGGCTATTCAACAAAGTAGGTTTGATCTCCTTTTTTGTTTGAACTATGACATTTGGAGACAATAATTCATCTCTATTTGTTGTTTGAAGATAATTTCCTTTCAATTCTTGGCTTTCTAATGGAACTCTAATCATTCTATGGGCTTGTAACTCAGTTTTGTAAATCAGCTAACACATATAAAAGAAAATTGCAATTTTCAGAAAGATTGGTGAGAGAAAAGAGGATTCTCCTTTGGGCCTCAGACACATTGTTACAGAAGTAAAAGAGAGCCACAATTTAAAGTAAGATTCTTTAGCTGTCCATCAAGAATTAATCAATTAATACTCCTTATTTATCTATATGCTTTAAACCCTGCATTATAGCTCTTGCCTCATGAATGCATAAGTTACATTCTTTGTATAGTGAATAGACAATATATTCAAAATTTTATTTTAATACGCATACTACTTCCCCCCATAGTTGATTTGGCATGCTACTATGTTCTGAATTTATATTACATTTGTATGATTCTAGGTACATTTATGTTTGGCATGCTATCACTGGTTCCTGGGGGTTCCTGGGCATGCTATAAACTCTATCATTCTAGTATACACAAGAAAAAGCACAATCGTCAGTAATTATAACTCATACAACCAATGGGATGAGACATGCTTCAGTTAGGGGGTCATTGGTGTCCTCTAGGGTGGGCCCCTAACCACCATTGGTTGGTTCTGAATCAAATTGCAAACAAATCAACATTACAGTTCATGTTCTAAAATGAATTCACATTTTCCAGCATCAGCTACCTCAAAAGGAGAAATGTCTTCCATAGTCCTAAGAAACCAGACCAGTGCTACTCTGAATTTTGAAAGAAGCGGTAAAAAAAGAAATTGCAGTGGAATTTGGTAAACCATATATATAACCAATATGGCTTTCAAAACTTGGCATTTTATCTGGCTCCAAATCCAAAAAAAACTTATCTCTACCCAGAGCAATTGCAGGGAATTCCAGCTTTCATCCAGCCTGATCCACATTTATAACAAAACTCGTAACCACACCTGAAACACCACCCAAAACAATATTTTTCAGCTAGCCTTCTGCTTTAGATACATAAACAATAGCCCTTCAATTTCCTGTAATGAACAGCAAATTGCAGTGGCAATTTTCATTACTCAGAGTTTTTTACATAAGTGGTGTTTAAATGGCTAGTATTTTTTCTATTTGCACTGAGTTTCCTACAGTTTCAGTATGGAAACAGAGCTGCATGCTCACTACCCACATCTATGGACTTTGAAACATAAACTTAGACTGGTTTTCACTCAGTTCAAAACCAATAATGGGTACTTACAAAACTATGTAATTCAGGAAACAGACTTTCTAAGCCATGAACAATTAGTTAGTAGCTTTGCTTTTTATATGGTAATACTAAGGTATCCATGGACATAAAGTAAATACACCATAACCACAGCTAATTGAAAAGTGTTGTATCAACAAGAAGTTAAGATGAGGACCATCAGCTAATTGAAAAGTGTTGTATCAACAAGAAGTTAGGATGAGGACCATCATTTTTTTCAATCAGAAGAAATAATTCACAGCATCCCTGCTTGAAGGAAATTATATTTAGGAAAATAAGGAGCTTTACCAATTTACTGACCTGCAAATCATATGAGAGCATCCAGAACTTATTTCAATGATATGTTTGCAGCTTGCACACCGTTGCCATTCACTCTCTTTGGCAAGCTTGAACAGCATCAGATCACATTTCTCTTTCTCAGAATCTGACAATTTCTGGAATTCAGAACAATCTAAACCTGCATGCCATGGCACACCACACTGAGCACAGAATAACCTTCGGCATTCAAGGCATTCTGATTCTTTAATTGCAACAGCAACAGCTGCCCCACTTGAGCTTCCTGATTCATCAGGCACAATATCCTTCAATAAGAGTGCCGAGCAATCCCGAAAAGGGCAATAGAACTTCTGAGAAAGAG
>LPNX011170717.1:46522-79210 GCA_001517045.1 Pseudotsuga menziesii
ATAAGGTAGGATTATGGAGGGTGACGTAGGTAAAGCACTTTGTCATGAAACTGTAAGAATCAATCCCACTGTACTTGTAATGGGAACAAGAGGACTGGGGATAATCAAGAGGTAATACCCTTTTATTTTAAATACTCTGCATCTCCTTGTAAGCTTAAAGTTGTGATTATAAGTGACTTGGAGCTATTGTTTATAAAACACAACAGTGACCAAGAAGAATACTGTTGATGAATCTGATGGGCCTCTTTGCTTTTCCTTCTGCACTAGTCATTTTTTCATTCACCCAAAAAATTTAGAGTAAATCCATGTTTATGTTCTCTTTGAAATTTCTCTCTTGCTGGAAGCCATCTCTGCATTCAATCAATGCCTTCTATAATCTTGTCATTTCAAAGGACAAAATAGAGTTAAAAGTGCTAGTTTTTAAACAGATAAATACCCTCTAGCAAAGTAATAGATTGTAATGACTTGCTTATCAACCTGAATGAGCAATCAAAGGACCCCAGAAGAAGTTTGATCTCATTGAAGCCATGCTGGCCCTAAATCTATAAAATGCTATGTCATGCAATTTAGATCATGTGACAGATATTATTCCCACAGTCCTAGAGATAGAGAAGCACACATGGAGCTAATTTGTTGTGCATCAACCAAAATATAGTGGACCCAATTTGAGATGAGTTCAAAAATTGTTATGCGTTTGATATTTACTGACTGTCCACTACATCTCCATTTGTATCCTTCATCTATGTGCATTTTTATCTTGTAACACGAAAGCTCCAAAGATTGTGTGAATGCGAATTGCATTTGTTTTGAATCCAGCTCCTAAGAATCTCGCAATGAAAAGAAAATGAAGAACACAAGCAGTAGGGATGCTGAAGAAAAGATGAAATGCTAACTAATTTCAAGTTTGCAACACATATGCCATCATATCTATAAGATTATTCTCTTTCTAGGCTTGCCTTTCACTTTAGGTATCACATTGTATCATGAGAAAGTTTTTGTTTGCATCCTATTTTGAAAGAAACTCCATGGAGTACTTGAGCCCTGCATTTGTCTAATTGCTTGAAAAGCCCAAAAGTAGAGTTGTTACAAGTATCTTGCAAATTATTTGAGCATCTTTGCAGTCAAGATATAACTTAGGAAATTATTTGAGCAGACATGGTGCATGCAATGTTGAAATCTTGATAAAAGACATGCACACATTTTGCAGGAACTATAATTATTAGGCATAATAAGATCCATACAGGCAAGCTGGGTAAGGATACATTCTCTAAATAAAACAAAACATAAGATGAAAGTATATTTAATAAGATTTTTTTGGAAAGCACACTGCTTATATTACACAAAATATATGCAAAAGGAGGACAATATGTAAAAGAGCAGGGACAAATAAATTAAAGCCAAATATGTAAAAGAGCAGGGGCTTAAAATGATTATGTACTGCTTATATTAGACTTTGCTTATATTGAACACTATATTACAGATCTAGCTGTTGAGAGTGTTGTGCGGGGCACAAGGGTTGAATGTTTAGATATCACTGGGGTTTCAGAGTTGAGGGACGAGTCACATATATCCAAATACATTCTCAGATCAAAAGGTGGTTCTCAGGATTGTCTGCATTGGTGTCTTCCAGGAGTGCCCGATACATGGAATGAACTCCTCTTTGCTCAGCTGTTGTTTCCACAACCAAAGAAGCCAGCAACACAAACATTATGTGGCGACACTATGTTACGTTTTATTGGCCATTCCACAGGACTCCACTGATGGTTTATGGAAGGCAGTTAATAATTGGTTCCAACATGAACAGATCATGAATTGGAGGTTAATTGTAATAGAGCATAGTAAGTAAATTCACATTTATTTGTGTCCTATTATCTATTTGGCTATATCCTATCATTCTTTCATTCCCAGAAGAAAGCATGACAAGGACTAGCAGCAGATATCTTGTTGCAGTTGCCATGCTTTTCAAATATTTTCCACCAAAACAGTTGGAAAATGCATCCTTGTAAGTTTCCTACTAGAAGAAAAGGCAAGTTATTCATTGTGGCATATTGAGTCACTATTTTGCTTAATTATCATTGTTGATCCTGTTGAAAAGTTGGTTCCAGAGTCATTTTTCCTAGTTTTTATTTTTAATGTGATTCAGTATGCTACCGCAGGCAAGCCTATACTTTTCTCCTGTAAAATTGGATTCATGTACTTTTTGCCAGTCCCATTGGCCATTTTCTATCAGTGGATATCTAAATATTAAATTTAAATAAAAATCCATGGATTTCAAATCATCTTTTATGATTGAAATTAAAGTGGGTGTAAAGTGGGTATGCTGTCTCCCATTATAGTGCCTTGATTTAGACCGATTGTGTGCTAGTAGGTTATTTTGAATCTTGGAAAATGATTCATTTGATCATGTTCCTTTCATTTACTGGTCTTTGATTGCACATAGGTCATTTTCCAATTTAATTGTGTGTTGTGCACATAGGTCCTATTGAAGACCTTTATGCATGATTTTCCTATTTTGGATAGGTTGGTATTGAACACTGTTGCTGTCAACAGAAATAAGTAAACTTGCTTCCCCACAAAAAAACTAAATTCTCAGTATCATTATAGATCTGGTGGCTGCTAACTGAAAGTGTTAAATGCCCTCTGAAATTGGCTGCTAACTCAACACTAACTGAAGTTTTAAGTGCTCAGAACCTAAAACTAGAACTTAAACTCAAATTCTGCATGGTTTGTTTAAAGATGGGTAAAAGACAATGTTTATCTTTTGACTACGCTCCTTTTGCATGCTACACTAGCCAATGTGCCCCCTTCTTTTGCAATATACTCTAGAGTCTATCCATATATAAGAAGTGTTCTGCACATGTTGTTTATGAACACCATAACAAGTGCTTCTATCCTTTGCATGTACATCGACCTTGAAACCCTGTGCACCTTTGCTGCTGTGACTCAGGCCCAGGAAAGGAATATATTCACAGAAATTAACTTAATGCAACATGCCTTCTCTCTCGCAATATTGACAACAAATTCCTCAGCTCTTCTCACCTATCTTCACAGCTTCGAAACACAGGAAGAAACACTAGTTTCAGCTGGTTTGTTCACTAAAATTTTGACTGCATATTCTTCACAGGACAGAGCATTACAGCCCATCCATTGAGTGTTGTTGTTTCTCCTTGAAAAAGTAACAATGCCATTATTTACTGACACAAAGTATGTTAGCTTCCCTATGATTTGGATCTCCTACTCATTGTAGCTAAGAAGTGCATTTCTGTGCTTGAAAAACATTTTTCTACTGTGACAAGTTTGTCAATCTTTGAAAATGGCTGGAATCTGCTCAGTGCTGGTAGAGATAAGGTACTGTCTAATGGTAATTCTGGCAGGTTATAAGGTTTTTATTTATTTTATATGCAAACTAATAAATCAATTGGCCATTTCAATTTCATTAGTTATTGGTGAGATAGGCATGCATAGTGGTTTTGGGTTGTCTGTGATGTCTATATGCAAAGCTGCTATATTTATTTATAGAGATTTCTTCATTTTACAAAGTACCATGCATTGCAGACAAAAATATAGCATTCGACTATGGCTTGGACATGATCTTTTAGAAAAAAAAATTGTATAATGGTACAGTGGTTAATAGGCACTTCAAACTTGTCCTTGTCCCTGAACTGGTGATTTGAAGGGTGTTTTGCTGAGATTGCATTCTTGATCAAAATGTTTTGCTGAGATTTTTTTTGTTTTCAATTGAAAATGTCTATAATTTGGTTGATTGTACTAGTCATAAACATAATCTATGCTAGTGTGTTGTCTGGATTGCTCCTTGTTAAATGCCAGCATGCTGATATGCTTGTCTTTTTAGTTCATCTTATATTTTAACAATCTTGTATTGACTTTTGTCATTGTATACATATTTTAGGTTGTAAATATATGGGACCTGCGTGATTATCACTTCCGGGCAACAATACCAATGTATGAACCACTAGAAGCTGTGTGTGTTCTCCCAAGTGGTTCTAGGCTAGTGTCTGTTATGAATCAAAGCCAAACATTGTCTGAGAATCAGAAGAAAAGTGGCGCAGCCCCAGTGTATTTTTTAACTGTAGGGGAACGTGGAATTGTTTGTATATGGTATTCAGAAGGGTAAGTTGGTTAGCCACATCTACCAATTTTAGTTACTGACTGCAGTATGATTTTATGGAAGTGAAAATTTGAGATCATTGTTTATGCTATTCTATCTTGAAGAATGGTATTTTGAGTTTAACATCATCTCCAAAGCATTTGCTTATACATGTAACTGGTCTCAATTTTCCTTGCATTGTTTGCAACGCTCTGTGCTTATATGAACAGAAGTCCTCGGATGCAATCATTAGCTCTGACAAAGATGACATGAAGGGAGGCTTTGTATATGTTGTCCTACTACCCCTTGCTCAAGGAGTGTTGTGTGTTACTACTGATTAGTGCTTTCTCTTTTATGACCTGGGTGAGAATGATGAAGGAAAATATGATTTAAATATTAGCAAGAGGCTTATAGGTTACAATGAGGAGATCGTGGATTTAAAATTTCTTGGGGAAGAGGAGAAATTTCTTGCAGTTGCAACAAATATGGAGCAGGTGTGACTATTTAATAAAAGAGTTCTCGATTCCTCTTCAAGTTTTAGCAATGCAAAATTTGTTTTCTCTTCGTGTTTTAATTTGTTGTCTATTTTTTTATAGGCAAGGGTCCATGTAACTGTTTTTTCTTGGTCATGTATGGTTTTTTGTAAAGTTTATACATAGAATCCAAGATTTTGAAATTAGTCTTATGTGGAATGTTAGTACAATGTTTACTGGAGCTGTTAGAAGTACACATTCACCAGTGCTTACTATTATGTAGCTCATGAATTGTCTGTTGGTGCTATATATATTTGGATGCGTGCATCTGTAATGTATTTATAATAGTTTTGTAAAATTTTACAATGATTGGAAAGCATGCTAAACTGCAGTAGGAAATATTTATTTTTCATGTCTGGGAAATCCTCTCAACTGTGATTTCATGCTGCAATATTGGGATTGTCTCTGTAGGTTTGCATGTATGACCTTACATCCATGACATGTGTCTATGAGTTGCTAGGACACACAGACATAGTTCTTTGTCTTGATACTGCTGTTTTTTCTGGACATATTCTCCTAGCTTCTGGGTCCAAAGATCACACGGTGAGTATTTCACAGTTGGAACATATTTTTTTTAATTGCGTTTGCTTGAATATCTTTATTAGTAGGTTATTGATTATCAACTTGTTTAAAATCACTGATCAACTAAATATAGCTGATTTGTAAATGCATTCTTTATTGCTGATTCATTATGTCGTTGATTACTTTCTAATTTCATGTAATTAGTCTTCACTGTGTGGTATTGGAATTTTTAACATTATGTGGACGATCTTTGTTTTTTTCCAATGTTAAAGGTAAATAATACTGATTCCATAGTAATTGCATAAATTGGTATTCAAGTTTTGTAACAATCCCACTAAATTTCTTGTTAATCCACCTTTGTAAACCTACTGGAAGATGGTAATTGTACTCCCTATTATGACTTCTAAGCTTTTGCATAGTTCTTATTGTAACTTGTTGTTCTCAGAATTGGTTCAGTAAGTGGATAAGTCTTGCTGAGTTGCTCTTGCATTGTCAAACTCGAGGCTAGGATTTCTTTTCTTTTGTAATTATTGACAGTAAATTGCTTTCATGGATGCGAAGTCATTTTTTCTGGATTCAATTTTTATCCTTTTTAATCACATACTGAAAGATGCTTTGTGCTTTTGTTGTAGGTAAGAATTTGGGATACAGAGAGCAAATCCTGCATATGTGTGGCAGCAGGGCACATGGGTGCTGTAGGAGCTATTTCCTTCTCAAAGAAAGCTAAGAACTTCTTTGTGAGTGGGAGCAAGTTAGTAGACATTGCCCATGCCTAATATGGTTTATCACGGTGTGAAATATTTTCCACCCACATGTTTTGAGTGACACTTGCTCATCATTGGGCTGAAATAGAGAAAGTGAAAGAACATTGAATCAGTGTTACTATGCATATTCCATTAGCCATCTATATCCAGGTCTTGCTTGGACATGATTTGGAGATTCATGGCACTTTTCACTATAAGGCTAAACTCTTATGATTATCATTTACTTGACACTGTCACAAATTTAAATCCAAGACATATGCAAGATGAATATGCTATCCATTTATAGGATCAACCACCCAAAAAACATGTTAAAAAGGACAACAAATCAACAAGGAAAATTTGTTAAAAAGAGAAATTTGAAAAGTTGCAAATAATCACAAATCTTTCTGGTTATAGTACATTCCCCATTAGGAACATCAAGGAACTTTTTAGGGCTATACGCTGAGGTCTGTATTTGCATGTTATTTGTGTTGAGTGAACTTTGTAAGATCGTAGTATTTTGATTTCATATATACAAAAATATAGCAAGTATCGATACATTTTCTAAATGGTGGTTTCCTTGTATATCTTCAGTGATTGCACAATCAAAGTATGGAGTTTTACTGGTGTACTAGGTTCTGGTAGTATTAGTAAGTCAAACAAGCTATCATCATAGGCTGCGGTTGTAGCTCATGATAAGGACATCAATTCTGTGGCTGTTGCTCCAAATGACAGCCTTATCTAAACTGGTTGTCAGGTGTGTTAGATTATGAATTTATTCTTATATCTGCAAGGACTTCTAGCGGAAGATGACTTCCATTGCAACATATTTAGTTTTTTACCCAAGTCTTATGCCATGTTTTTAATCAGGATCGAACAGCTCGTGTATGGAGATTACCATATTTGGTACCAATACTAGTGCTAAGAGGCCACAAAAGAGGGGTTTGGTGTGTAGAATTTTCACCTGTAGATCAATGTGTGATGACAGCATCTGGTGACAAGACAATCAAAATATGGGCCTTATCAGATGGTTCTTGCCTGAAGACTTTTGAAGGTCATACTGCAAGTGTACTACAAGCTTCCTTCCTCACTCGTGGAACACAATTCGTTTCTTTTGGTATAACCTCTTGCCTGGCATCTTTAGTTCTAATTTAGTTTCTTATTGTTATCCTTATAATTACACTTTTCAAAGTGATGATGGAATTATTTTTTTGCTGTTTGGAGCCTCTTTTGTTTCACAGGCGCAGATGGTTTGTTGAAATTGTGGACAATCAAGTCAAATGAATGTATTGCAACATTTGATCAGCATGAGGATAAGGTGAATTTCAGCTTCCCTGAGTTTCAAACTCACATATTTACTTCTACAGGACATCATAGTTGCATGTGTAATTATATTCTGCCTCAGGCCCTACCTTCACCCTATGCATCCCTATCCAAATGAGCTCGTTCTTTACAAAGCAAAATCATTGTGCTTTGTAGCTAAGTTGCTAGTGTACATGGGTATGGGTATGGCACTTTTGAAACAAAGAATGGGTGTAGGCCAGGGGTATATCTATGCAAAAATTTTAAAAATGAAAATTAAGATAAAACCCGTGAGAAAATTTTAGTTTGAACCTTCTTATTGTTTTTGTTTTAAAATTAATCTAGTATTGCTATTGGCATAATCGACATTCGTTTGAGAAGTTTGTGAAGATATACAATTGAAAGTATAGCCAAGGATTGCTTCTTTTGTAACAATTGTCTTTTATGGATGGGCCTTGAGGAGGCTAATTCGTTTAGGGTATGTATATATAGATTGTAACAATTGTAACTAGAATATGTATGTATATATAGATAAAATTCATGAAATTTTTTGAGTGAATATAAAGTGAATTTTCCAGAGTCCAGAGTCCAGAGTCCAAGAAAGAAAAACTCATGAATTCTTTTGATTATATATATATATAGAGGGTAAAATATGATGGTTGTTGGCTTGACGCCTAAACTATGTCATGAACACTTTGAGGCTGACAAGTTAAAAAGAACTTTTTATAATTTTCATTTGTTTATATACAAATATATGTTTGAAACAAGGACAAGGTAGGCATGTAGGAAATTGGGAATGCTGATGCTATTTGATGGGTTTTGATTATACTGGTGGTTGAGCATAACATCACATTAGTTTGATGGGGTTCTAAATCATTCATTAGTTTCCATAGTTGTCATGTCATTCACTAACCACATGACATATAGGGGTGAACTCCTTCACAAATTGCACTATGTATGGAGGTTTCTACCTGTGCGGTCGAGCATAATTGTTTTGTGGATTCATTGATTATCTTTCCTGTTGAAATCCATTTCTTGGTTTAGAGTTGAGTTTTACTTTTTTTAGGTACTAAATAGTTGTAGATTTATCCATTCAAGTTTAATTTTAACAAATATTAAAATTGAATTTGTTAGATTAGATTTTATTATTTTGCACATGATCTTGGTTATTGTTGTTAGCTGTTGAACAAGATAAACAATTTGCTTCATTGTTTTTCTACTTTACAAGTGATATTTTTTTATTGGATTTTGCAGGAGTGAGCTTAACTTATAAGTGGGCCATTGAGTATGAAGAACCTGTTATTGAAGATTTTCCATTCAGTATAATGAAGAACCCGATGTTAAGGCTTTCAAGCTGCTAAGTGTGGTTTTGAAGCTGCTGACGTGGGATCTAAGTATGTTTTAGTGCTGAGTATGGTTTTGAAGCTGTTGACATGGGATCTAAGTATGGTTTTGCAGCCAAGTGCAAGTATGATGGTTTAGCCATTGTAATATTTTGAAAAGTGATGATTTTCCTGTAAAGTTATATGGAAATTAATATGAGTATTTGAGAAAACTCATATTTATTGTAATACTTTTGGCATCTCATATAATATAATTTGTGGTTTAAATCTTATATATATGGTTGTACTTTATGTTATGTACCAATGTTGTAATTATTAACTAATTAATGTGACATTGTATGATTTACATGTGTAATAGATATTATTTACAAGTGTTATAATTAATTATAATGTGACATTGCATAATTTACAAGTGTATTAGATGAGAATAAATGTATGATTCTTTTTTTAATTAAACATAATATCATATTAAAAATTTATATTGATTAATAATAGACACCATTCAAACTACTAAAATGTAATGACCACACATAAAACGACTAAAAATGACTAAATTAGTGACCAATAATTGAGAGATATGTGACCAGACAATGAGATATAAATGACAAAAAAAATGACCAAAATTCGCATATCAATGACCAAAAAACAGTTTTGGTGGCTAATTTACGATCTTTTATTACGCGACCAAATTTGGTCATATTCTAGCTTGTCATGTGGTCATTAATTTGGTCATACATGTGGTCATATAATTGGTCATTGATTCAAATACATGACCAAATCAATGACCAAATATATGACCAAATTAATGACCAACCAACAAGCTATAAATGACCAAAATAAAAATGACCAATTTTGGTCGCGTAATAAAAGACCATAAATTAGCCACCAGCGATCGCCAAACCAAAAGTGGTCATTGATATGCGGATTTTGGTCATTTTTTTGGTCACTAATCTCTCATTTTACACTAGTGAGAGGATGAAAAGATCATAGATGGGTGCAAGAAGAACTTTTGAAAAGGTTCAATATAGACGATCTTGGTATCCAGTGACCCTAGATGGATACATAGAATTATAGTAGCAGAGGAAGCTACTTGTCACTCCAGTATAGAATGTTTCAGTGCATACAGTATGAAAGACAAAGGGAGAATGATGCTTCGCTTCAGAGGGAGTGACTATAGAATATCGTGAGGTTCGACATGGTATGAAATGATGGACAAATTACTAATGAATCTAGGATTTACCTTTGCTTCAAGGTTGAAGGTGGAAGACCAGTGATGCTCCTGTTATATGTCAATGACTTGTTCCTGACAGAAAAGAGGAAATCATTAAAGTTGCAAGGAGACTTGCTTCCAAGTTCGAGATGAAGAAATTGCATATGATGCACTACATTCTAGGCATGGAGGTGTGGCAGAATATCCTTGGGACAAGGGAAGTATGTAGTAGAGATCCTGAAGAGATTTATGATGATGGAATGCAAGGCCATGACCACACCTATGGCATCGAACCTGAAGCTATTGAGTGTTGCTTCATCAGAGTCAGTTGATGCCACGATGTATCGTCAGATGGTTTGTTCCTTGATGTACCTGATGAATACGAGAGCAAATATTTGCTTTGCTATGAACACCTTGAGCCAGTTCCTGATGGATTCGAGACATGTTCACTTGATTGCTGCAAATCATATTCTGAGGTACCTAAAGGGTACAGTTGATTATGGGCTCAAGTATAAGACTGATAAGAAGATTAACCTGGAAGGTTATGTTGATTCATATTGGGCAGGAAGCACTATCGATAGAAAGCGCACTTCAGGGTGCTGCTTTAGTATGGGATCAGGTATGATCTCTTGGTTTAGCAGGAAACAGTCTTACGTGGCACTGAGTACAGCTGAAGCAGAGTATGTCATAGATTGTTCAGCTAGTTGTGAGGCAGTATGGCTCAGGAAGCTATTGTCTGATTTATTTGATATCTATTTGGATGCTACTTGTATATATTGTGACAACTAGAGTTATGTGAAGTTGTCTGAGAACCCGGTGTTCCATGACAAGTTGAAGAATATTGAGATCAAATATCACTATATTAGGGATATGGTGCAGAGAGGAGCAGTGAAGCTCCAGTATGTTGCAACGAACAAACAAATAGCTGATGTGTTGACTAAGCCATTGGACAAAGTGAAGTTTGAGTACTTCAGGGAGAAGCTTGGTGTTCTCCAGATCGAGGTTCCATCCAAGGGGAAGTGATGAGTTTGTGAGCCATTCTAACATGGTGAGAGGATTGGTTCCTTCCATGGTCAGATGTAAGTGTTTATCCATTCTGAGGTGACTGTGGGATGTGTTCCCACATGATCAGATATAAGTGTTGAAGGCCATTCTCTGGGAGAATGGAGGCACTTGGTCAGTTACTAGGAATACACAGCCTGGAGCTGAGGGCCATTCTAATGTGACTATAGGATGTGTTCCCACATGATCAAATATAAGTGCAAAGCCATTCTGATGTGACTATGGGATGTGTTCCCACATGATCATATGTAAGTGTAGAGACATTCTGAGGAGACTTTGGGATGTGTTCCCACATTATCAGATATAAGTGTTGATCCCTTCTAGCATGGATGCAGGATGTGTTCCCCACATGGTTGGATATAAGTGCTGAGCCCTTCTATCATGGATGCAGGATGTGTTCCCCACATGGTTGGATATAAGTGTTGACCCCTTCTAGCATGGATGTGGGATGTGTTCCCCACATGGCTAGATATAAGTGCGGAGGCCTTCTGACATGGTTCTTGGATGTGTTCCTCCCATGGTAAGATATAACTATTGAGCCTTTTTGATATGGTTCTTTGATGTGTTCCTTCCATGATCGGATGTGAGTGCTGATCCTTTTCGGTATGGTTCTTGGATGTGTTCCTCCCATGATAGGATGTGAGTGCTAGGCCTTTCTGACATGGTTCTTAGATTTGTTCCTCCCATGGTCAAATGTGAGTGTTGGGCGTGCCTTTCTGACATGGTTGTTAGATGTGTTCCTCCCATGGTAAGATATAAGTGATAGGTGGGCCATTCTGACTTAGGGTCATATATAAGCACTGAAGAAGACCTACATGGAGGCTAGGCCTACAACCAGCATGAAAAAGGGCTAGCTCTGTAGAACTTCCTGTGATGAGAAGAATGAAGAGATAGCACTATTTGATTGAGATAGTGGAGACAGTGATGATGATGATGATCCAGCGATGATCCAACTTTGATGATGATCCAATGATGATCCAGTGATGATCCAGTTTTGATGATGACCCAGTGATGATCTAGTTTCAATGATGATCCAGTGATGATCCAGATCCAATGATGATCCAGATGATACAAAGAAGAAGAACTGTGCTGATAAATTGTGTTGAGAGAATACCTTCCTATTTAAGAGGGAGTGTTGATGTATTTGTAACTTCAAAATGTATTCACTTGGATATTTTATGTATTGTACCTTGATTTTTATTCCAGGAAGCATCTGTAATGTAATTGAGTCATGTCATATCCCGATGTTCCTATTGAAAGAGTAAAGTCATATAGGGTAAACCTCCTTATTGATAAAGGGTTAAAGTCCCTGTAGTTGTGGGGCCCTAGGGTTATTAGAATATCCTAGAGAAGTCAGCCCTAGGTGAGTTATTGTAAGTCGAGGCAATAGTCTCCACAATTGAGTTAATTAACCCTTCTTGTTGATCGAAGGGAAAAGTCCCCACAGTTGTGGGACACTATGGTTATTAGACTCTCCTAGAGATGTTGGCCCTAGTAAGTAATTGTTAAGTGGGGACGACATGGTAAAGTGGACATTAAGTGAATGAAATAATATAAATAGAGAGTGAGCCTCTCTATTTATCACACACACACACACACAAACTCACTGGGGCGCATGAGTGAGAGAGAGAGAACAAGTTGTTGGATATCATCTTTATGTTTTTGGGTTTTACTGATACCATTGGTGCTCATTCTATCTTTGAGGAAGTTGCGGGGTTTTCTCCTTTATGGTTTCCCCGAGGAAAATCATTTGTGTCTCTTGTCTCTTGTGTTTATTGTTGTGCATGTTATTCTCTCAGATAAGATCCTAAGATCATATTGCTTAAATGATAAAAATATAACATTGTTATCTATATATTCAGATGTATTTGATAGATTTATGGTTGGAGTTTCAAGAGCATAGAGGCTCTTCATTGTAATATGTTTTAGTTTTCTATAGATGAATAAAATTGCAGAGATGGAAGGTTGAAGTTTCCATGGCAGAGATTTGTTGTGCCATTATTTTTCTTAGTAAGTGATTTCCTTATGCAATTGTTTATCCTATTTCCCCACTCCATTCTGTATTTACTTCATGTTTGAACAACAGTTTATGGGATAGAAATATCTTTCATGTTGTATGTCCATTGTTTCAATCATTTTCAAACAATTTTCTACTAAATTTTTACAGAAATCACCCTAGTTAGGTTCTCTATTTGATGGGTTGTCTCCCTCTATCTTCTAATTAGTATGTAAATTCCTCAAGACTGAGGAAATGGTGACTACCTTGCCTCTATCCATGATCCTTTCAAAGCCCTAATTCTTGCAAACTAACTCAGATCTAATTGTTGACTCCATTTCCCAATGGCCTCCTCCATGATTTTCATACCAAATATTTTAAAAACAACTTGCTCTATAAAACATTTGACCATCTGATTGTATTTTATATAATATCTTGAGTAAGAATGCTTTGCAGTACGATTGAGCAATAAGACTCCAAAAAGATGTTTTGGCCAGAGATATTTTTTGAGATATTTTTTGTGTTCTTTGCAGGTGCAGCTGACTACATAAGGATCTACAAAATAAGAAAAACCTTCCACACTCAAGGTAAAGAGAGATTAACATTCAAGTAGTTCATTCATTTAGGGAGAGGATACATCATTGTGTCCATTTGTTATAGATATTCCCCATGCAAGATACAGGAACAAACTGTGTCTTCAATGATTGAAATATTCCCGGTAACAAAATTGGCAACCATACTAGGGAGGTGATCCAATCAGATCTGATAATTCTTTTATGTCACTTTTTATTACAAGATTATGGTTTTGTTTTCTTACTCATTTCAAGATTTAAGGTGAGTCATCCACCTTACTACACTCTCATTTTATTTATTTGATTTTTTTTTACTTACCTTCATTCTAGATTGATCCACATTGATTTATCCTGCAATTTATTTGGATTTTTGATTCTCTAGATCTGTCAACGCACCTGGGTTTGCTTTACAGAGTGTCAAACCCCTACTACCTACTGCCATCCTGTGCCACTTACACCTCTTTTCCTCAAGCATAGTGCATCGTTGATGCTTCTCAGCAGCAAACAAGGAGCATTGATTGACGGACAATGCCCTGGTGTAACCCTTCAGATTGCACTGAGGTAGGTACTCAGTGACCCTTTTTAATTGATTTTGGGGGCATTTTTAGCTTGATTTTTAAGTGAAATGAAGTGCAATTTTAATTTTTTGGGGTGCTACAAATTGTATATTTTGCAGTATCTTTGAATTCTTTTCTCTTTGCATTAAAATAAGAGTTTATGTTTCTTGCATTGCATTCTACATTTTTTTTGTTGCTTGAAACCTCTTGCTCTTTCCTATGGATTGTATTCATTGAAATTGTAAAATCTGCATTTCATTTTTTGTGTACATGTGTTGGGTGTGTATTGAGTTATCTTGTATTGGTAATACTACATGTTTCCTTCAATTCCTGTAGTAGAGGAAAAATGATCTTTCATTTCCTTCATAGTTTGAAGAGAAAGTTTTGTTTTGATCTTATTTATTAGATTGAAAAATACTTGAAAATAAAAAACATTTTGTTCTTGTTTTAGTTTATTTTGAGTTTTTCTTTTGTTAAATCTTAGTTTTATGTAAAAGAAAAAACTGATTTCAAGTTTCATAATCTGTAAAGACTCTTTGCTTTAGTTTTTTAAATGGAAACGTTATTTAGATATTTTTCTTCCTAGAGACCTTTTTTCACTTTTTTTAGAAACATAGGAAACATAATTCTTGTTTTGATTTTGGGTGTATGTTTTTCAATTTTTGCATTTAGGGAAAGAACCTATTACGCTCTCATAAGTAGGGAATCCATTAAAAGAAAGAGTGAAATATTTGCATCTCATCCTTTCATGGTTCCTGAGTTAATCTTCAGTACATTTGTCCACTTAACCATTTCAGATAAAGTAAGCATTAGTTAAGTTAAAATTCTTAGCAATAAGTGTGTGGTAGGTTAGAATGAGTGTTCCAATGTCTATAAACGTAGGAGTTGTCATTTTTTTTGCTTGCACTACATCCTGTGGATTGTGCAATTATTCCATGTACCAATCAGTATATCGAATGTATTTTCACATACCCTCGAGGTATATCAAAAAGTTCTTCATGTACTCAATAGTATATCGGAAGGCCCCTTTCAAACAGTTGTGCATTAGAAAACACTAACACGGATTTGAGCTCCCATGTATCTTGTGTATATCGGGAGACACCATTAAGGATCATGCAACCATCGGAAAAAATCATTATGGTCATCCTATTATCGCAATACACTGAGAATTGCACTCGGGGAGATTACTATGCACATACCATCTAGGTAGTTGGGTATTCAGGAAAGGGTACAGTCCCAATCTTCCTTGTTGCGTTTTACTATTGGACACTATGGTATTTAGTGAGTTGTGATGTTTGACAATCCTATGAAGATCCTGACTTTGTATACACTCCTTTCACATGTTCTCTTGTTGCTTTAGATTAAGTAGCACTTGTTTTCTCTATAGTTAAAAGTATTAAAGAGAGTGGTAATTTGGCTATGTAGCTATTACTATGCCTTCGGAAACTACCAACCAAGAGACCCCTTCTCAAGGGGAACCTTTTATTATTCCTTCATTTGGAAATGTTGGTCCTCCTCTCATAGCTACGTTAAGTCTTCTTGGATTGGCTATAGGATTACCTATATGGTTATTCTCTAGTTCGGTCATCCCAAGTGTATGATTGTTTCAAATACCAACTCTCCATCATAAGCACGTCAACATCATGTTGATATTTCACCTTCTTCACTAGATGTGTATTCTTCCCTTTCTCCTTATTCTCTATTCAAAAGTTGTGAAGCTAGTAATCAGGTCGATAAAAAGAAGAAAATGAAGATTAAGAAGAAGAAATACAAACGAGAAATGAAATCTCAACCAAATACTCCTCCTAGTGTTGAGAGTGCTGATTTTCCCACAAAATCACCTTAGTAAGAATAAGTTCCCTTGTATAATTTTCAAGGGTGACCATATTCTTAAATATTTTCATGGTATGTACCAAGTTTTGGAGGTATGGTATGAGGCTTCCCAACAACCCATGTCATTAGCCTCTAGTCATCATATTGATGATACCCTGTTAACCAGTGACTTTGTGGTTAATATTAGGAAAGGAAAAGTATGATATCCTTTCTTGTGATGTAAGGAAATGCACCTTACTTACCTTTGTACTCACATGGAGGAAGCTTCAAATTTGTTGGAAGATATTATTGTTCCTGAAAAACGACTTCCAACAGGTTACCGTAAGTTGTCCCTTGACCTCCCATTGGTTGATAAAGTGATTGATCTAGTTTCATCCTCGGTTGATCCCACTCTTCCTTTAGAGAGAGAAGTCAAAGTGGTTTAGTTGATGTCATCTCCACTTGATCCCACTCTTTCAATAGAGAGTGTTAAGGATGAAGTAGTCACTTTGACATAGTATTCATCTTGTCATTCTTTTCCAATTGAGAGTGAACTGAAACTCACTGAAATTTTTGTATTCTAGTTAGATTGTTCTACGCAAGGGGAAATATTTTATGTTTCAATAGATCCCTCTCCATGTACTGAGGTTATTTCCTTTTATTGGATTAACCTAACATAATATTGTATTCATTCGAGTGTTCCTTTCCATATATCTATGTGAATTACCACTAAGAGCATACTCCGCACTATTCTTGATGAAGGGGCTTATGTTAGTATTCTATCCTCAACTTATTGGAAAGCTATAGGTTCTCCTCAACTTGTGGAAGCTACTGATTAGATACTATATTTTAATCGAATACCTACTGCACCTTTAGGGATGCTTCCTCATTTTCCTATTGACCTAGGATGGAAAACTTTTTGTATTAATACTATGGTAGTTGAAGGTCCGTTATATTTTAATATGCTCCTTGGATAAGATTGTGTTTATGTCATGGAATTTGTAGTGTACACACTCTTTAGAGTGATGTATTTTCCTCATTATGGGAAGATTGTGACCATTGATCAAATTTCCTTTGTTAAACCTGATCATCGTATCAATCCTAGTCATTGGAATTCCCTGAATATCCCTCATGTTCTTGTGGTTCCTTCCTCTTCATCAGCCATGTCTCTTGACTCTGGACATCATGCCATAGTTCAATGATTTGTAAACAGATAGCTTCCTCCCATCATCGAGAAGCTTAGGGGGCATGTATTTAGTCTTTGTACACCATACTAGAGCTAAGATGCTAGATTCTTATGTAAGGGGGAAACCCAAAAACCTATGGAAATAATGTTGGATAAAAATTGAAGGTGAGAAAAGTTCCCATTTGGTGTCAAGATCGCTAAAAAATGAAACAGATGTCCCTGAGGATAGTTTACTTCTAGTTTCAAGATCGTTAAAAAATAAAAACAACCTTGAGCAGACTTCCCTTTTCATGTCAATCTTGTTAAAAAATGAAATGGATTCTTCCATTGTGTCAAGTATTTAAAAGACTCAATACTTGAAACTTCATTTCATCTTCCTGTAGCACTTGATCCTCTTTCTTCCTTTCTGGTGAACCTTTTTCTAGAAATAACCCGAAATTTAGTTGGATGAAGAAAAGAGTAAGCTGATGAAATGAAGATTGGGGGGGCATGTATCCAATGTTTTTAGATTATGTTGGAGTTATGCTACCTGAAAATTATATTGGGGGATAGTACCAACCAATGGAAATCATGTTGGGAAAACAACCATCAATGGGACTCATTTGAGCATACTTTCTTTTTAGTTTTGAGCTCACTAAACCATGAAGTGACATTTTGAGCATAGTTTTTATTCTGTGTCAAGCTCATTAAAAAATGAAGCAGATACACTGAGCATTCTTCCAACTGGTCTTCAAGCTCATAAAAAGAGTAAGATGGTGTTGATCTTACTTTTTATTGTTTTCATGCTCTGGTTAAAACATGAAAAGTTTTTTGATCTTACTTAATCATTTTTTCGTGCTCTCATTTCAAACATGAAAAAGGTATCGAGAACCTTTTATACCTTTGGTGTGCTCATTAAAAACCCAGTGAAGCGGTATCGATTGTGCTTTTAATATTTTTTCAGACTCATTAAAATGGTTTACGAAAAAAAGAGCCCCTTACAAAGTCAACTTTAATCTCTTTTTGAGACTCTTTAAACACAAAAAGATAGCCAAGCGAGCTTGATTCTTTCACACTTCTAAAAGTGTTTGAAAGGCTATCTAGTCAGTGATAGTTTACCCTTTTTTTGGACCAATTAGAATCATTTACAAAAAAGGTACACTCTAGTTTAGCATAGCTAGAAGAGTTCTCGTAGGCACCAGTTTATACTTTTTTGGGCCTCAAGGACTAAATTTAAAAAAAATCCCACCTTGGAGTATTCTTAGTCATTTCACACTCTTTAAACATGAAATAATGACTGAGTTTACCTTCCTCGAACTCATAAAATTAAACGATTAAGGACCTTTTCTAGGAACGAACCCCTCCTCTCTCAGGTTTGGAAAACATATGAGAATGGACTTATCTGGTGATAAGCTACAATGAGTATTTTGTTACCCTATTTTAACTCATTAAAAAATTAAAGAAGCACTCATCAACCATGATGGGGAAATTAAGGGAATGGGGGATGTCTTTCATTTGTATTAATGGAAGCTCATAGTCTAGAAAATGGCACCTGTCTGCATTTGCATTTCAAACAGTTGGGTATTCAACTTGTCACCAAGTTGATCCAATTTAGTGAGACATTTAAATCCTTTGAGTTAATTCAAGTAATGCATTGTCATGTCCTTGCATTATGTCCGAGTCAATGCTTCCAAGTCATTTTTTGTTTCGTTCAATGTTCAAGAGAAACCTCCTTAAAAGTATACCTCTAAAGTTGCCTTACCTTCCTTCGAGTTGGTCACATATGAATGAGTCCTATGTTTGTTATCATCACTTCAACATCATATTTCTTTCAAGTTTCCTGTCGATGATGGGGGAAACATCATGTCCCTCCTTCAATGAGTCTATTCCCATCGAAACCAACACATCATATGGGAATTAGGACTTAGAAACCCAGTAAAGTACCTTGAATCCTACATACCTCAATGGCAGGTTTCCTCACTTTTAACAGGGGGATTTTATCAATAGCGTCTAATTAAAGGATTCATCCTAGTGTTTGTCTTCAATTACTCTATTCACATTTGAGGGAATGTACTGAGATACCTTGGGAATCATTGACATCAATGATAATATCCCTCACACTTGTTAACGATATACATCAATGACCACTAATCAAGTGGTTTCTACCATGTTTTTAATACCCCATTTTGACCCTGAGGATATATTAGCTTTTAATATTGTATTCATGTGATATATGTTTCCTAGCGTGGAGCTCAAGGCCAAGGCCCCGCTAGTGGATGCTCATATTTTTAGTTAAAAAGCAAGTATTAGATATTATGTTACCCATGTGCTATTAAGCCATGGAACATTGTAAAAAAAATTATGTAAATAAACATCATGCAATAAAATACGAAAACTGGCTATGGAAGCAACTAATGAGGAGGGGCCATGTGTATCCATTAGGGAGTAGTAAGGGGGTGTGGGGTTGAACCATAGGTTTCCAGCATGGTATGGGATCGGTTCATCATTCCCATTCCATTGTGGAAGATGGTTGTTTCAGTTTCCATCCATTACATGTGCCCAGTAGTAAGAAGAAAACCCAAAATCGCAACTTTGTAAGAACCCACGTTTTGAAGAGCCAAAAATGCCCAGAATTGGTATTTAATAGTGAAATCCAATGGGGGATGGATATATATGAACCTTGGGGATAATTTGAAAATATTAGATATCCCAAAATCCATTGAAAAACCCAGTTTTTATAGCCCAAAAATACAGTGACGGGATAGAGTTATTTGATGGTAGAATTGTGAGAAATCCGAGTGTGAATGTTGGAACAAAGGATTGGATTGCTTGAATTTAACTTGAAATTTCTGTAGCTCTGTGATTGAGCTCATTGGCTTAGTATCCTCATCCTTTTTTATTGCATGCTTGATAAACCCAACTGTCGGTTGGCTTAGCATGACTGGTTGAGTAAAACCATGGCTGTGACTGTGCCTATTGAGTTCCTCCTTAGTGGGTACACATCCTAGCTCAGTGTGATCTCTCAGCTAAAAGAATATAGGCTGGATAGAGATCTATGGTTGGGTGGAATGTTGCTCTCACATAGCCATTTGTTGGACAGTTTCATCTTAAAGATAAGTATTCTCTGTGGTTTAAATTGTGAACATTTTGTTTCTTGTTCTGCATGTTTAATTACTTATGTTAATTGAATGATATGATTATCTTAAGCTAGTTGAAATGAATCTTGTGCGTAGCATGAGAATGGGATTGATTATTTTATGGTTGTTTCATTATTCTTTTTGGAAGGAAATAGGCTGATGTACTCCCTTCTACATGTGTGTTATTATGTTGATTCCAATGTGTTTATATTGAGATGCATGATGAAATGGTGTGTAGATAGTGTGTAATTCCACTGTGTTTATTAATAATGATTTGCACACATAATATTTTATTTAACTGGGAATTTCTTACTAATGAATGGGGCTGATATTGAAAAATAAGCTCGTGATGTTGGATCATGTTTCCTCCCTTGCATTGGATTGATGAGAGGGGACGTGAAAATGTTCAACATCAGGACATCTATTCACATGGATAGAATCCTATCATTTGGAATTGGAATGAAGACCCTGAGTGGTTAGGTATTCACTTGAATATGTGCCTATCCTCAGGATGCGATGGAGTATTGTTTGGATTCATGACATGGATCCACATTGTACGTCTGGTGGCTATGTTCAGGTTTAGAGTCGAGATGAAATGGGTCTACTTTTTATGTTTCATAGCCATGTTCCAATTTGAGTCTTGTTGATCATGGATCTACAATGTATTATCAGTAGCCATGAAACAATCATTATACATGGATCTACGGCATGTTGGTTAGCAACCATGATTGAGTCAGATAGTTGCTGACTGGTCTTGTGTCAAGTATTCACTCACCTCTCTTTTGCCTCTAAAACCGAAACCATATCTAGAAAATAATTTCACCTATCACATCCCTGTAGATTCATAATTTAGGGTGGATTCTGTTACACCCAAAAACTATCCTAATGCTTAAATCCCTAGAAGTCTCTATCCAAAACATCTTTTTTGAGCCTTATTGCTCAATCCTAGGAAATCTGGTGCACCCTTCTACCTAGCACAGAGCATCAGACTAGCCTAATGCATATTGTCCATTAACAAGGTGCACTAATGGCACCTACATCTTGATCACAAGGAGCGTTGTTGCACCTAGAGAAGATTTGATAAAGAGCATCGACAGTCCACAAAGGAAATAAAAGATAATATTTGAGAAGATTCTAGGCAAAATATCTCGTGGAGAATGATCCTAACTACTTGGGATAGCTGGCACTCAAACTCCTAGTCCCTAGGGATCATTCCCTACCTTTCTCCCAAAATATCTCAACCCATTTGGGCTTCCTTTAGCCTATAAAAGAAAGCTACATGGACCATGTGAGAGAGAGACCAAGATAGCACCATTATGTTGTTGGATTCAAGTGTGGTGTAGGAGGAAAAGAGAAAGTGGTTGTGAGTGAGATATTGCATAGTTTGTAGTGTATGTGTAAGTGAGTCAAAATATATTGTAAAAGAAAAGATTCGACGTCTAGGATTTGGTTGTAGCTTTATTTTCTCATCTTTAATACAAACATGTTTCCCATTCCCATAAATGATTCATGTTGATATCAATTTTTTATTACTAGTTTCTTTGATCATTAGTATATATTATTGAATTATCTTGTTTCTCTCATCTTTTGTCTTGTTTTTTGTGTTCTTTGCAAGTGCAGATGACCGCATGAGGATCTACAAAACAAGGAAAACCTTCCACACTCAAGGTAAAGAGAGTTTAATATTCGAGTAGTTCAGTCATGTAGGGAAAGGATACATTGTTGTGTCCTTTTGTTTTAGATTTACCCCATGAAGGCTAGGGAAAAAATCCTAGGAAATCTAACGCATATTCCTACCTAGCACAGAGCGTTAGACTGGCCTAACACTATTGTCCATTGATAAGGTGCATCGATGGCACCTATAGCTTGATCACAAGGAGCATCAGTGCACCTAACTTATTTGCAGAGAGTGTCAGTAGTCCAAAAGGAAAAAAAAAAGATAACATTCAAGAAGCTTTTAGGTAAAAGATATCATGGATAATGATCCTAACTACTTGTGATAGCTGACACTCTAACTAATAGTCCCTATAGGTCATTCCCTAGGTCTTCCTCCAAAAATATCTCAACCCATTTTGGATTCCTTTGGCCTATAAAATCAATCTATATGGACCATGTGAGAGAGAGAGACGAAGATAACACCTTTATGTTGTTGGATTCAATCCTTGCATAGGAGGAAAAGAGAGAGTGTTTTTAAGTGAGATGTTGCATAGTTTGTAGTGTATGTGTGAGTGAGTCAAAATATATTGTAAAAGAAAAGATTCGATGTTAAGGCTTTGGTTGTGGATTTATTTTCTCATATTTAATACAAACACGTTTCCATTTGCCATAAATGATCCATGTTGATATTGATTGCTTATTACTACTTTCCTTGATCATTAGTATAGATTATTGAATCTTGTTTCTCTCATATTTTCTCTCATTTTTGTTATATTTTTAATTGTTAAATGAGATCTAAAACATTTATCATCATAACATCATAAACATAAGAAAAGAATCAATGAAATAAAGACAAGTACAACAACACAAGAGAACACAAATATTTTCCTCAGAGAAACCACAAGGGAGAAAACCCTCCAAAACTTCCTCAATATAGAATTCGACCAAGTATAGTGTAAAACACCAAGAACAATAATAGTTTCTCCTATTCCACATTATACTCTCTCTCTCTCTCTCTCTCTCTCTCTCTCTTGCAAAATGCTTGAGTGTAAGTTGTGTGAGAATGAGAGAGGCACCTCACCTATTTAAATTCATTAGGTGAGTGACTCAACTAACTAACTAGGCCAGCTAGGTTCCCTAATTAGGGCCGACCTACCTAGGGAAACTCAAAATGCATTATATATATTACTTTTCTACATATTATTGCCCTGAATTACAATATAGGGTTTACCTTATTACTTTTGCATGACCAATTACATCAAGGACATGTTCGAATGGAGGAATAACATATCTGAAGGAGAATACAACAAAAGTACAATAGAATATCTTTCAAAGTTACAATACTGTAACACTCCCCGTTAACTAGGAAGGTATTCTACATAAACAACAACCATCATCACAACTGTACAACTGACTGGTGAATCTCTATATGTCATAGGAATTTTTGGAACAACATCATGCATCTTCATCATCAATATCAGTATGAGAATACTAGATCATATTCTGCAACCTCAGTATGCAAATATTGAATCATTTTGTATGAGTACTGGATCATCTTCTGCAACATCAGTATGTGGATACTGAATAATTTTTTCTAACATCAGGATGTGAATACTGAATCTTCTTCTGCCACATCAATATGTAAATACTAAATCTTCTTCTTTAACATCAGTATGTGAATACTAAATATTCTTATGCCACATTAGTATGCGAATACTGAATCTTTTTCTTCAACATTTGTATGCGAATACTGAAACAATATCTGCAACATCGGTATGTAAATAATGAATCATCATCTACAACATCAATATGTAAATACTGAAACATCATCATATGCAACATCAGTATGTAAATACTGAAAATCATCATCTGCATCATCAGTATGTAAATATTGAAACATCATCATTTGCATCATTAGTATTTAAATATTGAAACATCATCTTCTACATCATCATTATGTAAATACTGAAACATCATCATCTACATCATAAATATGTAAATGCTGAAACAACAACAACATAATTATCATATTAGTGCTAAAGAAACATTATCAATAAATTCTATATCATAATAAGCATAGATATGTTGGAACATCATCATCATCACAAAGTGTTTTGACTTCAACCGTGCCAACATTATCAGGATAGGGTGTTGGGACCACAACCACATCATCAACATAAACATAGAAACGCTGAAGCAACATCATCGTCAATATCATTATAGAAATACTGAGACTAACTCATCATCATTAGTATAAAAATATTGAACCTTCCAGATGAAAATATTGAACCTACCACATCAACATCGGTATGAAAATACTGAAGTTGCCATATCAATATGAGAATACTGAAACTATCTCAGAAATAACCTACAACACACTTGATCCTATTGCAAGATGATAAATCCCTTTCACTTTAGGATATAATTCTAAGGATTATACAATCCTATAAACAGTGACAAATAAAATGTCTATGGATGCAATTACGGGATGATCAACCCTTATCACTTTAGGACATAATTCCAAGGATGATGCAATCCTACCACCTCATGGAGACAAAGTCTATGGATCCAATTATGGGATGATAAACCCCTATGAATTTAGTACATAAGTCCAAGGATGATGTGATCCTACCACCTCATGGAGACAAAAGTCTGCGGATCCAATTACATGATGATCAACCCCTATCACATTAGGACATAACTCCAAGGATGATGTAATCCTACCACCTCATGGAGACAAAAGTCTGTGAATTCAATATTGGGATGATCAACCCATATCACTTTAGGCCATAAGCCCAAGGATGATGAAATCCTACCACAAGATGAAAAAATTCTGCGAATGACCTTAGGACTAATGTCCATGGATGACACAATCTCACTACAACATGGAGACAAAGATCTACAGATCACTTTAGGACTAATGTCTAGGGCTGATACAATTTGACTGCAACATAGAGACAAATTTCTTTGGATCACTTTAGGACTAATGTCCAGGGATGATACAATACCATTGCAACATCATCATCACCTCTTCCCCTTTTGAGGAATATATGCAACATCATCATCACTTCTCCCCCTTTCGAGGAAGTTCTGCAACATCATCATCAGTGCTCCCCCTTCGAGGAAGGTATGCAACATCATCATCACTAAGGTGCTCTTTATAGAACTCCCTCTTAGTATCTATAATGAGTTTGTCATCTCTTTTCAGGTCATCAACAAATACCACTATTCTGCATTCAACCTTAAGCTAAAGGCTGGAACCATCTTTACTCTTGGTAAATCCTTATTCCACCAGGAAGTTGTCCATCCTGTCCTACCATGTCGAACTCAGGGATCTTTTGTTGTCACTCCCTCTTTCCATGGAGGTATTTTCAGACTTTACCAATCTTGTCTCGAAAGTGTTCAATATTTACATGAGACATAGGCTTAATCAACACATCAACAACTGGAACATCTTCAATATATTCAATATCTTCAATATTGTAGCATCTTCGATAGCACTGATTCTTCATCTTTGATCACTACAACAACACTTAATCTTTTGATCGACAACAACATCATTTAAGTTTTATAGCTCCCTTATGCAATGTGTTATTTATCATTATTCTCTTGTACATTTGCAACTACATCATACATCCATTACTTGCCTCATTATTCTTTTGTGTAAACTTCATCATTCTTCTATTGTAGGTGATTATATGCAATGCTTCCTACAAGTCAAATATAGTTGTATGATTAGAAACATTTCATAACATATTCATAATGATAAATTATTATGCATAAAGATATCTGTTATATAATTATGCATTTATTTCAGCTAATAGAACATTCATCCATATCCCATATACATATGATAACTTTCTAGATTCCTTCCATCTCTACCAAGACATTATGTCAGGAAAGAGGTTTAATTCTAGATAAGTAGAAATGGAATGTTGTACAACACCATAATCCACTTACCCATCATATGCATATTAGCAGTAAACTGTTCATAGATGCAAATCACTCTAACATGCATAATACACTTCCTAAATCTAAGAACATATCTATGTACATAACTGAACAACTAGATATATAGGAAATGGAAATTCAAATACTTATATTTGTTTGTTTGGTATAATCCATCTTGATCTTTCTCTTCTTGAATTACTGGAGTTTCTGACAATGTTTTCAACTTCATCATATGATTTCGAGGACCTCTAATCCCAAGAATCATGTCAAGATTCTAAAACTTTGAGATCCACCGCAGTCACTCCCTCTGAGGTGGATGTTGATTGCATGGGCAGACCCGGGTTTACTATAATCAATCAACAACACCCCTAACTCATTGGCCCTTTCGGCGACAGACCGCGAAGCGATCTGAAGTCTCACCCGAAGTGAATCTAATGGGTTGTCCAAGACTCAAGTGTCTTGGACCAGGTTCTACGCATCCTACTTCTCTTTTCTTACTCCTGTGAGTCACAAGGTCAGCTATATTGGTGCATCGCACGTCCCCGTCTACTCGCAGCACTTTTAGCCGTGCGATCCTTATCCACGTGCAAGTTACACGGTTTCTTCCCACGTCACACAACTTCCACTTACTCACAATACCTCCAACCTTATGGCATCTCTGTGCACCGCGAGACACCCAACCTCTCCTCAACGCTAAGTCCTCAGATTGCAGTATCACGCACCACAGTTCCTCTACCGGTGCGATATCGCCTCTCTGCGATATCTTACCACTACGAATTTTCACTCTTAGTGTTGACTGTGTCAATGTGTGAAACTCTACTTCCCGGAAGTTATATTGTGATTAACTGGTCATTAGAAACAGATGTAAAGGAGTCTTTAAGCAACTTACTAAAATACTTCAACTTATCTCTATCTTCTTGCATTACCGTAAGCTGAACAATACACACATTCACTTACTGCAATTAACATTATATGCATGATAACCAGCAACAATAAGCAAATACAATCACATTCATGCAACACATAACACGCAGATTTAACGTGGTTCACCCCCAGGATGGGAGCTACGTCCACCAAACTGTGCTTCTATTATATATCTTGAGGGAAGTTAGCATAGTCTGTTGCACGGCATATGTAGCATGAGACCTCTTCTAGATCTCTGGCCTATTTCTATCTCTATATTGCCTTTCTTTCAATATATCCTTCCCTCTCTTTCCTCTCTGTGGATGGTTACATACAGACTCAAATGACTCACAGACAAGCTAGGTGTCTGGATCGTTACAACACAGTCTGTCTGACTGACTCCTGAGTCTACTAAAAAATAATCAACTGACCAACTAACGACTCATCCTACAAACCAACCAACCAACCCTTTACAATACAAAATACAAGCTTTTATAGGCAGCCCGAAGGTCTCGTCATTACAATACTGTGGGCCTGTCCCAATAGTAACCCAAACCCTAAATACTGACATTCGGTCCTCTCTGTCCTTGAGGTAGCCGCTTCCCGTCACACCACAGCTCTCTGCAGTCTTCCATGCTTCTCGGCACTGACCATGGGTACTATGCACCGCTTCTCTTTTATGTCCTTCGCCTTCAATGCTTGAGCCTCGTTGCTCCTTCTTCTTTATGAGGGTCGCTGAGCCCTCCTGTCTTTCGTCGCTGCCTTCAATGCAGTGGGTGAGCTCTCCCTTCTTGGACGCTCAGGTACCGTTTCCTTTCTTTGACTTTTGCATCCCAAAAAGTCACGGTTTCTGGCTCTGCTCTCTAGCTAGAAACGTGCTACGATGTTGTAGCTCTGCCTTGTCTTCTTTCCACCAAAACTATATCTTTCCGCCAAAACTAGCAGCTTCTTCTGTAGCTGCGGGACCCTACTCCAACAGTGGAGCACCATCCTCCTTCTGCATCTTGTACTTTATTCATTAGGACGTTTAAGTGATAGTTAGCCTCCTCTTCTACTAATTTTCTTTGTATCAATCTATGTCACCTGTCGAGGTCACTAGATATCAAGATCCTTCATCTCAAAATTTGTTGCAAGTTTTATCTTGCACCCATCTATGAGATTCTCATCCTTTATATGATTCTATCTTCAACCTTGTAGTAAATGTTGGGATCTCCATCACTCTAGTTGATCCTCAAGCTCCTCATGTAATTGTATGTACGATCCCATGGGTGCCTACTAATCTTGTACAAATCATTTTGTAAAAAGGTGGTTATCTGTAAAGAGTCTCAAACCCTATAGGTTGCTCGATCGGTTCTTATAATTTTATTACACCAACTATCTAGAGTAGTATCCACCATTGAAAAGGTGTGTCTATCCTTTAAAGAAGTGTCTTTCCATAATCGACTCTTTCTTTCTGATAGAAACCATGAACCTTGCTTTGTATCTTTTGATACTTCGATATCTTGTATACTTGATCTTGTAGATGTTCTTGGAAGACTTTACAAAAATTTGCTTCATGTCTTGAACTCATATCCAAACATCATTTTGTATGGTCGACTAGTACTTCTTGATCATATCATCCGTATATTCTTCCTTCTTGGGACATTCTTTCGCAAAGTGTCCTTTTTCATCACAACCTAACATTTGACTTGTGAGATGTCCTTATTCTGAATTCCTTTTATTCCTTGCGGGAATGTTCTTTCTTCTTCTTGGCATGAGTTGTTAGTATTTTTCCATCTCTTCTTATTTTCTTTTCTTTGACTTCATCTCCCTCTAGATTTGTAGCTTTTTCTTAAACATAATTCTCCATGTCATGCTTCTTCAAGTATGAGAAGCACTCTGTACTGCCATGCTTATAAGTTCTCAAATATTTCAAGCTTGTCCTCAAGCTTGGTACAGTTTGTCATCATGATAAAAATCAGAACCTCAAATGGAAATAGAGAGGATAGAACTTACCAGTCATATTGCTTCAACTTGATGCTTTCTTGAAGGCTCTTCTAGAAGAATGCTTTTGGTGGACCTAGGGTTTGACAGAGAAACCCTAATTTTTAAACTTGAGTATCTTTCAGATCTGATTGGATATAAAGATGTGCCTCCTCAAGGAGAGATGAACACCATACTTATTTTCCCAAAACTATGGATAGAACTGTAAAATATCTTATGCCCTTGCTTTCTCATCAATAGTGTTAGGTAAAAAATTGACAGTCCAAAAAATGAGAAATTTATTACATATAAAGATGATCCCTCCTAGGGTGATTTTGATGGTCCTCCTTTTTCAACTCATTGGTGGAGGGAAGTGCTTAGAACATGAAGCCCTAGTTTTTATCTAGTTTCTTATACATAATTGAATTCTCTTATTTCTATTATAGCTTTGAATTTTATACTCCTTAAGGTCTGAAACTTTGTCTTGCCGTATCCTATTTTGTATTCTTTTCATCCCAATTGGTTAGAGAATAATTGGATTCACCAAGTTGGACTACGTGAAGTCTCCCAAGGTGACTTATTTCAGGATTGTTTAGCATAGAGAAATTGTACAAACTTCCAAGGGTCATTTTTTTACCTTTGGGTTCTAAAACTTTGACCAAATAAAGTGCATTTTGTTTCCTATCTGCAAGATCTTGATAAATTTAATTTGTAACTTCTTATCCCGAGATTAAACAATTCTACCTAGATCACCTGTATAAGGTTGAATTTTAGAGAGGTTGGAACCATGATTTGGAGGAATCATATATCCTATATTATAGAGAATATGAGGATGAAACTTTCACACAAGATACATAAAGATCTCAAATTTGTCCTCTAAAAGTTTCAGGTCATGATCCTTTTCCAAAATTGATATATAGAAAAATTACCAACATGACTAGTTTTTGTCTTCTAGGGTTTTCAAGCATGAAACTCTAATCTTCAGTAGTTACAGCTGTAGAAGTGTTTTGTCTACACAAAGACTTCTTTCAGGGTGGCTCTGATACCATGTTATATTTTTAATTGTTATACATGTTCTAAAATATTTAGCATCATAACTATTATTTTTTTTATGTTAATTTACTTAGGATCTTTATCTGAAAGAATAAAAAGCACAACAATACATCAAATATACATAAGATAAACAAGACACATAGAATTTCATCGAGGAAACTATAAAGGATAAAACCCCACAAAATTACTTAGAATAGATCTGTCACAAAGACAAGATGACAAGATAGATTAACCCAAGAACAATATGTCTGCATCATCTCTCTGTCCCTCCTCTTCCTCTCTCCTAAATCACACATGAGAGAGAAGGTGAAGTGTGTTCCAAATGAGGAGGGCTCCCCCCTATTTTTATTATTTCATTGATTTGCTAACTAAACCACTAGGTCGGCTAGGTTACCTTTGGGGCCGACCTTCCTAAGAATAATCATAAACACATTTTACTTTATTTAACCTAGGGACTATTTCCCTGACTTACAATGGAGGGTTTACCTCAGTGGTCATACATAATGATGACATCCCCAAAGGAGAAACACACATCCCCGGTGGGGGTACAACAATATAAAATAGTAATATACATCAGGATATCTTCTGAAGTTACAATTACAAAAACCCTCCCTCTTAACTAGGAAGGTATTATTTTTCCATAGTCATCAACACATTTGGTCATTGTTACTAATTCATCATCATTGTTGCTACCATTGTCCTCATCTTGTACAATCTGTCGCATCTATCCATCATAGGAAGTTTCTATAGAGCCAACCCTTTTTCATCCTAGATGTAGGCCTAGACCTCATCTAGGTATTCATCATATCCATGAGCAAGTCATCATGTAGGTATAGAAAAGGACCATTCTTTACATCTCCACTGTAATAGACCGTGTCTACTACTGTTTTTTCATCAAATCAGATCATCATGTAGGTACATCCCAGGACCTTATTTACATTGCCACTACAATAAAATATGTTTCCTACCATCATGTCATCATCATTGCATAGGTATAGTTCAAGCAAGACCTTCTTTACATTGCCACAACAATAACCTATGTTTCCTACATTTATATTTTCATGTCCAGATTATCTCTTTTGTCCAACACAAAAAAACAAAGCACACAGATCAAAGCCTAGATGCATACCACCTTCATTCTATCAACATAGGAACATGTCAGGATGTCACCAAGACAATCCTGCATCTACCACTATGTGAGAATATTCTAGGAGCACACTCAATGCATTACGTCTCTCCATGGTCAACCTACATTCTACCAAATAAAAGAGAAGAACCTAGGTCCACCTCACGTGTTTCACAACCTCATCATCTACAGTAAGGGAACACAACCATATATAGATATATATGTAAGGACTAATTACGACCAAACAACCTGCTACATTAGAAATTTTGCGTTATAGGTCAACCTCAAGGACTTATTACATCTAAACAACATGCGTCTAAGATATTTTCTTTTTAGAAAACCTTTAGGGTGTATTACATCCGATTAATCTGCGAACCACGCCAGGGAACCTTTTTACATTCGAAAGAACTACATTACTTATTACATTTGGATAACCTGTCTTAGGACTAACTACATTTGAGTAACCTGTATATCACGTCAAGACTCGTATTTACACTTAGACAACTTACAAGATTGATTACATTTGAGCATCCTACTTCACCCAGATTTTTCCTGCTTGAAAAAACTATCTCATTTCCCATGTGAGATATCATGCATCTTCATATTCTGGTCTCTCACTATTTCTAGCATAGAAACATATAAGGACTGATTACATCCAAGGATAACCTACAAGCTTTACCAGGACTGATTATGTTTAAGCAACCTATGATCTTTGCCGAGATTTTACACTAAGACAGCCTATCTCTCTAGCTATGCTAACACTCATCACTCCCTCTTTTGAGAGGTCTCGTTCTGGATCACACTAAGTATTTACCTCAAGTACTCTAACTTCACTCTAGTTATTTCTAGCATAAAATCACATCAGGAATGATTACATCCAAGAATAACCTATGAGCTTTTCCAGTACTTATTACATCCGAGGACAACCTACAAGAATGATTACATCCTAGAAACCTACGAACATCGCTAGGACTTTTACACTCGGATAACCTGTATCTCCAACTATGCTAGAATTTATCACTCCCTCTTTAGAGGGGCCTCAATATGGATCACATACTAGAGCTTCACTTCTATTCTCTGGATCATACAAAAAATGCAATTCAAATCAATCAAATCATATAGTAGCTTTCAAAAAACATACTACCTCACACCTAGCCAAGCAAGTGGAAACATATTCTCCTAAGCTATACTCAGCACGATGCAGGACTCCTTCCTACCAAACCAATAGCTCATAATGGATCTTAAACTGAAGAAGCGACCCAAGGTGCTCTTCCTCTCAGTGGCGCTACTTTTGAAAGAATAAAATAAGAATAAATTAATATTAAATATAAATAATATTAATTTGTTATTAGTAAAGAATAACTAAAGACAAATTCATGCCCTTTGGTGAAAAGGTGAAAGAAAGGTTTATATAAGCCCAAGAAATTGTAACTATTAATAATCTCAAACATTATCTTATATACATATTCTACATTACGTTCATTTTCACCAACTTTTGTCCTTTCAGTGGTATCATATCCATTCGGCTCTTGGCACCATCCCACCACCTTCCACACCAAGCTCAACCCACATCCACCTTCTCCCTCCACATCCACATTTCTTTTACCACTTCCATTTAGACTCCTTCTCGCCATCCCTCCTCTTCTTCCCACCTTATTGTCCCCTCTCCAATTGTGCTTCCCTCTCCACCACCCTCCCTACTCGTTGCGACCCTTCCCCATTTCTACGACCTCCCTCCATTGACTTCTATTGCTGTTGAAACTCCCACCGCATTTCCATACTCCTACAATTCCTTTCGCCTGCTCATCTTCTCTGCCTGCTCCGACACACCTTCTCTATCATATTCTCTACCGTTCTCTCTTCCTCCCCTATTTTCACTCACCTTTGAGTCCTCCCACCGACCATATCGTTGTTTTACACATCAAGCGGATAATTATCGTTCACATATACATATATATATATATATATATATATA
>LPNX011170717.1:79322-113602 GCA_001517045.1 Pseudotsuga menziesii
CGTTCAACATTGAGAAGATTCAAACAATAGCCAGATCAATGGGTGACTTAAACGTCCAGTTCGATCAAATCAAAGAGAATATTAACAAGAAATACAACAACCTCCACGCAAAGATCATACAAATTGGTGACACTTTGACATCAAGTTGGACACAAATCACATTACGAATAGAGAATATCATCCTCACTCTACAGGAATACCAAAAGAAAAATTAGGAAGTTTTAACCTCCATCCTGGACAGATTACAAATATCAAATGATCTACAACCAAACTCTCACGGAACACTGGAGCATCCAGATCCTCTTTTCAACATGTCATTCTCAGCCTCATATATGCAAGGACACAAAATATGGGTGAAAGTTGAGTTACCCAAATATGACGGGGATGAACAATAGTGAATAGCGTGGATTAACAAAGCCGAGGAATACCTAGACATCCACAACATCCATTACGAAGGTGAGAAAATTAAATATGCCTCCTTACATCTAGAAGGAAATGATTACAACTAGTACTTATGGTGGAAGAATACTACAAGAATATGCTCTCACAATTGGGTTAGCTTCAGGAACAACCTCATCAAAAATATTACAGGGCATTGAAGAAAAATATTCTTTGCCAAAATCACAAGGTTACAACAAAAAATAGTGTCGATGAGTACACATGTGAGTGGGAAGTGTTGTCAACTCAAGTTCTAGATTTAAATGATGACCTACGACTACAGATGTACATACACAGTGTAAAACAACACATCTGTGATGAACTAGAGTTACATAACATCTCTACCATGGAGGAAGCACAACGTAAAGACAATATTATTGAAAGAAAATCCATTCATACATATTTCGACAAATATGACTCCAAAAATAACCCCCTCCAATCAGCATACACATGAAATCTAAGATATACACTACCTCAACTTAGGGAAGGAACGAAGCCCATTTTAAAGGCCCAAATAATAAAGGAAGGGAAATGTAAGTTTTGTGGAGACAAATGTGATTCTAAGAACATATGCTTACAAAAGAAATTGTATTCCTATGAAGCAGAAGAAGTAGAGTTGGAAGTCACGGAACAAATTAACGATGCGAATAATCAACAAAACTACTAAACAGAAATCGAGGATGTCACCCTAAAAATATCATTAGCCACTATTACCTGAATCTCCCAACCACAAACATTGAAGCTTAAAGGAAATATAAAAAAGAATAACGTCACAGTTCTCATCGACATTGGAAGCACCCATAACTTCATTAATTTCAACCTTGCTAAGGTATTTAACCTATTTATTTTTTCAATATCTAACATGAAGGTTATGGTAGTAGATGGAAATAAGATTGAAAACATGGGAAAATGTCACAAGGTCAAGTTACAAATACAAGAGTATAACTTAGAATCATATTTCTTTGCGGTACCTCTAGGAGGAGTAAACATAGTATTAGGAATACAATGGCTGTAAACCTTGGGTACATATGCCGGAAATCACCAAGAAAATTTTATTGAATCCCAATTGTTTGGGAAGACACAAATTATACAGGTTTCAACCACCTCTGACACAGCTGGTTACATCACATCAGATGGAAAATCTACTTCAGAAAGGTGGACCAGCGTACATAATTTAATGTCGAGAAATGGAGCTTCTAAAATGTGAAGGAGATATGGACAAACAACAAGAGATACAAGAGATGATTAAGAAATATCAAAAAGTGTTTCAAGAGTTACCTATGGAGCTCCCACCAAATAGAAAAATTGAACACATAATCGAAATAGAACTAGGCACAAAATCTATCAGTAGCAAACCATATAGATATCCACATCATATAGGATGCAGGAGTTCTCTTAGGGAATTTGTAACTTGTATCACCTCATTTCATTAAATGTCGCAATGACTAAAAACAAAATATCGAGAGATAACATTACAAGAAAAAAATTAGACGTAATCATTGTTTTCAAATAAGATTTGAGGATAAAACTTCCCTTAATGGGAAGGCAATGTAACAATAAAATAATATTAAATATAATTAATATTAATTTATTAATAGTAAAGAATAGGTAAATCCAATAGTCATGCCATTTGGTTAAAGGGTGCAAGACAGGCTTATATAATCCCAATCAATTGTAATTATTAATCATCTCATACATTATCTTATATAGATATTCTACATTACATTCATTTTCACCATCTTTTGTCCTTTCATCTTTCCCAATATGAATCAACATAACCATGCAGGTTAGTCTTCTTATTTGTATCATACTTGAGGCCATACTCAATTGTACCCTTCAAGTACCTCAATACATGCTTTGCAGCAACTAGGTGAACATGTCTCATATCTGTCAGGAATTGGATATGGTGTTCATAGCAAAGCATAAGTATGATATCGTATTTGTCAGATACATCAATGAGCCAATCATCTAGTGATACATCGTGGCATTAAACGACTCTAATGAAGCATCACACTATAGGTTCAGGTTGGGTGCGACAGGTGTGATTATCGCCTTGAGGTCCAACATTCTGAATTTCTTCAGAATATCCACTACATACTTTTATTGACCAAGGAAAATACCATCCACATTTTGCCACACCTCCAGCCTAGGAACTGGTGCATCATCCCTAGGTCTTTGATTTTGAACTCGATGGAAACTATTCTCCTTGCATATTTAATGAGTTTGTCTTCTCCTGTTAGGAACATAACATCGACATATAGAAGGAGAATCATTGGTATTTTGATTTCAACCTTTAAGTAAAGGTTGGAATCCACTTTACTCATAGTAAATCCTAGGCCCATCAGGAAGTTGTCCATCCTGTTGTACAATGTTGAACTTGAGGATCTTCTGCAGTCACTCCCTCTGAAGAGGAGTATCATCCTCCCTCTACATTTTGTACTCTACGTGTCCAAAAATTATGTACTAGAGTGACAGGTATATTCCTCTGCTACTCATCTTCTATGAATCCATATGAGTTAATTGGATACCAAGATCCTCTATCTTCAACTTTGTTGAAAATTTCCTCTTGCACCCACCTATGAGCTTGTCATCCTATATAAGCTTTGATATTCAACCTTGTAGAAAAGGTTAATATCTTCATCACTCTAGGTTATCTTCAAGCTCCTCATATAAATGCATGTTTTATCCCATGGGTTTCTTTTGAGCTTGTACAACGCCTTCTTTAATTTTCACACATGAGTCTTCATGCCATGTGTCTTAACTCCCAGTGGCTTCTCTACGCACAATTCCTCCTCGACTACACCATTCAAGAATGTTGTCTTCATATCCAGCTGGTGTGTCACCCATATCATACCTGGACGTATGGATCTATTGGAAGTGTACCTCACAACTGGTGCAAATGTATCCTCGTAGTCTATGCCTTCTTTCTCTGAGAAGCCTCATGCTATGAATCTTTCCTTGTATCCCTCAATACTTCCATCTGTTGCATCCTAGATATTGTAGATCCATATGGAAGACACTATGGACTTCCCTTTAAGTCTCAGAACCACATCCTAGACATCATTTCACTTGATCAACTGGTACTCTTTGATCATAGTCTCCTTCCTTTATTCCTGGTTACTTCTTCATAGCCGGAAGGGTCTGCATCAATGGTGTCACATAACTGGACTATGTCTAAGGCCTCTTACATTATTTGGAAGTTTCATCATACTATTATTTATCTTGGATGGTATCTTGTGCATGATATGGTCTTCATTTCTCGAGTTGGATCTACTTTTCTCTTTATATTCCTCTGAAGCTCTCTTTTCCACCACAATGTCTCTGACCCGTGGATCTTCAGGTTCCTCTTATGAACTATCATCACTTGTTCTTCATAATTATCTACAATTCAAGTTCATTCGCATGATTAGAAACATCTCATAATTTCCAAAACATATTGATAGTGACAAATATATGTCACATAGTCATGCAACTATCTTAGCCAATGCTACAACATTCATCCATATCCTATACACATAAAGTAACTTATATATTCCTTCTACCCCAATGTTATTAAGAGTGTGTAGTACTCCTAATATGTCAGAAAAGAGGTTTCAATCTAGATAAGTAGAAATGGAATGTTGTGCAAGATCATTGAATTCTTACCCATCATGTTCAATTCAGTAGTATAAATGCAAACACACAAACATGCATCATACATCAACTAAATATAAACAAATGCACAACTAAACAATATCATGAAATGACAATTGAACACTTATATTTTTTTTTGGGTGGGTAGACTCCTTCTTTATCCTTATTTCCTGGAGTATTCTACTTCGTCATCTTCTTCATTCACATCTGCATCATTTATTATCCAAATACTAATATGGATAAGAGGTTCTTCAAGAGTTGAATCCTTTTGGATTAGAGTACATATTCCTCATCATTTGAGGAATATTCTTTGAATCGTGATATCTTGATATTCAATTGCTCCCATATTTGCTTCTCTTGTTATGAGACGAGCTTCTTCTTGTGTGCATTCCTCCTAGAGTTCGATGAAGGCAATCAAATTTTGTCTAACACACATTCCTTGAATGAATGAATCCCATGATCTTGGGAGTCCATTCAAGGTGTTTATAAAATATCTTCTTCTTCTTTGACTGCTTCGTCACAATAATGAACACTTCCTTTGGTGTCTTCAAGGATGACACATGAGGGATGAGATGATCCTTATTAGAATCTGCAATGATTCTCTTGGATATAGCCTTAAAATTATCTACCTTGGGATATTAGAACTGTCTTACTGATATACTCACCTAAGTAATTTTCTTCAAGGATCAGGGAGATCCTATACTTCCATGCTCAAAATTTTTTAGCTTCACCAAGATTATCATCAATCTAGGTGTGATTAGTCATTTTGAAATGACAGCCTCAAATGGAAATAGAAATGATTTATATCTTACTGATTTGAGGTGTTCGACCTGGTTCTAGAGCTTATTGATCTAGGGTTTGTTAGAGAAACCCTAATTTTCCAAAATTGGAATTTCAAACTTCTGATTGCACAGAAATATGTTCCTCTTCAAGGTGATTTGTCCAATGTACTCCTTTTCTAAAAATAGTGGTGGGAAGCTCCCATAATAGGAAGCCCTAGTTTCTCCAATTTCTCCTATATAATTATCTGATATTGATTCTATTGTATCTCCACATTTTCTACTCCTCACAGTCTTAAACTTCACAATGAGGTATCCTGGTCCTTATTCTCTCCAACCCCATAGGTTAGAGAAGAATTGGATTCTCCAAGTGGGACTTATGCTGAGTTTCGCAAGGTGTCTATTTTGAGAACTGTTTAGCATAACAAACTTGTACAGAATGCCATGTGTCATTGTTTCACATTCGGGGTCTGTTAGCACATGTGCTAAATTTTGAATATTTCTAAATAAGGCATTTGCATTAATTCCCCTTCAAAGGTATAAACCAGTGAAAAATGAGGGGTAGGGTAACAAAAAACAATTTTCATGTCTTATGACCTAGAGGTATCCAGGAAAGGGGTTTGAAGTTGTTTGGGAGGCTTATTCCTAACCTTGAATGTCAAAATAGTAAAAAAATCCTTAGGCGTGACCTTTGAAATAAACTTGATATGAAAAATCCAGTTAAGGATAGGTCTTGGCAAGAACATTCGGTGGAGATCCAACCTGCAAAAGAGATCAAAGGGCCAAAAATTATTTCACCAAAGGAAAATCGGGAGCGGAAGTGAGGAAGAGGTAAAAATTTGGTTATGAAAAGTGGAATCCCGACTTTCACCTTCTGTGATCTAGGATTTGGTGGCTTAGAATGTTTTCTCCTAATATCAATGGCGCGGGAAGGTGCAAAGGGAGAAAAATGGAAACGTAAAGTTTTTGGGTATTAAAGGTTGATCTTCCGCCTTCTGCGATCCACCATATCTAACGGTCAGGAAATCTCCTGCATAGATCAACGACGTGGAAAGGCACAAAAGGAGGAAGTAGAAAAGGAAAAGAAGTTCGATCTCAAAAGTTAGAATCCTTATTTCTACTTTCTGCAATCAAGATCCGACAGCTCAAAGCACATCCACAAAGATCAGTGGTCCTAAAGAGAGTAGAGGAGTGGATATCAGAAAGAGAAAACTTAAGAATTTGATCATGAAATTTGAAGTTTCGTGTTTCATGATCCACTAGATCGGCTGCTCGGAGCACTTTCACTAAAAATCGATGATGTGGAAATAAAATGACAAAAGCAGAAAAGGAAAACAAGTTCAATCTCGAAAGTTAGAATCCTAATTTCTACTTTCCATGATTAGGATCTGATGGCTCAAAGTGTGTCTAAAAAGATCAACGGTCCAAAAGTGAGCAGAGGGGCAGCGATTGGAAAGCGAAAAAATTAAGAATTTGATCATGAAAAGTTGAAGTTCCATGTTCCATGATCCTCCAGATCAACGGCTCGGAGCACCTCCACTAAAAATCGATGGTGTGGAAAGAAACCGACTGAAGTAAGAAAGGAAAAGAAGTTTGATCTCAAAAGTTAGAATCATGATTTCTGCTTTCCGCGATCAGGATCTGTTTCCTTAGAGTGCATCCCCAAATATCAATGGTCTGAAACAGAGCAGAGGGGTGGAGATCGAAAAGCATAAACATAAAGTTTCCAGGTATAAAAGGTTGATATTTTTCCTCTCGCAATATGCCAGATCCAATGGTTGGGAAGGATTTGGCGCATATCAACAGTGCAGAAAGGTGTAAAGGGAGGAAAGAAAAAACACAAAGTTTCCAGGTATAAAAGGTTGATGTTCCTCCTTTCGCAATATTCCAGATCCAATGGTCAAGAAAATTCCCGCACGAATCAATGGTGCAAAAAAGAGAAGAAAGGCGGAAGTCAGAAACATAATAACTTGGTCGTACAAGGAAGATATCCCACTTTCCATTTTCCACCAGCCTGTAGCTTGATCTTGGATCAACGACTCAGAGAATGTCTGCTAGATCGACGGAGTAGAAAAGGGAAACATGTGCACAAGTTATGCAGGCCTCCCAATATGTGATATTGGGTAAACCCACAATTTTTAATGGTGGGGATCAAAGGTTGAATCAAATCAATGGTCCATAACGATTTCGCTGGTTAAAGATTCAGAGAAGGAGAAAGGTTGTTGCAGAACGTTGAAGGTGCTTTGAGCCATCATTTTCATCCACCGGGTGTGGTTTCTAGGTGTTTCATTGTCCATTTTTTTCCAGCTTGCACGTCCCATCATGCTTTCCTATTTTTGTTAACAATCATCGTAAAACTGCTAGATCAGAGTTTGTTGGGATTTTATGATCATTCAGATTTGATCCGCCATTTTTTGTAACTAATTTTGGGGCTCTATTTCGAGGTTGTTCTCGGGATCCGAGGACTCTATAAAGATACCCTCGAAAGAGGAATAAAGGGTTGAAAAAATTTCATTCATAAGCCTTAGCACTCAGGATTTGTAGCTTTGTTATTTTATTGGAAGCTTTAATGAAAAGTATGCTCTAATTTTTCTGAGATTCATCAAGCTATTTCTTGTTCAGCCTTTGTTTCCTGTATTTCCATTTTCATATATGTGTTTTATGCCAATACATTTCTAGATTGTATGTAAGGAATTCGTTTCTGTTAACACCCCTTCCATCAGAAATCATATTAGTTGTGTGTTTGTAATGGCTATGATAGAATTCATCCACTGATAAATGCTCTATTTTAGCTATTACCCTTTGTTATATTTGTTGCTAAAGGTGTTCCCAAAGATTCATCCTTTGTTATATGCCTCTATCTTCAATGGGATCTTTCATCATTTCTATCTGCCATCACTTCAAGATAATTTGACTGAACATAATAGCCATGTTGCCTCATATTTCATAGGAAAATCACCACTCATTATTTATGTAAGCCCCTTGAATATTTTCAAACTGTGATTCCATTTCCCAATGATATTTCTTGTATGTCTATTCTACCATCTTTAAATATGAAAATATCCAGTTACTATTAGAAATCTATCCTTCTGCATTCTTGTTTAAATCCAAATGTATATGTGAATAACCTCGTGAAAAGAGAGATCCCTAAATGTCTGTATTGGCTAGAATACAGTCTAAATATTGGTTTGAAATGGTTACCCCTATGACTTACTACCACAACCATAGGAAAATTACAGGGTGCTAACAAGGTCTAAAAAGTGGACCATAGAAACTAAATTTCATGCCCTACCTTAAAAATCTTGTGATACTTAATTTTTACCTTCCTATATTGAGATATAACAATTCTCCCTAGGTCACTTGTTTATGACTATATCCTAGAGGAGGATAGAACCCTAATTTGGATTAATTATATCTCTAAAAGTATAGCGAATATTAGGCTAAACCTTTCATAAAAGGTACATAAATATTTAATCTTAACTCTGTAAAAGTTTCGGCTCCTGATCATTCTCCAATATTGAGTTATAGCGAAAGTTGTAAGATTACTAGATTCAGTCTTCTAGGGTTTTTAAGCATGAAACCCTAATTTCTACTAGCTTCCATTGTAGCTATATTTTGGCTACATAGTGCCTTCTTTGAGGGTGGCTATGATAGCATGTTATTTTTTCTAAGTTAGTTTACTTAGGATCTTTATTTGAAAGAAGAAAAAAGAAAAAAAATACATCAAAGATACAAAATATACACAAGACACAAATATTTTCATCGGGGAAACCATAAAGGAGAAAACCCCACAAACTTCCTCAAAATAGTTCTATCACAAAGACACGATGACAAGATAGAATAATGCAATAAAAATATGTGTACAACATCTCTCTGTCCCTCTTCTTCCTATCTCTGGTAAAGCGCACATGAGAGAGCAAGTGAAGTGTGTGACAAATGGGGAGGGTGCCTCCTTATTTTCATTCTTCCGTTGAGTTGTTAAATCAATGACTAGGTTGACCAGGTTACCTTTGGGGATGAACTACCTAAGAATACTCATAAATATATTTTACTTTATTTAACCTAGGGAATTTTCCCTGAATTATAATGGAGGGTTTACCTCAATGACCATACATAATGATGACATCCTCAAAAGAGGAACAAACATCCCCAATGGGGGTACATCAATATACAATAGTAATTAACATCATAATATCTTATGAAGTTACAATTACAATAACAATAACATCATAACCATAATAAAAAGATCACTGAAATAAAGACACGTACATCAACACAAGAAAACACAAATATTTTCCTCGGGGAAACCACAAGGGAGAAAACCTCACAAAATTTCCTCAGTATAGAATTCGACCAAGTACAGTGTAAAAAATCAAGAACAAGAATAGATTCTCATCTTCCACAGTATACTCTCTTTCTCTCTGGGTGTAAGGTGTGTGAGAATGAGAGAGGCACCACACCTATTTGTATTCATCAGGTGAGTAACTCAACTAACTAACTAGGTCAGCCATGTTCCCTAATTAGAGCTGACCTACCTAGGGAGAATCAAAATACATTTCATATATTAATTTTGTGGGTACTATTGCCCCAACTTACAATGAAGGGTTTACCTTATTACTTTTACATGACCAATTACATCAAGGACATCTCTGAATGGAGAAATAACATCTCTGAAGGAGAATACAACAAAAGAACAATAGAATATCTTATGAAGTTACAATACTTGAACACTCCCCCTTAACTAGGAATGTATTCTACATCAACAAAAACCATAATCACAACTGTACAACTAACTGGTGAATCTCTATATGTCATAGGAAGTTTTGGAACAACATCATGCATCTTCATTATCAATATCAGTATGAGAATACTGCAAACAAGTTTTTATGGAGTTCATGGTCAGTGTCATTCTCAGAAAAGAAGATCATGGAAAAAGTTCCATTTGTGTGTTGGACATTTAGTTATTAAAAACTCTTATCATGGATACATCCTAATAAAAAGGTTGAAAATTTTGAGGTCAATTTTTGCAGTTAAAAGGATGCATGAAGAAAATGGATTCATATCTTTCATTTTACTTAGACAAGGTTAAAAATATAATATTCCCATGGGAAAGAGATGGATGAATTCCTCTATTAAGGTGCATCTAGATTTTATAAGTCTTGAGAAAATTCCTTGATACAGGGAAAAGAGGCCTCATACATGAAGCTCAAAAACAACATAGGATGAAGGTAATATAAGAAAGGAATAGTATTGTTCAAAAACAATTAGAGGATACCAATAAATAAATGGAAGCAACTAGCAAGACTATAGTGGTTCACACAACTCCACCTAATTCTATTGAAGATAAGTAGTTGGAGAAGCAACAGGGAAAGAAACCTATATAAACTAGCCAACCATTCACTCCTATTCAGAATATGATTTCCTTAGTCCAACAGACTCAAACTCTTTAAGGTAAATCTAATCTTTGTGCTAAATCTATGAAAATAACTATTTCCATTCCTAGGCTAGTGCCTATGCTTCCAGTGAAAATTCAAAATCGACCAAAACCAATTCCAAAGCCTAGTTGATCCAGGTGGATCATCTCAAATACAATCAAATTTAAAATATTAAAAATGTAAATTAAATCTAATAGGGTCAAATATCTCGTAGACATCTTTCCATCAACACTCATTTCATGCAAAACGACCTCCATATGAAGAAGGTGTCATCATTTGAATTTTCGTCAAGAATGGTTAAAAATGGTGAAAATGGAAAAATAAATCTATGGTATGAAAAAAAAATTGGTTGAAATATATGGGATTTGAACCCAAGAACTACCTATAGCCAAATACCAACCCCTCACCATGTTTCTCTAGCCAAGGTACCCACGATGATCGTTGATAAGAGCTATGGAAAAAAATTATATTATCATTGAAACATTATGTATTATGGAGAAAAATGGGGAGGGGCCAAGATCATAGCCCTCACCCCATGCCAACACTGAGGCCCCCATTTAAACTATACTATATGTTAAATAGGAGGTGGAAAGACAAATGGTGGAACCCTATCCATAGTGTAATATAGAGCCAAACCATATCCAAATCAACATGCCATTCAATGAACCAACCATATCATATCAATAAACCATAGAATATTTCCACCATATATCATTTCCATATCAAAACGTGCCAACATAAAATGATAACGAAATTTAGGGAGGCACACAGGTTTGACTCCGAGACCTCTACCCCATAAGACAACGTGTTAACCATTGGGCTAAAGCCCATTCAGTGGTTATGCCATGGGATAAAAAATTTAAGAGTTGTAGGTGTATTTCCATGTGGAAAATTGGCATGTGCGCCATGACTTGTGACCTTAAAAACTACTTTTAAACCTTATAAAATCCATGAAATTCCAAAGCCACGGTCAAGCTTCGGAGTTTTACAACATGCATGGGTTGCACAGAGTGCAAGGAAGGGTATAGGAACATATCCTGAGGTGCTCAAGTCATTAATGGGCATATAAATCTCGGCAGAATCCATATAGATCTTACTCTTTTGTTTATTTGTAGGCATTTTGTCTCATTTTTCATGCCAGAGGAGGTCTCAGGAACATATGGTCAAATTTATACTCACTTTTCTAAAAAAATTGTAAGGAGTTCAATGGTGCTATTTATTTCTATTTCTTACTGGCATAAAACATAAGTGTTTCCAAAACACTCATTTTGTAAGCTTTTGAAGACTTAATAGATCGACATTCCCATTGGAAATGTCCTGGAGACGTATCCCAAGAGGGGTGAACTCCATTATCAGCTGTTCTCTTCAATTTCTGGTTTGCATATCTCTTTTTATTTTCTTATGTGAATGATTTAAAGAATTTAAAATTCAGTTTTCAAGCCTGTTTTACAAGTATTTAACATACAAATTCACATGCAAATTTATGGTTAAAATATCATGAAATGTCAAATCAAGTTTGGTATCATAGCTAAATAACATTGCATTGTGAGTTTATGTTAACAAGATCTAGGATTCACCATGGTGAAGAAGAAATTGAAGAGTTTGATCCAGATATTGGTTTAAGAAGAGGAAGAATGTCTCCACCAAAAGGAGAAGAAGAAACTTCTTCTATCCCATATGAAGGGGAATTTATAAAATCTTTCATGAGAATGCAAACAATGGTAGAGGATCTCTATCAAGATCATAAGAGAGGTGAAGAAGGAGGTCCATCTCATGCTGAAGGTAAAAATGAAGGAGGTGGTGAGGAACCTCCTAAATCTCCACCAGATTCTCCAATCTTATCTTGATGGTTCATTACATTCTTCGTTTGAAAAGAAAAATGTACATATGGACTTTAATGTTCAATTAAAGCTATATATTAAGTTTGAATTACCTATGTATAATGGAGAGATTAATTCTGAAAAATTGGACAATTGGATCTGTCAAATTGAAGTTTATTGTAGGATTCAAAATTTTACTGTAGATAACATTAATATTTAGTTGGCTTATCTCCAACTTGGAGGGACTTCTCTCATATGATGGGAGAGAATATCTCAAGAGGATCTTGCCACAAAAGGAAAAATCATCTCTTCTTGGTATGAGTTCACTTCAGCACTAAAAAAACAATTTTATCCATTAGGGTATGTGAAACAAAATATGATGGATTGGAATAATCTAAGGAAAGGTAAGGGACAAAATTTGCAAGATTACACACAAGAATTTTGAAAAAGAGCATTGGTACTTTGTATACCTTTTTACACCCAAGAAACTCTTCTGAAATATATAGGAGGATTTCATAGTTAGCTACGTCATATGATATTGATGTTTAATCTGACTAACCTTGATGAGGTATGTGTTTAAGAAACTCACATATAGACGAAGGGGATGAATTGTTAGTTTTTCATCATTCAAGCTAGCATTATGATCTTAGGATATTCAACTGAGAGAATAACATGCACAGTAATAAAACATAAGAGACAAGAGACACACAGAATTTTCCTCGAGGAAACCATAAAGGAGAAAACCCCACAACTTCCTCAGAGATAGAATCAGCACCAAAAGAAAAACCCGAAAAAATAAAGATGATCTCCCGACAGCAGCAGTCTCTCTCTTGTCCCAGTAACTTCTCATCTCACTCATGTGCTCCAATGAGTGAGTGTGTGTATGATAAATAGAGAGTCTCACTCTCTATTTAGATTCTTTCATTCACTTGAAACCCACTCCAACATGTCGGCCTCACTTAACAATTACTTACTAGAGTCAACATCTCTAGGAGTGTCTAATAACCCTAGTGCCCCACAAATTGTGGGGACTTTTCCTCCTTCGACCAATAGGAGGGTAACACAATGGTGGGGACTATTTCCCTGACTTACAATGACTCACCTAGGGTCGACTTTGTTAACCCAAAAATCCCCGACATAGCTCTCAATGGCCTACACCACCCAAGGACACCATCTTAGAACACTCATATCACTCCATTAGACCCCTACACCTCCAAAATAGTCTAAGGATGAAGAAAAAGGGCTAAAAGCCCCAAAAAGGAGCCCAAAATAGCCCCCTAGGAGCTAAAGCCCTCAAAAAGGGGCTAAAACCCTAAAAGGGGCTAAAGTTAAAGCAGAAGGGGCTAAAAGCCCAAAAAGGGGGCTAAAACCCTCAACAAGGGCTTAAAACCCTAAAACCCCTTGGAAAAGCTATAAAATGAGGGTGGGGGGTCACTCTCAAAACACTTCTCCCATTGCCTATTGTTATGCTGCTCGTGGATGCTTTGAGACATTTTCCTCTCAAACCACCCACACTCCCTCTCCTCCATCTCCATTTCCATTTGAGCCATTACTCCCCAACCAAGAGAGAGAGGCTTCCACAAGCTAGGGCATGGTGGCCCATTCCCACTAGAGAAGGTATATTTGTGCTTTCATGTTTTGCTTCTTATTTATTTAGTTTGCTTTGATTTCTAACCATTGTTTTTATTTATAGGTTTTGCTTAACATTGTTTGCAGGTTTTTCCATTGTAGCTTAGGTTTATTTTGCAGGTTTTGAAGGTGGAACCATAACCCGTGTTTGTGGAGGGGTTCATCAACATTGCTTCTATTTCTTTCTATCATTAGCTTAGACTTAGTTTAGTTTACTGTTATTTACACTCTATTTTATTTTCTGCTCCTAGTTTACATTTCCATTTCGTTTTTTTACATTTACCATTACCAAGAACCTACCCTTCTGTATTATAGATAGAAGGGAGCCATTCCTACCCCTGTAGTAGGGATAAATCCTTGCTACAGAACTGGTGACCATACCAGGTCGATCCCACAGGATCCCTGGGCCAAAATTTTAATTTTTAAAGTTTTTTCAATTTTACCCTAGTTTTCAAAAATTTCTTGTTAAATCTGTCTTAGATTTAGTTTATTTCTTATTTTAGGTACTGCCGAATCCTCTGCTAGGAAAAACCGAGTTGTATTGACCACAGTACCAGTTACTGTCGGCTAGATCTGACTTTGTCACACCAAAAAACCCCAATCTGGAGCAGGGCGCTCTTATCGGGGCAAAAGGTGAGACTGGGGCACACTTAATGGGAAAATAGGTGTGCCCAGGGTGCACTTAATCCCTCGATAAGTGTGAATTTAGCCCAAAAACTCAGGTTGTGGCTGTTTCTGCATTCTATGTGACCCCCTCACTCATTTCTGAAAAAATCTCACAGCCCCCTCACTAGATTTGGTCAGAAATGTGCGGCGTGTCAAACAGAACTTTAATTTGAATTTAATAGACTGTAAATTTTAGGTTCAGAGGACTGTTAGTGCGGCCTAGCTTCCTCTTTCCACCACTACAAGTTAATATCATTTCCCATTTTCATTTTCTGCATTTTATTTCATGAACAATGTGTAAATGTTAAATAAATCATTATGGCTTAATAAAATGAACCTAGTCTAACTAAAATCAACTTAAAATCAACGATCTTGCTTTCCCTTCCTCCTATACCCAGTCATCACCCTCCAGGGCATTCTGGGATAGGACGAAGGGAAAGCTCGTATAGATCTAGGCACTCCATGATATTGTTCCAAAACCATTAAAACTGGGTGACCTAGAAGGTAGAGAGGGTAGAGAAGGAGGGGTTCTCACGGCACTAAGCGTCCTCCTTATTGACCAATCTAGCATTCAGGAGGTGACCTGAGATCTACGGATGGGCTTAGTCCCATTGTGTTGAGATCCCAACACCTTCTCTTGGTTGAAGAGAAATATCTCTGTGAGGTACACATCTAGTTAGGCCAGCAAACATTCAGGGTTAATTATTGTACTTGTTCACAATTTTTGTTTACTTATGCTTACATACACAACCACAATGGCATGAACTCTACCATGATCAATTCATAAACCATATTGCAGCAACCAAATACCAGAAAAAACAAGCAAACAAATACACCATACCAACTAATTAACCCAACTCAGTTCATGATGCTGAGTAAGCTTTAAAATTTACTAATTTACACTAAGTTCAAACAACTCTGCAGTCTTTGAGGACATAAGTCCCTGATTGCTTCAACTGTGGGAAGTACTTGGGATCTACCCAGAAAATCATTGTGAGGAGTACCACAGGAACCCCAAAGTAGCTGGCTGCTAAGAGGAATTGCCAAGCAAAATGGGCAACGACCCCTTCCGATTGAGTAGAAGCACCTATGAGGAACAAGCCAAGCACTGTCTTCCGGCAGTCTTGGTGGCCAAGTGACCACCTACAGCCAATAGGAATCCACTGAAACCGGGGTCCAAATCTCATTACCACCAGTTTCACACATAAAATCAAGCACAATTGATCCTCCACACTCTTCCTCACGCCTGAGAGGCGAACCACCACCATTCGGAACACTTGATCGGCACCATCAAAGCCATTCTCAGTGATCTCCCACAGCATCAGAGAGCCACATAGCCTCTGATTCTGATTTAGATCCATATCAGTCTGAACTAGACCTCCACATCGCACCATCTAGCCCCATGGCTAATACAAATCCAGATCCATTTTCCAGCATAACCTTAGCAAGTGGACCCATGTCCACATCACAACCGGTTACCCACAACCTGGAAAGTGGCCCAAGCACAGTCGGGGATATTTCCCCCATGTATGACGGTAGGGGAAATGTAGGTGGATGGTCCACTGCCCCCTTGTGTGGTAGGAGGGGCAGTTTGTGTAGAAGGGCCACTACCTCCATGTGTTGTAAGTGGTCCAGGTTGGATGGTCACTATAGGTGGTGGAAGCTAGCTAATGATAGTCATGCAGACTGTCATTAGCTAGCTGCCACCACCTATAGTGACCATCCAACCTGGCCCACTTACAACACATTGAGGCAGTGGCCCTTCTACACAAACTGCCCCTCCTACCACACAGGGGGGCAGTGGACCATCCACCTACATTTCCCCTACTGTCATACATGAGGGCAATATCCCCACCACTCATACCATCCCACCCACAACACTTGGGGGAATTGGCCCATCTGCAATGGTGCCATTGTAAGCACCCCCATCTGTGAAGATGCATTATGCACCTGCAAACCCAACCCCATTGTAGCCCCATCCCACATCAACTTGGGGTCAAATATGCCCTTCATGGCTCATCTTAACTTGACTTATTTGGCTAGATTAACGAACGACCCCATCTGCCACCAAGATTTTTGGCCGCCGATGCCAACTAAGCTACCATCATACATCCCCAAGTTTGAAGACAAAGCAGGGGAATGTCCCCAAAACGACATAATGACATTCCATCTATGGTGCTTATCCAACAGCATTGTAGATGACTCCATCAGGCTAAGGCTATTCCAACACACCCTTATAGGTGCTACGAACAAATGGTACATTGAGATACCACAAGACAAGTAACCGGAATTCAACTCCCTAGCCTTCATGTTCCTACAGCATTTCCAAATCCCTGTTAGATATGACGAGGGGGTGGAGATCCTGTTATCCTGCCGTCAAAGCATCACCACTCACATAACTGACCATATCCATGAGTGGCGGCGATGCCATAGTCTATGCAAAATCCAACTAGACAACAGGATCTTCTTGGATTGGTTCCTTAAGAATTTTCTCCCACCCATCGCAAAGGACGTCACATCTAAACATCCCCAATATGAAGAAGAGGCCATACTGATGGCCCAACAATTTGACCTCATCTATGCCCAGTCTGGATACTTGTATACCATCATTCCAGATGCTCCTTATCGAAGTACCTCCTACCACGACGCACGAGGGGCATCCCACATTGCAGACGGAATCATAGGGTCAGTCTCCCAACAACCGCAGCCTTGACCGACACCACCTACTGTTACACCACAACCAAGCAACACGGCTAGTATTGATTACCAAAACCAAGCCCTGAACTATGCTAGAATGATGTCCCAGTCTGAAGCAACAACTTCTTTTGCACAACCTGCGCCACTGCAGTAGGATCAGGCCATGGCTTGTCCAACACAATAGTATGTGGGGCAAATGCCCACATTTGTGGCACCTCCACCCCCACAAATCTACTATGCACCACCAGTGAATCCAGTGCAAGCCCCCTCCCTCTCCCCACCCACTCCATTGGGACAAGTGTTCGCACAACAAAACCATCCTAGCCAGCCTGTCCCCAACAATCAACAAGGGAAAGCTAGAAATCAATTGACCCCGCAACCAAGGAAATAACCAACCATATGGAGGCGGTTAACAACAGAACCCTCCCAATAATGACATGGCTAACCGGCCAGCCCAAAACCACCCACGAAAAAATGTGCCAAGATGCAATTCTCCATTGCACATAAACCAACCATGCACACTCTGTGATGTTTATGGGTATTACACATTCGAGTGTCCCCTCGTGGCTTACACTAAGCAAGCCATTCAAAATGAGGCCCAATAGGCCACCAACAATGCCAATCAAGATCAACCCAACCCGACACCACAAGGACCTACCCCCATGGTGCTTCAAAACCCACTACCAGTCCAAGGATTGGTGGAAACCACTCCCCCCCCCCTAGCCAATCCCAACGCATTCGGGGCACCTCCAACGGCTGAAACATGTGTTCACCACCTGCTAGCCATGACAACTGAAGAGGTCAACTTACAAACTAGATGGAATCAGTATGGTACCACCATCGAACTTGCTAACTCATCAGCAGCATCCACATCTAAGATAGTTAACCTGCCTCTCTAGTTACCCCCATTCCTGTGCCCCCCCATACACAGGATTTCCAATAACACCATGGCTAGAGCTGCAGTCAGCTATAGCATTGTGGATGATTTGGCCCAAATTCCAACTTCCATGTCTAATCTTGAGTTACCTAAAACATACCCAGTGCAGCGAAAAGCCTTACTACCCGCTCTAGGGGCAGTAGACCCCTCTGACTCCAAGTTGATCACATTTGACATGGAGAATAGGGAACCACGCATGCCCTCTACCATCACCTTCCAAATCTTGATGTCCATCCAGAATTTGGTCGTGCAATGGTGCATAGTGGATGAGGGGGCATCCACATGCATTATGTCTACCTTGGTTTGGCAGAAATTCGTATCACCAATTCTACAACCATCCTCCATAACTGTGCAGGCTTATGATGGACATCCCACTAAAGCCCAAGGAATCCTCCCCCACATCCCCATCACATTAGCCTGGAAGACAGTGCTGATTGACATAGAAGTCATCAATGCTCAACTGGACTACAACCTCCTCCTCGGAAGGAGTTATATGTATGCCATGCGAGCAGTCACATCAACTTTCTTCTGTCTCATGATGTTCCCCCATGAAGGGAATATTGTGACAGTTGATCAGCTCACTTATCACGATCCGCAAGGGTTAATGACACCTACCAACGTTATCCCTACCATCACCACCATTGATCCACAAGGGGTGACCACACACGCTAATGTCATCCCTACAATCAACACTATGGTTGACAACACACCAGCATCTCCATTGTTGAATGTGGGCCCTGGGCTGTTTTCCAATACCACCATGATGGATCCTTTCTCATTAGTGTCACCACCACCGACACAAAATGAGACTACAGACTTGTGCATGGTCTCATCAAGCACCACTGCAGCCAAACAACAACCATAGCCGCAGCCCCAACCACAACCACAACATTGTCCGCAGCCACAACACCAACAGCAGCTGCAACATCACTTGCAACAAAATCATTACATGTAGCCGCAACCACAACTGCATCCCCACATGCAACCGTCAGGGAGTTATTTGGGCTTGTCACCAGTCCATACGATTCCCTTCCTCTTCCCCTCACCTGGTGTCATGAGCAAACCGGTAATGGCCACCTTAATCCTACACAACTTTACATTGGGAATTCCAGTGTGGTATCTTGATCCACCAGCCCAACCAGCAATGCCCCAGGTTGTTTTAACCCCAGTGCAACCTGTCGCGGTTGAGTCCCACCCTCCACCTGGTCCGCAGAAGCCAACCGATGCACCCGCACTTGCACCACCCCAACCCAAAAGAGCTAGGGGCAAGAACACCAAAGCCACCATAGAGCCATGACAAGTCCCACCTTATGCTGTCTGCAAGCAACAGGGCCATCCAACTCAGAATTGCCCTGAAATCCCAGTGATCTGTGCGCATCTAGATGCCATGGATACAAACAAAAAAATCCTTGTGGTTGAAATCCCAATCGCCCCGATAGTCAAGAACAAGGAATTAAGGACAAACCATGCTTGTGCCCTTTGCGGCTTGTATAGACATTACTCCCACCATTGCCAAGATTTTCCTAAATTTTGAATGGCTCTAGCTAACCTCTGTCAACATTCCCTTGAGTCTGAAATCACCTTGATTGAAGAAGTTCACCCCCCACTACCTTCTTCAGACACCATGTACATCTACATGTTGTCTAGTTCTATAGACCCTCTTGTCTCCACCATCACTAATGGTCCATCAGACCTATCTCTTCTGTTGTTTCCCCAGCCACATCCGCAGCCTCAGTTGCAACCTCAACCTCAGTTACCAGGGAAACAGTGGGGTTCATTCCCAATCAACATTTTCCTTTTCGTTTTTCTTTTCCCTTTCCTTTTCCTACCATCTGAGATCGTGAGTAAGTCTATCTTGGCAACCTGCAATCTACAGGATTTCACACTGGGAGATCCTGTGTGGTACCTTGAACCACCTACCCTACCTCTAAGGCCCCAAGATGTGTTGACTCATGTCCATCCAATTGAGATGATGTTGCACCTACCTCTAGGTCAATCAAAGAATCCTCTCGTCTCTAGGCCTACCCCTCTTCCTCCAACAGAGATTGGGGGCAAGGAAACCAAATCCACAACCAATACCATTTTCATGATATCTAGCACCAGTTTCCCTTTTGCCTTATCGGCTGTGGAAGATCCACCTGATCTATCTCGCCACCACTTACGCAATGACGGAGAGATCTGTAAGACCACCTTCGGTCTTACCCTATTCCCTTTAAACCATAGTGTGGAATCAGTTCTTCCCATAAAAGACTAGATTTCATCACCCCACCTTGCTAATGACCTTCATCTCGGCAAGGGGGCATACCTCTTTGTTGACTCTGATGGACAACTCTTGGAGAACCCCCGCAACAAGATCTATCTCAAGATATTTTACGCTTAACATCACCAATGAGTTGCTTCATTTTATTTTCTTGTTTTCCAATGTTTTTCAGCACAAATCAAGGGCAGTACTATCAGTTGCTAATATAAAGTCACCCGAAACTGGTTCGAGACACCTCTCACAACTCTGGGCTCAAATTCTCATTTCTGAGACCATCATCTCATGTTTAATAAACCAATTTTGGGACCATTTCCCACAATTCACCTCGATTTACAAGCCATGACTTGACGATGGAAGTGTCCATGGACCTGTACTTGCATCACACTTCCCGACCACAACTCACGCAAGTTTTCGTGCCACCTCCCGTTAAGGAATGAAATTTTAGATTTTATTTTGTATTTTTAACACATATATTGTCTTTTCCACCACACCATACACGGACATCTGGACCATCTTCCACAAAACCCTTTATTTTTCTTGCATGTATTTCACATATAAGTGCCCCCAGACTTGCACTCACATCGCATTTGGTCAATTCCATCCACCACAACACACACACACACTCTCCTGACCTCTGTCTAAGAGCCACTTTGGTTTCCGTGCCTCTACTACACCGACTCACAAGCCTCTGCCGTGATCTATCTCGTGCATGTATTGGTATGTTTGAGAGCCTTCTACTCCGTCCATACTGTGTGAATGACCTTTGGACCTCTGTCCACCATCTCGACATGGGGCATTGCATGTGCCACTGCAATTATTTGACCACTTTGGAGTTTCATTTAAGCTCTTTTCTAACTCCTTAAAACATTGAAAATATTGCTGAGCACAGCTGCTTCCTTTCCCGCTCGTTAAAGTATAGGAAAGGGTGTCTACATCATCTCATTTACCTCCTTTTGCAGACCATGTAGACCATCAATTGAAAAGGACCTCCTTGGAACACTCAAGCCAAGACCGTACCCCTCTGCATACTTTTATGCTTTCTTGGGCAGAGGGGCCGCACTTTACGAAAAATCCCACCATAGGTTGTTGTTAAGCTCTTTTCCAGCCGTCTCAACAAGAAAAGATTGCCGAGCAAACTTGGTTTCATTCATGCTCATAAAAGTATATGAATGACCATCTAGTCAGTACAGGTTTAACCTTTTCTGGCCTGATTGGACTACCAACAGTCACGGGGTTGTCACCTAGGGACCAATATGATATCACATCCATTCATATTGGGGGGGTTAAAATTAAAAAATTAAAAGTCAATATATTGGTGGTATATTACGGGTAAAAAGGGTTTTTTTTTAACTATATAAATATCCAATATGTTGAGGGATATTTTATTCCACATTCCCACCCACGCCCTTCACCAGTGCTCCAAGCCTATGTGCACCCTGCATCTGCGTGTGGTCTATGTGCACCCTGCTCGTATGCTGCATAGGGTTTTCCTGTGGTGTGGTTTTCTCCATCATTTTTATGGGTTTTCTATTGCTCCAAGCCTGTGTGCACCCTGCATCTACTTGTGGTCTGCGTGCACCCTGCTTGTATGTTGCATAGGTTTTTCCTGTGGTTTTCTCCATCATTTTTCTAGGTTTTTTGGATAACAAGGGCATGTTGGTCCTGGGTTTATCCGACGGTTTTTAATTTGGGTGACTTTCAATTTTTAGGATGCGAAGAACTTTGGTTTTGGAGGCTTTTGGAATGATTATTGTATAAAGAGTTGGTTAGATTTGTTATTTTTGGTCTTTTAGCTTCTCGATCAGAAGATTTCTTTGTTTTTTGAGTTGGAATTTAGCTACAGTGCTGGTTTTCTATGTTGATAACAACAAGGGAATGCCATCAAGTGGAGGGTTATGAAGCAATGCCAGTAGCATCATCTGCTGGGGAAGTAGGCAATGGGGAAGGTGGACCGTGGATCATAGCACAATTCACATAATTCTTAGAGCACTGTCAGTTATTTTAGCTGGCAAGAATAGGATAGTGAAAGTTATAATGGAGGGAGTGCAGGAAATTCCTTTCACCATAGCGGTCTGATAACTAGAGAAATGCCTCATTTACATCAAACTAGAAACAATGGCACTAGTTTGGCATAGATATCTACAAGGTAAGTTTTTTCTAGGTGGGATCAGTTCTCACAAATTGTTGTTTACGATGAACAGAACATTTATTTTGATCCATGAGTATCTATGACTTAGTTGCACAATAGTGAGAAAAAAATTATGGTGGGAAATATTCTACAAGTGGAGTTTCAATAGCATTGTCTTTTCAAATTCAGTTAATGACATTCAAGCAAGCTGAATTAAGAAAAGTCTCTAATAATATTTATGCTTATGATGATCCCAATTTATATAGCCATACTCATCAATTTCAAGGTGCCTAGACACAAAGTACTATGACATAGTTGTCAGGATCATCAAACGATTATGCTAAGAGTAATGGGAAATGGGAAGTTTCTACTCGCTAAGGAAATATATATGATGGTAGTCAGTACCATGGATGAGTTTTCAGTAAGACTTTTCCTCCTGGGAAAATCTCAAGAATGCATTCATTGGAAACCAGAGTAATATAGTACCATCCTTCTGCAAGCATACAGGGTGAGTTGAATCTATCAACCATTTTTTCAGATTCCAAATTATTCTTTTCCATATGACCAAGAAAATCACAGTTTCTAAAGTCATCAGAATGATTTTAATTTCCCAAGCTCTGTTTTTGGAAAGAATTTTTACTCATATAGTTCATAGCTTGATTGGAATCTAGGATCCGAGGTCATCCTTAATTATTATGGAACTCTACATACAGTAGGCTATCCTCTCAATATATTTCTAATGTTGGTACTATGGTTATCCTCTCATTAGATTTCTAACATTAGATTAGTATCCTGCATGGTACTATGACTTAGTTGCACAATAGTGAGGAACCAAATTATGGTGGGAAATATTATACAAGTGGAGTTTCAATAGCATTTTCTTTTCAAATTCAGCTAATGACATTCAAGCTAGCTGAAGTAAGAAAAGTATCTAATAATATTTATGCTTATGATGATACCAATTTATACAGCCATACTCATCAATTTCAAGGTGCCTAGACACAAAGTACTGACATAGTTGTCAGGATCATCAAACGATTATGCTATGAGTAATGGGAAATGGGAAGTTTCTACTCCCTAAGGCAATATATATGATGGTATTCAGTACCATGGATGGGTTTTCAATAATACTTTTCCTCCTGGGAAAATATCAAGAATGCATTCATTGGAAATCAGAGTAGTATATACCATCCATCTGCAAGAATACAGGGTGAGTTGAATCTATCTAACGATTTTTTCAGATTCCAAGTTCTTCTTTTCCATATGACCAAGAAAATCATAGTTTCTGTAGTCATCAGAATGATTTTAATTTCCCAAGCTCTATTTTTGGGAAGAATGTTTACTCATACAGTCCATAGCTTGATTGGAATCTAGGACCCGAGGTCATCCTTAATTATTATGGAATTCTACAGACAGTAGGTTATCCTCATTAGATTTCTAACGTTAGGAAACATGCAAATTATACACCTTTTTCTTTAACTTTATTATGGAAGGTAGGTCATCTGCAGGACATCCTCCACATGCTTTGGTGACATTCGACTTTGGTGAAAAACTTGTCGTTTTCAATCAAAAGGGTAATCTCAATGTTACTCAGATGAGTTGTGAAGTTGTATGGATTTTGAAAGTTGTTCATGTTGTGTTTTGTATTTATGAATGGACGTAAGAAAAATCACAACGTAAGACATTTTTTAGTAGGATCATACTGGGGGTATTCTTATATAAGGGTGCATAGATTGGGTCAACTTGTCACATTGAATTTCAGTAATGCAAGTGGAGGCACTGAAAGTAATTAATTCCACTCTTTATTGACTGGCATTTTCAAGTTCTCTTGTTGGAGGGAATGTGTCGAGTAATCATATATTCAAGTGGATTGATGAGAGGATTACACTATGAATATGCAACACTAGCCTTTAGAAATCTAGAGATTTTGTGTGCTTCTTTTCTCACTAAAGATATTCTCTCAAGACAAATATTAATGCATTAAAAAACTATTGATGTCAAATGGTAAACTTTGTAATGTGAATTTCACTCCTTATGACGTCCATGAACCATTGATGCCTTATGTTAAATTCTGCAATGTTGGGATCATTCCTTATGATGTCCATGAACAATTGATATTTTATGTTAAACTCTGTCCTTATGATGTCCATGAACCATTGATAGCTTATGTTAAACTCCATAATGTTAAGCTCACCCCATCAAATCATTGACCCATTTTTCTCCTTCTCTATCACCTATATGCTCAAAAGCATTGATATCATTGTTGCACAAAAGGACAACCCCAAAAATTTCCCATGCAGGTAGCATAGGTCTTTGAGATGTATTCTCTTCTAGACTTCCAAAAGATATACTTGGACTGCTATTATCAGATGTTCCAACAACATCAATTGTCTATACTCCTTTACTCATCCTCCAATACATCACATTAACATAATTCTATCAACAATTTGATGAACATGATTCCCACAAACAAAATCCGACAGTGTTAATGCTATACGAGCTTGATGCTGACAGTACCAAAATTCCAAGTTTGGAAATGAGTCGATAAACACTTGTTCGGGAGTTGACAAAGCTCACATCTAAGAGTTTGATCCTTTGATGTAATTGATTCTTGAGGTAAACCTGTACTTAAACCCAACGATATCTATGCTGAAAATGATCTTTATCCTTTGTCTTTCTATCAAAATCCATGTTTACGGATGAAGACAAAGCCACTTGCATATTATACATATATTATACAAAAGTAAAATGTATCCAAGAGTAAGTTCTGAGCCAAATAGAGTACTGTTGATGGCCCAGATTACGATTTCTAGAAAAAATACAAAGAAATCAACAAGAGGAGAAATACTAGTATGAAAGGAGTCAAACAATCCTATGTAAGGATGGTCCTATCCCTAAACTATTTGGTATATCTAACCCCTATAGATATAAGGCCTCTGCTGGCACAATGTGAACAGATCCAAAAGGATCTCCTCTTCCTCTGTGGAAGATCTGAAGGTATGTAATGACAACGAACTGATTTAATACTAAAGCTTATGCATGATGATAGTATGAGGTTTGGATCTCCTCTTCCTCTGTGGAAGATCTGAAGGTATGTAACGACAACAAACTGATTTAATACTAAATCTTATGCATGATGATAGTATGAGGTTTGGATCTCCTCTTCCTCTAGGGAAGATCTGAAGGTATGTAATGACAACGAACTGATTTAATAGTAAAGCTTATGCATGATGATAGTAGATGGTATTTTGTATTCATTGCAATGCCCTGATCAGGGATGTATTTTTTGGTTTCAATATAGCATTGAGTTGTGGTGTTTTTACCATCCTATTTTTCTTCCAAATTTGTTGGAAGTGCTTTGGAAAACATGCTCCAGCAGGGCTATGTGCTGCAAATATTAGACTTCCTTTTGGCTAAGGTGCCAGATCTGAGGGTTAGTTATTTCGCCAAAATGACATGTGACTTCCACCCTGCCTCACTTTTTTCAGGTCCATGTCATGTGATTAATGTAATACCAACAAGAATGGAACTCTGATGGACGCTCAGTTACTAGCACTTAACATCAACCTAAACAGTGACAATTCATTTTTATTTTTTTTTCACATCATTGGTCTTCTTCCTGCCCAACATCACAGGGAAGTGTCAACTTGGTAGTCTGTATTTACGGCAATCTCGTAAATAGGCATTTAGTTTTTATGTTAATATGGTAGCATGATGAAGATAAGATTTGGAATGGCCTTTGAGTGATGGAATAATTTTGATATTTGTTTTTTTACGTCATTGGGCTTCTTCCTCATCTAGGCCCAACAGCATAGAGAAGCTCCATTTTAGTGATTTTGTCTTCATAAACAAGAGGAATTGCCTATTTGTTTTGCAGTTAAATTTCTTATATCTTATCTGTAAAATCTCATTGTTTTGGCTATACAAATCTTAAAGATCCATTGTAATTGCCAAAAATAATAAGCCCACTAAAGGCACAAAATAGAGGGTAAATTGGGATTTGTCATAGAGTGCGGACTTAATTATTTAATTGTTTATCTGTATTACAAGAAATTATTAGAAGATCAAATACAAATTGGCATTTAGTTCATTTATGTTGATATAGCCTTGTGATAATGATAAAAATTAGTGTGGGCTTATGGGTGATAGAATTATTTTTTCCTGTTATGGTATGGTCTTTAGTGATGGAATATTACTTTTGTTACTCAAGGTTTCAGAGTTCCAACTAGGGACATTGAGTGAACTTAGTGAAGATTTTGGTGTTGAGTCCTTGGTGGTCCAGTGTGAGCAGATGAAGGATGCACTCAAGGACATGCCTTTGAGGAAGGATCATAAATTGGAATTACTCCATTCCAGTCCTGTAACCTTTTTGCGCAACTTCCCAGCTTTCTCATCTGACTTGCCAATTGATGTGCGAAAGCTGAAAAATTTGCTTGAAATTGGCAAATATGGTGATGTTGATGTTTACATTGAGGGGCATGGTCTGGTTGTCCAAGCACACAAACTTGTTTTGAGTGTCTGGAGTGCAGGATTTTTCCAAGGTTATATTCTCAACTTGTTTTCCTTAGATCATATTTTAATTTTCCATTAGTATATTATAAATATGATATTTGCTCGATTGCATTCCTTTATGGAGGTACCAAAGTTCTGGAACCTATGGGTTTGCATTTAAATCTATCATCATTTTTGAATGATATATATGTTTGCAAATAATTTATTTTCATATCCAGTTTGGATATTAAACTGTATACATGTACTATACTTGTGATACTTGTTAGACTAAAATTTCCCTTTTATTCAGAGATTATTAAATGGGACTGAGAAAGTAAGTTGTATTACTTGGAATATGTTTACAAATGGGATGAGTGAAAGTAATGCCTCAGACATTCTACTTGAGGGATGCTTCCCCTGAATCATTTTTAGCTATGGTGCACTTCATGTACAGTGGGAAGTTGGATATGGATGAAAGACAGGACTTGGGTTCCTTGTTGCTTCCCATTATTCTACTAGCAGATCAGTTTGGAATTCACCTTCTTAAACAAGAATGTTGTGAATGCTTATTTGAGTACATCTCAAAGGTTTTATACTTTTCCAACCTCTAAATAATTTTTCATGTCATAGGAGGGGTAGTTTAATTGTGTAAAAGTAGGAGCGCTATGATTGTTTCTTTTGAATATTGCATCATAAAAACTCTCTCTTGGACTTTGAGGTAGTGAAAAGGTTGCAACTTACAAGCACTGAAAAAATATTCTATAGCCAAAACTTGCCACAAAGGATGAGGATTTTACAAGGCATACCTACCTTGAGCTTCCAAGGGTTACCTGGTGGTTGGGCATCACGAACATAAAAAAAATGAAAAAAAGATTTTTCCTACTTAGGTAGTTACAATTTGGACATAGTAATGAACATAAGTTGCTCTATACATATATGTAGGGTTGTTGTAGTACTTATTGGAAGCAACTTCTTCATCAGCCATTGTTTGCATAATACAAAACTGAGATCAGAGATTGTGGGCACATTCGGCAACCATTCAGATGAGCTGTTGCAATTTAATTTTGGATTTGAAGCTGAACTTTTGAGTTTTGTGATTTGCAGGATTCAGTATGTCCAATCCTGTAGGTGGTCACCTCAATGCCTTCATGAAGGCCGCTTGAAGAAGTCTACGCAGAAACGTTTTCTAAAAATTTTGACTACTGTACTTCTGCCAATGCAGAATTCAAAAGGTTAGAGAGGGCTTCATTTATGAAAATACTTAAGGTAGGTTGTTGTTTCTAGCTTATGGCAATGCCCTAGAGTGTTCTCCTATTGCATGATAGTATTTCTGACAATTCCTCTTTGCATGCTCAATATACACCCTGATTTTGTAGCAAGCATCCGTGAATACAACAAGGTGACTTGTCTGCCTTTTACAGTCTGGAATGTGGAGACATGGATAAATGTAGTAAACATTTTGAGTTGTGATTATTATGGCTTTTGCAGCACCCCGATTTGGCAGTGACCTCTGAGGAGAGGGTTCTGTATGCTATTCTAACTTGGGGAACACAAGGAGATGGCCTTCATGGTTTGGAAGGAGAAAATCAGAAGCTAGAGGAATGCAGTTCTGAAACACTCTTTGCAGAAAGGATAGAACCAATGAATGAATTGCTTGCTCTTGTTCATTTTCCTCTAATGTTGCTTTCTTTACTTCAAAAGGTATAACATACAAGCTATCAATGTTCATAAAAAATTAATTTCAAACAGTTTTTTCTTTAGTAATCCTGATATAGACACTATGTGATTTTATCGAACTATTAGCATGCACTAGCACTTGACACTTTTCAAGTGTGTTGCAGCTAGAGCAGACCAAACTAAGCAAGAAAATTCTAGTCTTTCTTGAGCTGGTTAGTGTCAACACATTATTGATGTAACTTGCGTTTTGATGTAAATATTGCTTCATGAAATGAAAAATAGAAGTGATGGGTAGTTTGCCACGTAAACAGATAATGGAGGTGCTTCAGTACCTGGGGATAGATTCAAGCAATGCAACAAAGGAACATAAGTAAGTCATTATATTAAAATTTATGTTATTTTCTGAACCTGTATTTCAATACAAGACTCAAGTGACAAGTTCTTATTTTATGTCATTGATTTTTGGGATTACTGGCCTTTTATTTTTCTAATTAATAATACTTAATCTCAAAATATATGGCTATAGGCACCTTTCAAAATCATTTGACATAAATAATCAAGAATAGCTAAGTAATTGTATCAGGTTTCAACCAAGACCATCGAGCTTTAAGCAACTCTTGTACATATGTGATGGTGATCATAATGGAATAATTCATTATGCTGGCACTTCATATAAAAAACACCCATGGATGAATCCTGTGCTAGCAAAGGTATTATGTGGAAGTATCTCAGATATGTTTATTCATGCTATAAGGTTGACTTGTATGAGACAGTTTAATTGATCCGACGATAGCAACAGGAAATTTTTACACCGTTATATGATAGTATTGTTTATTATAGAGCTATGTGAAACATGGGTTTTCATTTTTAACAGGATGTGGAATATAGAGAAAACAAGATTCATACATGTTGGCTTGACAGTCAGATTGCAATGCATGTTAGAGCAGAGAGACCACCTTGGTATCTTTGAGTCGTTGGAGGAGCACTCTATGTAAGCCTTTGAATCAGTTCAAGTTTTGAAAACCTTGAGGGACTAGTATCTCCTGTTATTTCCTTTGTTTATCATTTACCCGATATTGAGCTCTAACATGCTCATTTTATATCAGAAAGCATCAGCGATGAGTGCTGCAATCATTTATGAATATATTGGGTATCTTGAGAAAGGACAAATCCCTCCCAAGGTAGGCTGTGTAAAGCTTGTACCTTTATGGAAAGAAATTATTACATTTACAGTATAGCTTGTACCTTTATGGAGGGAAATTTGTCAGAGACGTGTCTTATGTGACATTGTGACCCTTTTAATCTTTTAAATCTGTATTAATATATGTTTTTGAAATGCAGAATATCTCTTTGGTAAACTTTGTAGTGTCTCTCAACATTGAAGGGATAAAAAATACGGTATGCATTCCTTTAAAAGTTGACAGTCAGTTCTATCTGTTTTGCTAATTAGTTTATTATTTCAAAGTGGAATAACATAAGCTCTATTTGTATATGGAATTTCATATTTATTTGTATATTGAAATGGTAAGGGGAGGACCAGGAATCCATAGACTAAGGCTTAACCAATCAGAAGTTGAAGCTGAAATACACACACTACGTGATGGAGGGCTACTAATGCAGGTGCCTCTCTCTATTTCCTTATGTTTTACATTCATACCCTTTGCATTGTATGTTACAAAATAACCTTGGGATATTTGTCCTAACATGGAGTTTTTATTTTTCCCATTTAATTTTGTTGAATTGAATGGGAAAAACAAAATTGAGCCTTCAAAACATTTGAAATGCATAGCAACTAGCCTTATGCAGATATGATAGTTGATATGATGATTTCTCTCAAGTAAAAGGTTTGATTTTTTGTTGTTGTTCTCTAATAGTTATTTGAACATTGATTTGCTGATATCATTTGACTTTCCTTCTTGCTATGGTAAAATTTCATGGTGCATTATAGTGGCTTCATTTTGAAATTATTTCAGTCTTCTTTCGTAATGTTTCTTTTCTAATCAGTCTTAACCAAGGTCAAGGATATTATAGACTTTATCATAGTAGGTAAATATTTTTGTGTTTGAGGGTGGTTTGAGGCATACATGAACACCTGAAAATACTTGTAAGATGGCATAAAATATAATTAAATTAACAGAGTAATAGAAATAGTGAAATATAGTGATAAGGAATGAAGGTGATAATTCTTGTAGTAATTAGCTATACAGTTCTTTGTGGGTTCTTTGTGGCAAGAAAATTTGTAATGAATAAGATGTTTTGCTTCTAAATTTTTGAAAGTGATTATTAATTTCGAAACATGCAAACACCCATGTCTACAAGAAAGTCTAGAGTGATAAGAAAAGACACAATTGGAGAAGTAGTAGATACGGGCAAGTCAGAAGTTCACAATCATCAAGGTTTGCTATAATGAAACATGGTTTTATTACAATTTCCTTGTTTTCCTTCCTACTTGTTAACATTTGGATCATGGGTTGCAATGTTATATTTGCAGATGGCAGTGTTGCAGGCTTCTGTGAAATTTTGGATGATTATCTTGAGAGAGCAGAAATTCCTGGAGAAGATGAAGGTGAAGAGGAGGGTGCATGGATTCCTCTTTTTGAAATAAAACTTCTTTCAAATGAAATCACGTCTGCACATTCAAGGAATACTTTACATCTCTCCCCAATGGACACTATTGTAATACTGTTAAGTTTACTTGATCGCCATATACAGTGTGGGCATTACATGACAGTGGATGAAGAAGATGATGTGAGTCTAGATAATAATATGTTCAATTGAATTTTATTTTCAAATTAACAACATGGCTCATAGTGTGTGTGTGTGTGGAGGGGGGTCCTCTTAAAAACTTTATTTAAGTTCTTCAAGAAAGTCCTTATGTCCTGCAAATGTTATGTTCTTCATTTTAGGCATTGTTAGCTAAACACATTGTTTGACATTTGTTACACAAACTAGATTACCAAGGAGCTAAGGCATGGTAGTACTGGGTGATAGAAATCAGCCTTCTAGGTAATCATTAGGCTTTAGGGTGATTGGAAGCAAAACTGCAAGGTTTCAGGTGACAGGGTAGATTGTTCCACAATGTCCGAGGTATGTGATCTCCATACTCTGTTGAATAAAGAAGTGAATTAAAGTTTAGGCTTGGATTGTTGAGAATCCATTTTTTTAAGAATGTCACTGTAATACTATTTCATTTGGATGGTCACACAACTAATATAAGACTTACACTTTTCTAAGCTTATTTGATTTTTCTAAATGCATCTTAGAGAGGATTAATCGCAGTCCATTAATATTATGGTCAAAGAAAAATACTAAATAGTAAGGTTTTGTTGTAGAAGAAGGAACTCAAAATTTCTACTAACATACTATCATGCAGGCTAATAATGAACACCCTATGGCAAAGGCCGTAGTGGATTATACCCGAAAACTGAGAGGAAAATATGGGTCATTTACTCATAGTCTTCATGGTCCATGCATGTCCACTCGAAGTGCATCATCATAAATGGGGAGGATTATTATTTTCTTCTCTTGTTCTCCTTGTTTCCATCAGTATCATGTGCTAGGTATTTCAACAAGGGGTGGCTAGTCTCTTCAGAAGGTCTCATATCCCATATATCAAGGAGAGGAGTGCATATATTTGTGTGGGGGGGGGGTCATAAAGTTCATTTTATTGAACAAAGAGGAGAAATACCATAGAGGGAGTAGCATTAGTTCATTATTAAGGAACCCTCCACACTTATGAATAATTATTTTGCATGGTGAGGGAAAAGAATGAATGTCGAGTATCATGTCAATATACTAGGTAGAAATATAAAGGGGTATAAAAAATGTAAATGAAAAAATTGATACATGCAATATACAGTGAAAATAGGGGTTTTTTTAAATTGGGAAGGCATATTGGGAGGGGGTTAAAAAAAATGATTTTGGGAGATAATTTCCAATATTTTTTTCAAATAGGGGTATTGTTTCATATGCCATGAATGAACATGCTATGGCATGGTTTCACTAAGTGAAGACCCCATGCCAATGGTAAAGAAGTCTCTCATCCCCTACAGGATGGGCGAGCTCTCCTATGTATACTTTTATCCTTTTTCAGGCACAAGAGACTACCAACAAAAAAGAGCCCCCACTGGAGTATTCTTCGTGTTTTCAGACTCTCTAAAAGTGAAAGAACCATCAAGCATTTACCTTCTCGGGCTCACCAAAAATCCATGAGATCGTACCATAATGGTGTCCCTAGACACCTCCCCATAGCAAACAGTTTGGCAGCATTCCCCTGTTGGGTCACCTTTGTTCAGAGTACTCTGTAATGTGTTTTCCTTGGATCCCATCAATATCAAAAGAGTCTACCTCCTCCAAGTATTTCCCATCTACAGTGACATTCCCGATATTATAGCTATGATCCCATTCCCTTGAGTCAATTTCATTTGCTTCCTGGTCCGCCCTGCCGTCACACTCTGAACAAAGGAAGTTTGAGTCTCCCACTCCCCCCTTGCCCCTGTTTAATTATTTCCCTTCCCTCCCCTCCCCCCCCAATTTAGTGAGTCAGTCCACATATTGCTTCACACCTTTAGGTTATCTCCCTCACGCTCCTGGTCAAGGAAACATCATTTCCTTGACTAGGGGAAGGTCTCCCTCTGTCAATGCCAATGCACATATTCCAGAGGATAGAACCAGAGGTCTTTGTACCTTGGTTTCATTAGCATCATCGATGAGTTCCTTGGACCACTTGAGAGGAGTCCTTACTGCCTCTTGGGATGGTTGTTTCTCATGTGCTTGACTTCAACTCCATCATCGCATCGTTGAGATTTGTATAGGGTTTGTTCTGCACAGTACTTGGTTGAAGACCCCATATGTCACCTAACTCCAGAGCATTGGTGAGTCCACTTGAGGGACCTAAATAGGTCATGTCCCTTGTGATTTCTGGGTTGCATTGGAGACAGTGTTCAGAAGCCCCAACGGTGCTTCGATATACCTTTATGATTGATACAACATACTTGTACTACAGAGACTGTGACTTTCAATCAGCGAGTCCACACAGCTATGTACTAGATCTAGCAGACCATCAGTCATAAAGATGTAGCATTCCATGAGAATGCCATGGGTCCAATGTACCAGATCAGTATTGTATTCAACCTCACATAGAGGCAACCAGCATTGTAACATCAGTTGTATATGACCGGCTCTTGTATTTTAGAGCATAGATCAAATGATTCTTTTGACATTTTCATGAGCATGGGAATTCCCACCCCATCCATATACATGTCACATATTTATGGCACCTCTCCGTCCGAGTGCCGACTTTCCTTATGTCGGCGCACAAAAGGACACTTATGGATTGAGGTTTGCCTAGAATACTATAGCTTGGATTTTATGGAATACATTTCTGCCTTCGTCTCTGCCTATGACCACTTTCCCATGATTTCGTCGCATGTCGGCACCTCATGGAAGTCACTGTAAAAACACCTATCTTGGAGGACCCATATCTTGAGTTCTGTAACTCCGTTTGACCTCATTTTTGCACCGTTGGAAAGGTATTTCAGTTAGCTAAAACTTTCCAGAAGACACCAAAGTCTGAAAATGCCCAGAAATATCTTAAAAATGCGTTTTTTGTGTATGCGCGACTCTCCCTATGTGCAACCCGCGCATCATGCGCGACTCTTGTGTTTTGCAAGTCGCGCATGCATATATTC
>LPNX011170717.1:121162-182189 GCA_001517045.1 Pseudotsuga menziesii
CTAGGGCATGGTGGCCCATTCTGACTAGAGAAGGTATACTTGTGCTTTCATGTTTTTCTTCTTATTTATTTAGTCTGCTTTGATTTTTAACCATTGTTTTTATTTGCAGGTTTTGCTTAACATTGTTTGCAGGTTTTTCCATTGTAGCTTAGGTTTATTTTGCAGGTTTTGAAGGAGGAACCCTAACCTGTGTTTACAGAGGGGTTCATCAACATTGCTTCTATTTATTTATGTCATTAGCTTAGCCTTAGTTCAGTTTACTGTTATTTATGATTTGTTTTTTTTTCTGCTCCTAGTTTACATTTCCATTTCATTTTTCTGTATTTACCATTAGCAGGAACATACCCTTCTATCTTATAGACAGAAGGGAGCCATTCCTGCCCCTATAGTAGGGACAAATCCTTGCTACATACTTCAGTAAGCTAGTCTAATAACTCTAGGTCCCAAAAACTATGGGGACTTTAACCCTTGATCAATAGGAAGGTTACCCACAATGACTTGACATGAATTTCACATTATAGAAACTTCCCAATCGAAACATCGGGTCATGACATGACTCAAGTACATCCTAGAATAAACATTGGGTTACAATAGATAAGAAATATAGGTGAATACATTCTAAAGTTACAATTACATCAACACTCCATCTTAACTAGGAAGGTATTCTCTTGACACAATTTTCATCACTAGTGTTCTTCTCTGGATCATCTCGTCATCTGCATCTTCAATTCATATTCGTCTTCAAGTCATCTTCATCTTAAAATTTGGATCATCACTGGATTTGGATCATCACTAGATCCGGATCATCACTGCTAGATCAGGATCATCACTCGATCTGGATCATCTCAGAGTCATCATAACTGGATCTGGATCTTCTCTGGTCATCATCATATGTGCTATCTCACGATTCTTCTCGTCACATGAAGTTCTATAGAGTCAGCCTTCTTTCATGCTGGTTGTAGGCCTAGCCTCCATGTAGGTATTCTTTAGCACTTATATCTGACTTGCTCATCAAAATGGCCCACCCAGCACTTACATCTGACCTACTTGTTAGAAAGGAATGCCCAGTACTCACATATGATCATGTAGGAACCAATCCTATAATCATATTAGAAAGGCCCACCACTCACATTTAGTCATGCAGGAACACATCCTAAAACCATGCTAAAAATTCTCTACTCTTCCACCCATGCCGAAACACATCCTGCAACCATGATGAAAGAGCTTTGCACTTACATCCACCCATGTGGGAACACATCTTACAACCATGATGGAATGGCTTTGCACTTACATTCACCCATGCAGGAACACATCCTGCAACCATGATGGAAGGGCTCTACACTTACATACACCCATGTGGGAACACATCCTGCAACCATGATGGAAGGGCTCTGCACTTACATCCACCCATGCAGGAACACATCCTACAACCATGATGGAAGGGCTCTACACTTATATCTGACCTACTTGTCAGAAAAGCATGCACTCACATATGATCTTGTAGGAACCAATCCTACAGTCACATCAGAATGGCCCCTAGTCCTAGACTGAGCTACTTGGTAATTGATCAGGTGCCTCCATTCTCCCAGAGAATGGTAGTAGCCCTTACATATGACCTACTTGTTGGAATGGCTAGCACTCACATATGACATGGAAGGAACTTAATCCTTTAGCCATGACAGAATGGCTCAACCCTTACATATGATCAAGTGGGAACACATCCCTCTATCACATCATAATGGCCATGCACTCATATATGATCATATGAGAACACATCTCACAATCATATCAGAATGGGCCTCAGTCTCAGACTGAGTTTTCTTGGTAACTGACCAGGAACCTCCATTCCAAGAATGGAAATAGCCCTTATATCTGATCATGTAGGAACCAATCCTACAGTCATATCAAAATGGCTCAACACTCATATCTAACATGGAAGGAACCAATCCTCTCACCATGTCAGAATGGCTCATCGACTCATCACTTCCCTTTGGAGGGAACCTCGATCTAGAGAACACCAAGCTTCTCCCTGAAGTACTCAAACTTCACCCTAGCCAATGGCTTTGTCAACACATTAGCTATTTGATCATTCATTACAACATATTGGAGCTTCACTACTCCCCTCTACACCATATCCCTGATATAATGATACTTAATATCAATATGCTTCGACTTGTCATGGAACACTGGATTCTCTGACAACTTAACGCAACTCTGGTTATCACAATGTATACAAGTAGCATCCAATTGGAGATCAAATAAATCAGATAGTAGCTTCGTTAGCCATACTACCTCACAACTAGCTAAACAAGCTATGACATACTCTGCTTCAGCTGTACTCAGTTCCACACAGGATTGCCTCCTGCTAAACCAAGAGATCACACCTGATCCCATATTGAAGCAACACCCTGAAGTGCTCTTCCTATCGATGACACTGCCTACCCAATCTGAATCAACATAACCCTCCAGGTTAATCTTCTGATTCATATCATACTTGAGCTCATACTCAACTGTACCGCTGCATGCTTTGCAACCATTAGGTGAACATGTCTCAATGTGTTCACACCAAAGAAAATATCTGGTCTTAGGTACATCAAGGACCCAATCATCTGGAAATACATGATAGCATCAACCGAATATGATGAAGCATCACTCAATAGCTTCATGTTCGATGCCATAGGTGTGTTCATGGCCTTGCAGTCCATCATCCTGAACCTCTTTAGGATCTCTACTGCATACTTTCCTTGTCCACACCTCCATGCCTAGAAAATAGTGCATCAACACATAACAGGAGCATCACTGGTCTTCCACCTTCAACCTTGAAGCAAATGTTGGAATCCACTTTACTCTCAGTAAAGCCTAGAGTCATCAGTAATCTATCCATTCTGTCATATCATGTCAAACCTTAGGATCTTCTGTAGTCACTCCCTCTGAAGTATCATACTCCCTCTATCTTTCATACTCTATGCACTGAAACATTCTGTACCAGAGTGACAAGTAGCTTCCTCTGCTACTAATATTCTATGTATCCATCTAGGATCACTGGATACCAAGATCCTCTATCTTGAACTTTTTCGAAAGTTCTTTTCACACCCATCTATGAGCTTGTAATTCTCTATAGACTTTCATCTTCAACCTTGTAGAAATGGTTAATATCTTCATCAAGCTCATCATGTATGTGTTTCAACTTCCAGTGGCTGCAAATGTCTCTTCGTAGTCTATGCCTTCTTTTCGTGAGACGCCTCATGCTACGAATCTTGTCTTGTATCCCACGATGTTTCCATCTACTGCATGATGGAGCTACGAAATTCCCTTCACATATCGATACTGCATCCTAGACATCATTCTTCTTGAACTGGTCTTCCATTTCTTCTTGGAAGGTTATGCATCAATGATGTCACTGAATTCGTCATATTATTTTTCATCTTGAAGTGTCGTTACTTGTTCTTCGGAACAAGTCTCATTCTTCTTTTCTTGTAGGAGATTATGTATGCGATCTTTCCTACAAGTCAAATTCATTTGCATGGTTAGAGACATTTCATAAGGAATATTCATAATGGTAGATTCTTATGCATAAATATATGATCATGCAACTAATTTAGCCAATACAACATTTGTCCATATCTCATAGAAACTTTTCTAGATCCTTCCATCTCTACCAGGACAACATTGAGATTGTGCACTAATCCAGTATGTCAGCAAAGAGGTTTCATTCTAGATAAGTAGAAATGGAGAGTTGTATAGCACCATGAGCTACTTATCCATCACATGCATATTAGTAGTATACTATCATTAATGCAAACATCCCATCATGCATAATACATCAACTAAATATAAACAAATGCATAACAAAACAATATCATGAAATGACAATTGAATACTTATCTTTATTTGTTTCATGGGTAGACTTCTTCTTGAGCCTTCAGCTTCATCATCTTCTTCATTCATAATAGAATCATTTTTTATCCAAATGTTAAGGTGGATAATAGGTTCTTCAAGAGTTGAGCTCTTCATATTCCTCATCAATTGAGGGATCTTCTTTGGATTGTGAGAGCTTGATCTTCAGTTGCTCCCATCTTCTCTTCTCTTCTTATGGGTCGAGATTCTTCTTCTTCTTGGAGTCTTCTGAAAGTAATCAATTCCTTTTGGCACACATTCTTTGAATGAATGAATCCCATGATCTTGGGAGGCCATTCAATATGGTTATCACCACATTTTCATTCTCCACTTCTTCTTCTACTGCTTCAAGTTGTTCTACATTCTTGATCTTCACATTCTTCAACTGTTTTCTCAAAGCCATCTTTTGATTTATGTTCTTCTCTTCAAATATCTTGGTCAAGGAATCAAACATCTTTGATGTATTTAGGAAAGACACTTGTGGCACAAGTTGATCCATGATTGAATCAATAATGATCTTCTTGGTTTTGACCAAGTTCTTCTTATGTCAGGCTTTGAGCCTCATCTCCCTGTGGAACTGGAACCTCTATCCTTGTGTAGGTGTCCAATTCATTTTCTTCATAGAAATCATATACTTCCATTATTGGAGTTTGTCAACTTCACCAATATTATCATCAAGCTGATGTGATAGATCAATTTGAAATGAGAACCTCAAATGACAATAGAAAAAGATTATATCTTACCGATTTGAGGTGTCCGTCATGGTTTCGAAGCTAGCTGATCTAGGGTTTATCAGAGAAACCCTAATTTTAAAAAATTCAAATATTTTATATATGATTGGATAGAAATATATATATCTTCAAATGGAGTTGTCTAATGTACTCCTTTTCTGAAAACAGTGGAGGGAAGCTCCCGAAACAGGAAGCCCTAGTTTTCCAATTTCTTCTGCAGAAATGCCTGTTACTATTTCTGTGGTATCTCAAAAATTACTACACCTATGTGTATGAAATTTCGCACTGAGATAACCTAGAATGTACCTGATACAACACCACATGTTTCATCAGAATTGGTTTCACCAATTGGGACTTATGATCCGTTTCCCAAGGCGACCTGTTATAGGACTATTCAGAACAACGAAGTTCTACGGCCATCCACATCTCACTGGTTCATCTTCTGAGTCTAAAACTCAGACCACAAAAATCAAAGTCTGTGTCATTTCTGTAACATCTTCCAAAATCTCATTTGTACCTTTGTATCTCAATATATATCAATTCTCCCCAGGTATCCTGTTTAGGGATGAATTCTAGAAGAGGATGGAACCCTAACGTGAAGGGATCATATCTCCCAGAATATAGTGAATCTGAGGCTGAATTTTGGACACAGTGTAATTCCATATTTTATGTTCAGCGTCTACAATTTTCCGCTCCTGATAATTCTCCAATATCTGGATATAGAAAATGTACCAAAACTTAGCATTTTTATTATTTAGGGTTTTTCTAGCTTGGGGTCAAACTAGGTTTTGACTTTCCAAGAGTTTCACCCAACCAAAAAACTTGATCCAGGTCTCTAAAGTTAGATTTTGATGAGGATAGAAATCCTATGTTAGGCTCACTCAAAAATTCTTCTTCTGCAAGAAGCCCTAATTTTCTGCACCAAAACTGAAAATGCTTGGAATTGAATTCTGCTTCGACAGAAAGATGCGCCCTTCAATGGAGAGTAAGCCTAGCATACTTTTGCTGATGCATTGTGGAGAGAGACCCAAAAATTAGAAAGCCCTAGCTTCTATAGCTGCACACTATCTTCTTCTTAGGTTAGCTCTAATACCATGTTAGTTTTTTATCATTAAAGCTAGCATTTTGATCTTAGGATCTTTAACTGAGAGAATAACATGCACAGCAATAAAACATAAGAGATAAGAGACACAAAGAAATTTTCTCAGGGAAACCATAAAGGAGAAAACCCCGCAACCTCCTCAGAGATAGAATCAGCACCAAAAGTAAAACCCAAAAACATAAATATGATCTCCCGACAATAGCAGCCTCTCTCTTGCCCCAGTAACTTCTCCTCTCACTCATGCACTCCAATGAGTGAGTGTGTGTATGATAAATAGAGAGGCGCACTCTCTATTTGTATTCTTTCGTTCAATTGAAACCCACTCCAACATGTTGGCCTCACTTAACAATTACTTACTATAGCCGACATCTCTATGAGTGTCTAATAACCCTAGTGCCCCACAACTTGTGGGGACTTTGCCTCCTCCGACCAATAGGAGGGTAACAGAACGGTGGGGACTATTGCCCCAACTTATAATGACTCACCTAGTGTCAAATTCACTAGGATAGTCTAATAAGCCTAGGGCCCCACAACTCTGGGGACTTTAACCCTTGACCAATAGGAGGGTTACCCACAATGACTTGACATGACTTTCACATTATAGAAACTTCCCGATCGAAACATCGAGGCATGACATATCTCAAGTACATCCCAGAATAAACATCGGGTTACAATAGATAAGAAATATAAGTGAATACATTTCGAAGTTACAATTACATCAACATGAATACCAAAGATAAATTTTTTGAGCAACCTTTCAAACCTGATGGAAACAAGTCTAAAGGTAAGGGAAAAGGTAAACACACACCTACTGCGAATAAGGAAGTAGATAAACCTACCGATACTCATTTTCAAAAGAAAGGACATGATGCTTCTAGTTGTTGGAAACTTTATCCAAAGCTCAAGCCTAAGAAGTTTTGGAACAAAGAAGACAAAAAGAATACTGCAGCAGCAATCCAACATGATTTGGAGTTAGACTCTGGGGATGAAACTAAGGTGGTTTCTACAAGGATTGAAGGTAAAATTTATTCTTTTTTTGTTTCAAGAAATGAACCTATCATCGATGAAAGAAAGAGTAGTGAGTTATTTCATATTACATTAATCTCAAAACATACAAAAATTTATACTCTTTTTTATAGTAGATCACAAGCAAACCTCATTTCAGAAGAAATTGTTAAGAAATTACAATTGGAAACTAAGTTCCACCCTAAACCATATCCACTTGGATGGGTATGTGATAATGCACAATTACAAGTTACAAAACAATGTATACTTAGGTTTTCCATCACTTATGGATTTGTTGATGAGGTAGATCTAGATGTGGTTTTGTTGGATATATGTCATATTGTGTTGGGTGGTCCATATATGTATGATAGGAAGGCTATCTTTTACTGGGAAGATAACATGTATTGGCCCACTAAGTATGGTATTGAATATATTGTTCATACACATCGCATGAAAACCAATCTTTATTTATTTTATGCAAATCAAATGAAGAGGTTAATAAGTGCAAGAAATAACTTTGTTCTTATGATAGTACAATCAAAAGATGTTGAAAAACTGAATCTTTTACAGGTTTTGAACCTAAAATTAAAAAGGAATTGATAAAAGTGGTATCCGATTATGATATTTTGTTTCAAGAACCTAAAGGATTACCTCCTAAAAGGGAAATTCAACATGAAATTTATTTACTGCAAGATGCACCTCTTCCTAATATTGTTATGCACAATTCTTCCATTGTTGAGAATGCAGAGATAAAGAAACAGGTTCAGGAATTGATTGAGAGAGGCTCCATTCGACCAAGTTCTTCTCTGTGTCATTCACCAATTGTTTTGGTGCCAAAGAAATATGGCACATGGCGTATGTTTGTTGATTACATGTCACTTAAAAAAATTACAATAAAGAACAAGTATCATCCTCCTTAAATTAATGATATTTTAGATCAGTTAAAAAGTGCAATCTTTTTCACTATGTTAGACTTAAGAAGTGATAATCATCAAATCCGTGTTCATGATAATGATATTTGGAAGAATTCTTTTAAAACTAAGCAGGGATTGTATGAATGGATGGTAATTCCGTTTTGGATTTGTAATTCACCCACAACATTTATGAGGGTGATGAATGATGTGTTTAGGCTCTTCATTAATGACTTTGTTATAGTCTACTTAGATGATATTCTATTTTTAAATCAAACTTGGGAAGAGCATGGAAAGCATGTTAAACAAGTATTGGATATACTTGTAAAGGAAAATTTTTATTTAAATATGTCTAAATGTGAATTTGGAAAGACATCTTTAGTATGTCTAGGTTACATTGTAGGGGGTGGTGAATTGAGGATTGATCCCTCTAAAGTTGAGGTCTTTGTAAAATGGCCTAAGCCGAATAATGTAACAGATGTAAGAATCTTTTTGGGAGCAGCCCAATACTTGAGGAAGTTCATTGTGAACCTCTCTTTTATAGGTTCTCCATTACATGCTTTGATAGGTATGAACAGATTCTTTTAGTGGGAAGGAAAAGCACAGAAGGCTTTCAACACTCTGAAAGAAAAGATCAGTATGACTCCAATACCTGCACTTCCAGATATACAACAACCATTTGATATAGAAATGGATGGTAGTGGTTATGCAATGGGGGAAGTCTTAATGCAACACAAATAAACCAATATGATATCATTCTAAAAATTTCTCTAAAAAATCAACTATCCAACCTATGACAAAGAGTTGTATGCATTAGTGCATAGTGTTAAAATGTGGAAACATTACCCAATGGGTAAAGAAACAATCATACAGATTGATCATCATCCACTACAATATCTATAATCACAAACTAAGCTCCAACAATCAAGGCATTTCAGATGGATGTATTTTTACAACAATTCCATTTGGTTATTAAGTATACGAAAGGAATTTTAAAAAAAGTTACAAATATGATATATATACCTCCAACAAATGCTTATATTGTCATTTAACAAAGTTCTTTAGTTCATGCAATTTATTTTGAACAATATACTAAGGATGAATATTTAAAATAAGTTTATGAAACACTAAGGAATGGCTATCAAAATGAAGAATTGAACTATCATATCAATGACAAGTTGTTGTATCATCTCTGTATTCCACAAAGTGAAAGAGTGCATGTGATAAGAGAAAATCACACTTCTCTCATTTCAGGATATTTTGGAGTATGTAAAACTATAGAATAATTACAAAAGTTTTGTTATTGGCATCGAATGAATGATATGGTGTCCAAATATGTAAAAGCTTGTGCTATGTGTGCAACAAGTAAACCAAGTAACAAAAATTTAGGCTTGTACACTCCACTTCTAGTTCCTTCTTGTCAATGGGAAAGTGTTTTGATGGATTTTGTAGGAGGTTTACCAATGTCTATAAAAGGACATGACTATCCGTATCTTATTGTGGATCGATTCAATAAAATGTGTATACTAATTCCTTGTAAAAAGAAGATCACAGTTGATATGACTGCTCATTTGTTATTTCAAAATGTATGGGCCCAATTTGGATGTCCTATTTCTATGATTTTTAATCGAGATTCTATCTTTCTTGGGATATTTTTTTTTAGGTTCTAAAATAGACCCTTTTTGTCCATATCCATTAATGCCTTTTTCCCCTATTTTTCGATAACTCGGGAATATATCTTCCTAAGCCAAGCATGGATTTTAAAGGTACAATTTATTACTGCTCGGTTTCATTAATGCTTAATAGTGTCTACGTTTATGAACTTTATATTTGAATTGTGCTGACTTGTGTTGATTTGATAAGAAAAGTTCAAAACCTCAAAAGAATCCAAGTGTAGCAACTCGCTGATCTAATGGAGTAAAGAATTCCTGGTGTCAGTTGCCTCTTTTTAGGATTTGGTTGAATTCATTGATGAGATAATCTTGATTGTCTTTCCACGTGGCTAGGTGAAATATTCCAAGCATATTCCCTCCTAATCAGTTGGAACATGTTCGGCTTGTTGAATAGTTCATATTAAAAAGTGCATTCATGATTATTAACTGATTCCACTTAATGTAATAATGGCTATAACTATTAGTATTTCTATTTAGCAGCATGAAGATCATAGATCTTCATGGCTGTCTGAAATTACTGGATCTGAAATTCCTCATATTTGTATAAGTATAGAAAGGAAATTTGAGTCAGAGGGTTAGAATTATGGGAAAAAGATTGTAGCAGAAGGATACAACACTATAAACTATAATTTCATCATTTTAATGAAATAAGCAACAATTCTCAATATTTTCGTGTCTTAGATATCGTATCCTTTAACATCATCTCTGTTAGAAGGTGAGGTCCCACCTTATCACAGTAGTTCTTAGATGATTTCATCATTATGACTTCACTTTAGTTTGTTGCAACAGTGTGGTGTGAACAATCAGTTGTGTATAATAGTTTTATTTCCTATGCCAATGTGCTAATTAATATCGATGTTATAGTCACGCTTAGCTCCTGTGCATTATTGTTATTTATCTTTCCTAGAATTCGCTAAATTAGATAGATCATTATTTTCATGAATTGAATATTTTGGTGATGGTTGGTCTTTCTTTTAATTTGGTATTTTATGATTTAACATATTGCAAAAGGAATTCTACTTTATTCATTCTTAAATAATTTGTTGTAGGATTGATGTTGGAGGAATTAGGAATCCTTTGAGTTCTTAGATTGATAATTGAGATTGGATTTCAGAAGGAGTTGAGTTGGATGAGCAGTTTGTAGGATGAATGATCTTTATTTAATTAGTTAGTTGTTGAAGTCTTTCTGCATATATTTTTCTTAGTTACCTTTGAAACAAATACTTTTTTATTGAAATTAATATTGAGCACCTTGCTTATTTACTGAAATTAATGATCATATAGAGTGACCAACATTTTGGCGTCATTTCCAGGGAAGGTAATTTGTAGACATATATAATAGCTTATCAGTTCAATTTATTTAGCTATATTGATTTTTGGGGTAGCAGGGATGATAAGATGTAGTGAAGAGTTGAGCATCCTTCAGTAGACTAAACGGGTTCCTACCCCAAGGATCAGGTATGATTATTTAAGAGTGCACGAATACAAGAAGAAATGAATGAAAAACCCCCAAAAGCACTAACTTTGTAGGTGGAATAGGTCATCGAGGTAATCTGGGATTATGCATGGCCACATTTATTGAGGAATTGATTGCTAGGGCCAATTATTCTACTAGATCCCAATATCAAAGATCATCTTTCAAAAGAGGAAGTCCTGGCCTCCCTAGGCTGGAGTCATCAGTATGAACTATGAAGATACTAGTGGGGTCGTCAAATCCACCTTTCATTATCAATAAGAAATCCCCAGAGGATAGTGGAAGCTCTGTGGGGACAAGAAAACCATAAGAGATATATCGAATCAACAGGAAGTAGGTCACTAAAGAAAAGTGGTTGATTTTTTTATAGGAATTCAAGGAGTAGAAGAAGAGAGAAGAGCAATAGAATGAGGAAATCATGAACAACGAACGTCACCTTTACAATCACAAATAAGGATTGGGGGAAAATGATAATGACAACAACAATAATTGGCACGAAGAAACAGTTGCTATGCTTCAGTTTCCCATTTGAAAAAAAATTGGACAGGCTCCCATGAAAAATATCACACCTTCAGTATTGGCAAAATTTCATGATAAGTCCACTGAAGATCCAGATGAATTCCTTTTTTCATTTGATATCCTTTGTCAAAGCTATGATTATATCTCTAGCAAAAAGAAGTTAAAATTATTTCTTTCCACTCTGAAAGGAAATGCTTTATGATGGATTATGAGTTTGGGTGGTGAAACTCTCATAACATGGGATCAAATGAAGCAAGTATTTCTTGCAAAGTACCAAGATTATTGCAAAACTAAGGGCAAGAGAGAGGAACTGTTTAAAATGATGCAGAAATATGTTGAAATATTGGAGGACTTTGTATAAATAATCTTATATAATGTGCAGAGGTCTGGACATACTGACATTGGGAGGGATGTCCATAAATCATTTTATTACGCAGGATTGGAGAACACTACCTTGCTATGCTCAATTTACTAGGAAAGGGGGAAATATCTAAGGATTATTTTGATCATATTGTGGATCTATGTAGAAGATGTTTGAGAGGGTATTCTAGAACCAACATAAGGGAACAAGATGTCTTTACATGAGCACAAAGTCAGTTAGTGGAGGGGCTACTCGGGAAGAGATACGTAATATTCTTGGAAAATTTAAAATTGATATGATGAGTTCTATTCCCTCACAGTTGGATGTCATGAGAGAAAAATAGAGACAAGTGGAAGAAGATTTGGTACTTGGTGTATTTTTTCCTAAGTGTAGGAATAAGCACCCGTTGAGGGAATTCCCACTTGACAAGGTCGAGGTATGTGGTGTGTGTGACTTGTATCATGATATGAAATTGTTCCCTTCGCTTATGAAAGTCAAGGAAATATTTCAAGTGTCCACCATGGATATAGAACAAACTTATTTCATCTGACAAAAGAATCCTTGGCAACCTCATGCTCTAGGTATGAATCCAGACTCTACATATTGTAATTCTTGGAGTAACATGAATAATAAGTTTCCTGCACACTATTCTTATCCCAATTCTCAATGGAATCCACCTACTCTACCTACAATGAAAAATCCTACCCCTTGGATTCCATGGATGCCATAGTCTAACCCACAGGGCCCTTGGTCTCCTAGTTGGAAAATTTCTTATCCAGCAAATTAGTTTCCTCACAATATAGCTCCTAAACTACAGTTTTAACTCCATAACAATGTTGTACCAATTAATCCACCACTTATCCCTCAACTACCTACTCAACCTATCACTAACCCCAACAATAAGACAGTGGAGAAATTTGAAACATCAAACATGCCACCTTATTTTATTACTACCATCCATTGCAATGAATTACAATTACAATCGAGGAGGATAGTAGAAACTATTTCCATTGGGGATGCTCCATCCCCTGTGATTGAAGAAAGAATGAATGAAAAATTTGAGAACTCGATTAGTACATCAATCCCCATTATTGAGGATGCTGAAACATTGGCTAAAACACTTTGAGAAACACATATCAAGACTCAACCTACATAATTTTCAAGAGCATTGTTGTATCCCGAACATTTGTCCTTATAGAAGGAAGTGGAACAACCTCGTTTCAATATCCTAAGAAAATTGAAGAACCTTTATGTTAAGATTCCACTATTACAATCCCTACACGATGTGCCTATCTACGCCAAAACCATTAGGGACTTGTGTGTGAAAAAGATGGGAAGGAATCCTAAGGGTCCTCCTACAGTCCATGTAGTGGGGAATTTATCTGAACTAATGCTGGGAAAGGCTCCAATGGAAAAGTACTACAAACCAGGTAATCTCATTGTCACAGTATATATTGGGCATACCCAGACCCCCAACGTTTTGGTTGAATTAGGTGCAAGAATAAACATTATGACCATTGAGAATGTAAAGAATTTAGGATTCATTATTCTCATACCTATCCCTACCATGCTAGAATTGGCTAAAATCTCTATGATCATAATTGAGGGAATCTTGTATGACTTGATAGTCTCCAATGACTCATGGGAATACACTGTATAGTTCCTTGTTTTTTATCCAAAATCATAGTTGGGGATACATTAATTAATTATGGGGAGACCATGGTTAGAAACAACATATACATATATCAGTTGTAGATCAGTATCTATGACAATATCTGATGGAATTAACACTAAAATCTTCACTTTAAATCTTCCATCTAGACCTAGTCTAGATATTGATACTCCATTATGGGTAGATTTGGAGGAAGAAGAAAATGCTCGACCTTTGTTATCCATAGGGAGGGTGTTGACCTTTAAAAATTAAACTCAGAATGATACTATCTACAGTTTAATCAATGATCCAATATCTATTACTATACATGCATATCAAATCCTAGATAACACCTTGAGCGAACATGAACAAGAAGAACTTACCGAAGAATCTGTTCAAATTTCATCATTAAGCTAGCAATACATTAGGATATTTAACTGAGAGAATAACAATCACATCAATCAAACACAAGAGACAATGAACACAATGTTTATCCTTGGGGAAACCATAAATGGTGAAAACCCCGCAACTTCCTCAGAGATAGAATCAGCACCAAAAGTAGAACCCAAAACAGTAAGTGATCTCCTGACAACAATAACCTTCTTTCTATCTATCCCCAATGTCTTCTCCTTCCTCAACTATGTGCTACACTTTAGTGTGTAACGTCCCCAACCCTCCGACCGGCGAAGAGGACGCTACCATGGTGTTAACCATCTGGGCTACCAGCCCCATGAACATGTGAATTCATAAAAATGCTGAAAATAGAATGAATTGAAGTAGAACATACATAGATGCAATTGTTTATCATACATAGCAGAAGCAACATTCATTCATACAAGAATTCATTCAACATGTTCATCACATCCATTAACAGAAAATATGATTGTAGAAGTAAAATAGACAAGATCACTTATCTTATGAAGAACTCGTTCTACAACTAGCTACATCGCTGGAAAGTTCCACCCAACCATAGGCCAGCGTGCTCCTTAATCTCTCAGCAATGCTACCACCCCTGAGATGGGCATGATTCTTCAAGGAATAAGGGAACAAGCAGGCTTACACATAGCCAAGGATACACAAAACACAGCCAAGCCAACACTGTTGGGTTTCTCAGGCCATCAACAAGATAGCCAAGCCAACATGGTCAGGTTTATCAGGCCATCCAGGAGTTGGGAAAGGATAAATGCTAAGTTGGTGAGCCCATTACAGAGCTAGGAACACCTACACCAGAACTAGCCTAGCTTCTAAGACACCCACACACACCCAACACAAGGAATCAGTCCCTTCTTTGCTACATAGTCCCTCAGGCCCTGTATTCCCTTCCAGTGCTATTCAGGGGTTGTGGAGAAGAAAGCCAACTCTCTAGCTCTGTCTGTGTGGTTTCCAAACACACCAGGTTTATCAAGCAAACCAAGCCCCCATCCCTGCTCCGAATACAGTCCAAATACCAACCATTTCACACATGTAATCAATCAGCTATTATAGCTTAACAGGGAAAAATGACTCCTAAGTCGTTCTTGGCCCTATCATGGCCAAAACGACTCCCCAAATGAATTACAACAGTCCCAAATGCAACAACAAAGGAAATCACAACATGCAGAAAAATAGCAGTCCATCTTGGACAACTAAGCAAGCGGAGAGGAATTACACAGATCACAACATAGTCCTTGAGTGTAAATGGCCCCCTACAGGAACAATCGTGGGTGACAGTGACCAAACGGCTCCTAGCTTGCTGCGTGAGTAACAAAAACGTAGAACACATAGCATGAGAGAAGATTTACATCCAATTCCAAATGCGGGTCGAGAACACACATGATTCCTCGCCGGGGAACAATGGGAATGACAGTTGAGATGACTCCTCACTCCTGGCTACATGAGACCAAAGCAAGAAGGAAGCCTGTGCGTGAGAGAGAACAAGAATTCCGCTCCTATGTGAGGATGAACAAATCTACCTCTGTGCGTGGATGACAAACAACGGCGAGAATGTGTAGTGGTCATTCCTCTACCCAACATGAGGTTCAATCCACTGGTGGAGTGTGCGTGTGGGCAAGGACTGAAAGTCCTGCCACACTCCACCCCCAGCAAATAACTACCCCAATTGACAACAGATCTTTTTAATGGTGGTGGTTGGGTAAGACAAGGGAAGGTGACACATGGATTTTTCCCCCATTGGCCAAGGTTTGACAATTCCCCCACCCATATCCTTGTGAAAATCATGCCCTTTTCATTATGGTTGTAGCGAGCATAGCTAGGCAGGTTCATTTTAATTAAATATGCATATTTACATGATAACAAACTTAATATATGCTGCATGCCCCGACATACCATCGGTGACAATGTAAATCCGAAACATAGCATAACGAATCAATGGTGGGGCCTTGGCATTTAGCTCCGCACCATGATCATTACAATATATACATCATACACATATAATGCATCATGGTCGAAACTGGGGTGTTACATTCCCCTCCCCCTTCAATAGCACTATCCTCAGTGATTTACAAAATTTGAACAAAATGCTACACTGGTATCGCCTCAGTGTTCCGCAAAATCGAACAAAAATGGATGTGCCAATCGCATGGAATCCTCCAGCTCCCATGTAGCCTATTCAGGTCCGTAGTGCTCCCATTGCACCTTTACCTGACCTATGGCTCGATTTCGGATCATTGTGACCTTCCTATCGAGGATGCGCATTGGCTTGATTCGAAACTCTCCCTCGGGTTCCACCTAAATCACATCCCAATTTATCACATGGTTAGGATCATGTACATATCTCTTAAGCAAAGAAACATGAAAAACATTATGAGCTCTAGTGCTAGCAGGAAATGCAAGTCTATATGCAAATGGCCCTATTCTTTCAAGCACTTCAAATGGCCCACAGTATCTAGGTGACAGCTTGGCACAACTTCCAAGCTTCAAGGAACTCTTCCTTTCCCTCACTCGGAGGTAAACATGATCCCAAACATTGAACTCCCTATTCACCCTATGCTTATCTACATAGCTTTTCTGTCTATCCTATGTTGCTTTCAGATTTTGCCTGATCTTTACAACCTCTTGCTCTATTTCCTTGAGCAATTCTGGTCCAAGCACAACCCTGTTCACTGGATTATCCCAAGTCACAGGTGTCCTACACCTTCTTCCATACAAAGCTTCATGCGAACTCATCCCCAAGGATGCCTGATGTCCATTGTTATAAGAAAACTCTACCAAGTGTAAGTAATCTTCCCACTTGGTTGGTTTGTCCATCACGTACATGTGAAGCATATCTTCAAGCACCTGATTAACTCTTTCTTTCTACCCATCTGTCTGAGGATGGTATGCAGTGCTGAAGTTTAGCTTTTTACCCAAATATGCAAACAACCCCTTCCAAAAGTTGGAAGTAAACTTGACATCTCTGTCAGAGACTATTGCCTTCGTCAATCCATGCAATTTGAAAATCTCCTTCATGAATATCTTTGCAATGTCATCAGTCTTATGCGTAGACTTAACTAGTATAAAATGCGTTGCCTTAGTCAACCTGTCTACCACAACCATGATGGAATCATGTTGTCTCCAAGTCATCGGCAATCCTGTAATAAAATCCATGGAAATAACTTCCCATTTCCATTCTGGAACTGGCAAAGGTTGCAACAAACCTACTGGATGTTGATGTTCAACCTTTACCTGTTGACATTTCATACACCTTGAAATGTATTCAGCCATGTCCTTTTTCATTCTTGGCCAAAAGTACTGCTTTCTAGCTGTAGCAATTGTCTTCTGATATCCTGGGTGACCAAAATACGGAGCTTGATGGATTTCATCCATAACAACTCTCCTCAAATCTGCTACATTTGGAATATAAATCCTACCTTTATAAGTGAGAAGCCCATCTTCTTCCAATTTATATCCATTGTACCTTTTCTCAAGACTTTGCTGCTGCAATTTGTCTTTTACTTGCTCATACAATTCATCTCCAACAACATGATTAGCAGTCTGCTGCCTCAAATATGATTGGAAAATACTAAGAGATGCCACATGCATTTCCTGTACCTTCCTCCTGAGTGCATCAGCTACCTTATTTTCCTATCCCTTTATGTGCTTGATTTCGAAATCAAACTCGCATAAAAATTCCAGCCATCTTGCTTGCCTAGCATTCAGAGTAGGTTGATCAAATAGATACTTCAATCCATAGTGATACAATTCATCTCCAACAACATGATTAGCAATCTGCTGCCTCAAATCTGATTGGAAAATACTAAGAGATGCCACATGCATTTCCTACACCTTCCTGCTGAGTGCATCAGCTACCTTATTTTCCTTTCCCTTTATGTGCTTGATTTCGAAATCAAACTCGCATAAAAATTCCAGCCATCTTGCTTGCCTAGCATTCAGAGTAGGCTGATCAAATAGATACTTCAGTCCACATTGATCTGTTCTGAGCTCAAATCTCCTACCCATCAAGTAATGTCTCCACATCTTGACAGCATGTACTATGGCTGCAAGCTCTAGATCATGAGTGGCATAGTTCTTCGCATGCTCCTTCAGCTTTCTTGACTCATAACATATCATGTGGTTGTCTTGCATAAGGACTCCTCCAAGCCCTTGTCCGCATGCATCAGTACACACCACAAAATCTTTTTCTGGATCTGCAACTTTCAATACTGGTGCACTAGTGAGAAGACTCTTTAACTGTTGGAATCTTTCTTCACACCTCGATGTCCATTTGAACTTCATCCCCTTCTTTTGCAAGGAAGTGATGGCATGTGCAACTTTGGAGAATCCCTCAATGAATCTCCTATAGTATCCTGTAAGTCCCATAAAAGATATTACATCTGTCACAATTCTTGGAGTAGGCCAATTCATAATGGCTTCAATCTTTTCAAGGTCCACAGATATACCCTCCTCTGAGATAATGTGACCCAAATACTGAATTCTATCTCTATAGAAGTCACACTTGCTCAATTTTGCATACAATTGATGCTCCCTGAGCAATTGCAATATCAATCTCAAATGCTCTTCATGTTCTTCCTCATTCTTAGAATAAACAAGAATGTCATCAAGGAAAACAAGAACAAACTTGTCCAAATACTTTCTGAAGACACTATTCATAAGGCACATAAATGTAGATGGTGCATTTGTGAGACCAAATGGTACCACTACAAACTCATAATGCCCATACCTTGTCCTGATGGTTGTCTCATGAATGTCTTCGTCCTTGATTCTCACCTAATGGTAACCAGACCTCAAGTCAATCTTGGAAAATACCTTTTCTCCCCTCATTTGATCAAAGAGGTCATCAATCCTAGGCAAAGGGTATTTCTTCTTCACAGTAACCTTGTTCAACTGTCTGTAATCAATACACAACCTGAGTGTACCATATTTCTTCTTTACAAATAGAACCGGTTCTCCCCAAGGAGACACACTCGGTCGGATATACTTCTTTTCCAATAACTCTTGCAGTTGCATATTCAACTCTAGAATCTCTGGTGTACTCATCCTGTAGGGTGCCTTGGACACTGGTGCTACTCCTGGCACAAGTTCAATTGTGAAGTCAATGTCCCTCTTTGTAGGAATCCCTGGAATCTCATTAGGAAACACATCCCTGAATTCCTGTAACACCTAATAATCCTCCAACCTCGGAGTTTTATCTCCTGATGTCTCCAAAATATGAGCTTCATACAACTGGCAACCCTTCCTACAGAACTTCTTCAGCTGCATTGCTGAAACCTGCCTTACTGAAATTACCTTTGGAATGCCTTTCACAACTACTAGGCTCCCTTCTTCATCTATGCATTTGAAAGTCTTATGGTAACAGTCAAGATTCACCCTGTGAGCTTCTAACCAATCCACTTCAATGAGAACATCATAGGAACCAAGCGGTAGAACATTCAGATCTACACAAGTGACCGATCCATTCATGACCAATGGACATTTCTCTACCACTTCACTGACCTTTCTCTTAGTTCCAGTGGCTGGTTGAACTAACCAAGACTTCCTATGCTTTACTTTCTTAAAAGCACAAATCTCCACTACTCTAGGAGTAATGTAACTATGCGTAGAACCAGGGTCAATCAAAATAGAAATAGATTTCTCAACAATCTTACCTACTACTTCAACCATAGTTGACTGGTGATCTACCTGGAGGTCCTCCAGTGCTGCATAAATCCTAGGGATTGTCCTTGCTACTTGACCCACTGTTTCTACTTCTTGAATGTTATAAGCTGGCCTTGCACTCTCATTCTCGAGTGGACAATTTCTGCGCATGTGGGGTCCTCCACATTTACAACATTGAAGTGGTCCTCTATTCTGTTGTGGATCTTTAGGTTTTTCCCCTACCACTCCAACTGGTTTAATCACAGCTTGGGATGGCTGCTTCTGCTGATTCCTGAAGTTAGAAGGTTTGAAACCTTTCTTTCTCTGGTCAAACTTCTCATTCTTCTTGTCCTTCCATGCCTTATGGTAATCCGGCTTACCTTTGCTTTGCTCATAGCAATACTTAGCCTTCCTTATTGATTCTTCAAGAGTCCTAGGTTCATAAAACTCAATTCTATCTTTGTAAGACTGAGGTAATCCACTCAGAAAATGCTGGACCTTCACTTTTTCATCTCTGATGTACCAGACATACCTTAACAGCTCCAAAAACTTATTTGCATACTCTTCCATGGTATGCTATCCCAATCTCAGCTCATGGAACTCCTTAATCTTGTCATCATAATACCTGTCAGAGAGGTATTTCTGCTTGAAATACTTCTTGAACCGTTTCCACTTAAGTCTCCTTTCACTGATCCTCTTTACTTGCTTGAAGTGTTCCCACCAAATGGATTCTCTTCCATTCAGATTGAATATGGCAACTCTTGCCTTCATGTTTCCTAAATAATCATGCACTTGAAAGTACTTCTTTATCCCAAGAAGCCAAACTTCAACCTCTTGTCCAGTATTTACCTCACCATCAAATGTAGGAGGTTTATCTTTCTTAAATTCATCATGAGAGCGATCCCTATGGTGCATTTTTCTTTATCATTTGTGAGAAGAACTTGAATCCCTGCTGGATTCTTCAGAATCAGATGATCCACTAGAAGTCCTTCTCCTTCTCCTAGTACTACTCTTACTGCCTTCTGGTCTTGCTGTACCTCGTCCAGAGTCTATCTTTCTCTGCAAGTCTATCAAACTCTGCAACATAGCAATGTTCAATTGATGCTGCTCTTCTTGGGCTTTGATCAAGCTTCTCATGGTGGCTGCAACATCTGATGGTGTCTCTTGGAATCTCCTTCCATTAGACTCTATGTCATCATTTCTATTATGGACATTTTCTCCCATGGCATCTCGTGTATGCTCATAAGAATCCTAAGTATCATATCCGTCATGGGTTCTCATAACTGAACCACCACTTACTTATCAAACTGCACTACCTAGAATACTGCCCTTGAAGGTGACTATAATTTTGCAAACGTCTTAGTAATACAAGTGTTAGATGCATAACATTGATATAAACCAACATTACTTACCTTCTCCTGGAATAATCATAAAATTACAAGTTTTGCCCAAACACAATATTTTCTTCATTAAAGAATGTCTGTCTGAGGGGGATGATGAGGGTCAAGGGGGCTTGCCCCCTTGTGGCAAGCCCCCCCCCCCCTTTTTTTTTGTAAATCATCGATTTTTGCACAATCTGGCACATAAGATCGCTACCACTTTCTCCTTCTTAGCCCTAAAAATCCACTAAAAAATAGGCTGAAAATCCCACTGATAAATAGCCAAAATTTGCTAAGAAATCCCATGGAAAACTCAAAATTTCCTTGTACAAGATTGGGTCTCATCCCAACTTTCGATACGACGTTTTGGCGGTCAAAACAACTAACTTCTCCGATGTTCATCGGCAATCGGGTGCACTTTTCATCAGGAGGATAGTTCACTAAGCAGCCTCAATGGTGGGTAGCGATCCCAATGTGAGTTCCGCGGATCATAAACTCATCGGCTGTCGGAAGCTCTATCCACTAACCATCGTCGATGGCCGATGATTCCCGGACTTAGATAAATTTTTGAAATTTTCCCTCTTAGTCTTCCTTCTCACCACTTGATCAGCTCAATTCTCTTCTTTTCATTGGCGAAATAGTTCCATCAGCAGCCGCAACGACGACCCATCATATTCAATCTTCTTCCAATCGGTGGCCCAATTTGCTGAGGCATAACCTGATCAGTATCGACAGTCTCTTCTCTTCGGAAGGCTAGTGCTCTAGGCTTCCGAAACGGCATCTCACGAACCACTATCTTCTTTCAATAGTTGACAATTTTGGGCCTTAGAAAAATTTTGAACGAACTTTCTTTACTGCATCACTGGCCGGAGGCCTTACCTGTCGAAAGCATAGTGTCCTAGCCATCCGCAATGGCAGAATTCAATCGGCTAAGTATCGGCGATCCAAACCACTATCTTTCACCGATCGCCGATGGTCTTCAACACCTGACAATTTTTTCAAAAAAATTTCTCTTCTTCTTTCTGCAAAGCATAACGGTGGTCAGAATGACTAACTGCTATGCATCGATGAACCCAACAACTATTTTCTGCCGACGGCATCGGCGGTCTGAACAGCTAAATTTCATTGACGCTGAAAGTTAATATTGATGTTTCTTCCACTACAACGAGATGGCGTTTCGGCGGCCTTCGCCTGATTTTCACCGAAACTGCAGCTCCCACATCCACTAAGTTCCACCGACAGATGTCAAACTCTTAGAAACTTTTCCACAAGTTTCCTTCCGACCGTCCTTTGTTGGGTGTGCTTCTGCCTAGCTCCCTGCTACATCGGAAGTCCTTTCCACTAACTGTTCTGATGAACCGACTGTTCAAACACTTAGACAATTTGGGGAAGTTTTTTTTTTTTTTTTGTCATCAACTTCTGATCTCTGTTGGGAAGAAAGAAATCCTACTTCTGTCACTGCATCCTCGTGGTCCATTTAGGCCCATGCTGCAACATGAGCTCTGATACCACACTGTAATGTCCCCAACCCTCTGACCAGCGAAGAGGACGCTACCATGGTGTTAACCATCTGGGCTACCAGCCCCATGAACATGTGAATTCATAAAAATGCTGAAAATAGAATGCATTGAAGTAGAACATACATAGACGCAATTGTTTATCATACACAACGAAAGAAACATTCATTCATACAAGCATTCATTCAACATGTTCATCACATCCATTAACAGAAAATATGATTGCATAAGTTAAATACACAAGATCACTTATCTTATGAAGAACTCATTCTGCAACCAGCTACATTGCTGCAACGTTCCACCCAACCATAGGCCAGCGTGCTCCTTAATCTCTCAGCAATGCTGCCACCCCCGAGCTGGGCATGATTCTCCAAGGAATAAGGGAACAAGCATGCTTACACATAGACAAGGATACACAAAACACAGCCAAACCAACACTGTTGGGTTTCTCAGGCCATCAACAAGACAACCAAGCCAACATGGTTAGGTTTATTAGGCCATCCAGGAGTTGGGAAAGGCTAAATGCTAAGCTGGTGATCCCATTACAGAGCTAGGAACACCTACACCAGAACTAGCCTGGATTCTAAGATACCCACACACACCCAACACAAGGAATCAGTCCCTTCTCTGCTACACAGTCCCTTAGGCCCTGCATTCCCTTCCAGTGCTATTCATGGGCTGTGGAGAAGAAAGCCATCCCTTTAGCTCTATCTGTGTGGTTTCCAAACACACCAGGTTTATCAAGCAAACCAAGCCCCCATCCCTGCTCCAAATACAGTCCGAAGACCAACCATTGCACACATGCAATCTATCAGCTATTACAACTTAACAAGGAAAAATGACTCCTAATTTGTTCTTGGCCCTATCATGGCCAAAACGACTCCCCAAACGAATTACAACAATCCCAAATGCAACAACAAAGGCAATCACAACATGCAGAAAAACAGCAGTCCGTCCTGGACAACTAAGTAAGCAGAGAGGAATTACATAGACCGCAACATAGTCCTTGAGCGTAAATGGCCATCCATAGGAACAATTGTGGGTGACAGTGACCAAACGGCTCCCAGCTTGCTGCGTGAGTAACAACAACTCAGAACACAGAGCATGAGAGAATATTTATACCCAATTCCAAATGCAGGTCGATAACACACCCGATTCCTCACTGGGGAACAATGGGAATGACAGTTGAGATGACTCCTCACTCCTGGCTACGTGAGACCAAAGCAGGAAGGAAGCCTGTGCATGAGAGAGAACAAGAATTCCACTCCTACATGAGGATGAACAGCTCTGCCTCTATGCGTGGATGACAAACAACGACAAGAATGTGTAGTGGTCATTCCTCTTCCCAACGTGAGCTTCAATCTACTGTTGGAGTGTGCGTGTGGACAAGGACTGACAGTCCTACCACACTCAACCCCCAGCAAATAACTACCCCAACTGACAATAGATATTTTTAATGGTGGTGGTTGGGTAAGACAAGGGAAGGTGACACATGGATTTTTCCCCCATTGGCCAAGGTTTGACAATTCCCCCACCCTTATCCCTCTGAAAATCGTGCCCTTTTCATTATGGTTGCATCGAGCATAGCTGGTCGGGTTCATTTTAATTAAAGATGCATATTTACATGATGACAAACTTAATATATGCTGCATGCCCTGACATACCATTGGTGAAAATGTAAATCTGAAACATAGCATAACCAATCAATGGTGGGGCCTTGGCCTTTAGCTCCGCACCATGATCATTACAATATATACATCATACACATCTAATGCATCGGGGTCAAAACCGGGGTGTTACAGAGTTTGTATGAGATGTGTGTTAAATAGAGAGGCCAGCTCTCTATTTATACTAATTCCCAACTTGACTAAACCCTACTAGGGCCGACCTTACTAGTAGAGTGTAATAACCCTAGTGCCCCAAAACTACGGGGACTTTAACCCTTGGCCAATAGGAGGGTTACCCACAATGACTTGAAATGACTTGTTCATATTATAGAACTCCTCGATAGGAAAATCGGGGCATGACATAACTCAAGTACATCCTAGAATAAACATCAGGTTACAATATATAAGAAATATAAGTGAAATTCATTTTGAAGTTACATATACATCAACACTCCCTCTTAACTAGGAAGGTATTCTTTCGACAATATTTTCCGCACAAGTCTTCTTCTCTGTATCTTCTAGATCATCATCGAGTCCTCTTCATACTCAAGTCTTATTCATCTTCATCATCAAATCTGTATCATCAATGGATCTGGATCATCACTAGATCTAGATCATAACTGGATTTGGATCATCACTGCTGGATCATCATCACTGGATATGGATCATCATCACTTGATCTGGATCATCACTGGGTCATCATCATGGGTGCTATCTCTTGATTCTTCTCGTCATAATAAATTCTACAAATCCAGCCCTTTTTCATGCTGGATGTATCATCACAGAGCTAGTCCTTTTTCATACTAGATGTGGCATCTACACAGAGCCAGTCCTTTTTCATACTGGATGAGTCTTCACAGAGCCAGTCCTTTTTCATACTGGATGAGTCTTCACAGAGCTAGTCCTTTTTCATACTAGATGTGGGATCTACTCAGAGCCAGTCTTTTTTCATACTAGATGAGTCTTCACAGAGCTAGTCCTTTTTCATACTAGATGTGGTATCTACTCAGATCCAGTCCTTTTTCATACTAGATGAGTCTTCACAGAGCTAGTCCTTTTTCATACTATATGTGGGATTTACTCAAAGCTAGTCATTTTCATACTAGATGAGTCTTCATAGAGCCATCCCTTTTTCATCCTGGATGTGGGATCTACACAGAGCTAGTTCTTTTTCATACTAGATGTGTCTTCACAGAGCCAGCCCTTTTTCATGCTGGATGTGAGATCATCACATACACTTTACAATGGAAGGAACCAATCCTCTCACCATGTCACAAATCTTACATCCAACCATGGAAGCAACCAATCCTCTCACCATGTCGGAAGGGAACAACTCTTACATCTGACCATGGAAGGAACCAATCCTCTCACCATGTCAGAAGGGGTCAACATGGACACATCACTTCCTCTTGGGAGGAATCTCAATCTAGAGAACACCAAGCTTCTCCCTCAAGTACTCAAACTTCACCCTAGCCAATGGCTTAGTCAACACATCAGCTATCTGTTCATTCGTTGCAACCTACTGGAGCTTCACTACTCCTCTCTGCACCATATCTCTGATATAGTGATACTTGATCTCGATATGCTTTGACTTGTCATGGGATACTAGATTCTCTGACAACTTTACACAACTCTGGTTGTCACAGTATATACAAGTAGCATCTAACTGGAGATCAAATAAATCAGATAGTACCTTCCTCAGCCATACTACCTCACAACTAGCTGAACAGGCTGTGACATATTCTTCTTCAGTTGTACTTAGTGCTACAAAGGACTTCTTTCTGCTAAACCATGAGAACACACTTGATCCCATACTGAAGAAACACCCTAAAGTGCTCTTCCTATCGATGGCACTTCTTGCCCAATTTGAATCAACATAACCCTCCAGGTTAATCCTTTGATCAGTCTTATACATGAGCCCATAATCAACTGTACCCTTTAGGTACCTCAGAATGTGCTTTGCAGTAGTCAAATGAACATGTCTCGGATCTGTCAGATATTGGCTCAAGGTGTTCACAGCAAAGAAAATATTTGGTCTCGTGTTTTTCAAATACATCAAGGACCCAATCATCTGACGATACATTGTGGCATCAACTATCTCTAATGAAGCATCACTCAATAGCTTCAGATTTGATGCCATAGGTGTGGTTAATGCCTTGCATTCCATCATCCCAAATCTATTCAGGATCTCTATTGCATACTTCCCTTGTCCAAGGAAGATTCCATCCATAGTCTGCCACACCTCCATCCCTAGAAAATAATGCATCATACCTAAATCCTTCATTTTGAACTCAACAGCAAGCTTTCTCTTCGTATCAGCAATCAACCCATCCATACCTTTCACAAATAGATCATCTACATATAGTAGGAGCATCACTAGGTTGCCATCTTCAACCTTGTAGTAAAGGTTGGAATCTGCTTTACTCTTGGTAAAGCCCAAACTGGATAGAAAGCTATCAATTCTACCGTACCATGTCCTGGGTGCCTGTTTCAAACCGTACAGGGCTTTCTTCAATTTGCACACATGAGACTCCCTGTCATGTGTCTCAAAACCAGGTGGCTGCTCCACATACACTTCCTCTTCCACTACACCATTCAAGAAAGTAGTCTTGACATCCATTTGGTGTATCTTCCAATTCATCACTGCAGCCAAAGAAAGTACCGATCTGATGGAAGTGTATATAGCTACAGGTGCAAAGGTTTCTTCATAGTCTATTCCTTCTTTCTGTGAGAAACCATGAGCAACAAATCTTGCTTTATATTTCTCTATGCTACCATCTTGTAGATCCATTTGGAAGTTACAACTGACTTCCCTTCTATTCTTGGGACAACATGCCAAACATCATTCTTCATGATCGATTGATACTCTTCGATCATAGAATCCTTCCATTCTTTCCGTTCTACTGCTTCTTTATAATTGGAAGGTTCTTTATTAATGAAATCACATAGTAATGCCACATAACTAGAATAGGATATGGTCCTCTTTCTTTCTCTGAGATTCTCTTCTGGAACCCCATATATTTCCACACATTGGATATTCTCTCATACCCAAGAAGGTTTTCTCTTGTGAGGATTCTTCTCCTGTGGTGGATCTATAGGTCTTTGTGGTTATTCAAATTCTCAATATTCTTCTTGAGTTTCTTCGTTCATGATTGTATCATGAATTCTAGGAGCTTCTGCTTCTTCAGGTTCTTCAACAGGTTTCTTTCTGGATTTGATGTAGGATGAATATTCATCAAATGTTGCATCCCTACTGATGTCAATCTTTTTGAACCCTAGGAAGTATATTCTGTAATCCTTCGAGCTTTCAGAGTATCCCACAAATATACCCTTCTTTCCCGAAGGATCTAATTTTGTCCTCTTCTCTTTTGGAATGTGTATCTACACTGGACAACCGAATATTCTGAGATGGCTGAATTCTGGTTTCTTTCCAGAGAAGACTTCTTCAGGAGTCTTGTTCTTGAGTACTCTGTGTGGAGTACATTTCTGTACATACACCGCTGTTCTGGCTACTTCTGCCCAAATATGCATAGGAAGATCTTGATCATGAAGCATAGCTCTTGTAGCTTCCATGATAGTTCTATTCTTCCTTTCTACAATCCCATTCTATCATGGATTATAAGGGGTGGAAAACTCCCTGTTAACCCCTAAGTCTTTACATAGTTCCTTGATCTCATTCAAAGTGAATTCTCCGCCATTGTCTGATTGAAAAGTCTTGATCTTCTTTTCAGTGTGGTTCTCAATCAAAGCTTTGAATTCCTTGAACTTGCTAAATACTTCATCTTTGTTCTTCATGAATTAAATCCATGTCTTCCTATAAAAGTCATCAATAAAAGAAACATAGTACACATACCCGCTTAGTGAGCTTGATGACATTGGTCTGCATACATCGAAGTGGATGATTTCCAAGATTCCTTTTGCTTTGCTTTTGCTACTTGGAAATGTCTTCTTTGTGTTCTTTCCTTTCGCACATCCTTTGCAGACCCCTTCATGTTTTGCTTGAAGTTCTGGAAGACCTTCAACAACTTTGCTTGCAAGTGGTAGTGCTCTATAATGCACATGTGTAAGCCTTCTATGCCAAAGTTCATTTGGTTCTACTAAGTCATGAACCAAAGCTTGTTCTGGTTGGCCCTTCAACTTGTATAGACCTCCTTCTTGTTCCCCAATCACTATTGCATTGTCAAAAGTATTTCCCTTTGACCACATAAGAACTTGGACATCTACAAAAGCAACCCTCATTCCTTTTGCATCCAATGCATATATGGAGAGGAGGTTCTTCTTTAGTCCTGGAACAAATAATACATTCTTCATCTTCAAAGACTTTCCAGAGTGTAGTTTATAGGAGGATTCGCCACTACCTTTTATTGGATACTGGTAGTCATCCCCAAGTTTCACCTTGTGAGGTGACTCATGTTCGGATAGCTTCACAAATGATTCTTTGAATCCTGTCATGTGCTTGGAAGCACCACTATCTATGAGCCAATCATTGCTTCCATGTGAAATAGTTCCCGTGAGAGTGGAGATCAGCACATATTCTTCCTCACTTGAAGAATCATCACTTTCTTGTCTGATTCTCTTTGTGGAAGGTTCATCATCCTCTGCAACATGAGCATGATGTCTTCTCTTGTTTTCCTTATTCTTTAAGTTCCTTTTGTTAGGGCAGAATTTGGATATGTGACCTTTCTCATCACATGTGTAACATCTAATAGTAGACAGATCTCTTCTAGAGTGTGAGATCTTACCTTTGGAGTGATGATGGCTCCTTCTGTTTTTCTTGGAGTGAACTGTAAGAGCTTTATCTTCACTTCCCATATTCTCTTCTCAAGATGCTATCTGAGCTTCTTCTTGAGAGAATTATTCCCATAGTCTGCTGAACTTGACTAACTTATTTCTGGCATAGATCCCTTGAATGAAAGAGTCCCATGATCTAGAGAGACCATTCAAGGTGGTCCTCACAATCTTTAAATTTTCCACTTCTTCATCTACTGCTTCTAGTTGTTCCTTGATCTAAGATACCCTTGTAAAGTAAGACTGAATAGTCTCATCATTTTGGATCTTTACATTCTTCAATTGGTTTCTCAGAGTCATCTTCCTGTTTATGTTCTTCCCTTCAAACAATTTGGTTAGGGCATCAAACATAGCTTTAGGTGTCTTGAGGGAGTACACCTGTGGTATGAGGTGATTCTTGATGGAATCAACAATGATTCTCTTTTCCATAACCAACTTCTTCTTATGTAAGGGCTTAGCCTCATCTCCCTCTGGAACTAGAACCTCCTCATTGATATAGGAGTCCAACTCATTTTCTTCCAGAACCAGGGAGATCCTATACTTCTAGGCTCGAAAGTTGTCATCTCCCTCAAGCTTTTCATCAATATTGGTATGATGAGACATCTTAACTGAGAACCTCAAATAGAAATGGAAAATATTTAGATCTTACTAGGTCAAGATGTCGGATTTGAATTTGGAGCTGAAATCCCGCAGTGCTGGTTTAGTAGCAAATTAGGGTTTTGCTTTTCCGGAGTTCTGCCCAACCAAATGCTTTAAATTTGATCCCTAAATTCGATTTTGGGGAGGATATCAATCCAGGCCTGGGCTCACTAAAAAATTCCTCTTCTGTGGAAAGCCCTAATTTTTTGCAGCAGTGTCGGGTACAAAACTAAAAAACCTCAAAATTGGATTCTTCTTCGACAGAAATATGCGCCCTAAGGAGGAGAGTTAATCGAAACTTCTTTTGCTAAAAATCTATGGATGAAGGTACACTAATTAGGAATCCCTAGTTCCCACAGCTGCACAGTGTCTTCTTCTCAGGTTAGCTTTGATACCATGTTAGAATTTCATCATTAAGCTAGCAATACATTAGGATCTTTAACTGAGAGAATAACAAGCACAACAATCAAACACAAGCATTAGAGGAAATTTCAACTCAAAATGGGCCTTTTAACTTTGATTCAAATTCCATGTCATCATGTGTTAGCCAATGAAATTGCTTTAAATTTGAAATACCATATAGGTCTTAAACACTTTTTTAATATAAATTTGGGGATAGGTATTGTTGGAGCAGGGCCCCGCAACTACAGGAAAAGCTACTATATCGGGACAAGAAAGTCAAAGGAAACAGTACCCGGAGCGGCCGAGAAGAGAGAGCTCAACCACTGCACTTAAGGCAGTGGCGAAGATAGGAGGGCTCAGCTACCCTCATAAAGGAAAAGGAGCAACAGGCCGAGGTATTGAAGACAAAGGACAGAAAGGAAGCGACAAAGGAAGCGGCGCCCATACCCACGAGTAGCGTCAGGAAGCGTGGAAGACTGCAGAGAGCTACACTATGACCAGTAAGTGGCAGTTCAAAGTACAGATATCAATTGTCACAGTTAGGGTTTTTGGGTTACTGTTGGGACAGGCCCATAGTTTTGTATCATGGTGAGACCTTCGGGCCACCTATTTAAGCATGTATTTTGTATTATGAAGGGTTAGACAGTTAGACGGTCAGTTGGTCAGTAAGTTAGTCAGTTAGCTGTCTCTAAGTTGAGCTCTGGTTCTGTTATTAAGTCTGTATTATCTTACTACAACCAGTAGCTGGCTCCTTGAGTATGAATGTAACAATCTGCAGGGATTGAGAGAGAGAGAGAGAGGAAATATTGTAAGAAGAAAGAAGAATATAAAGAGAAAAGATCTAAGAGAGAAGGGCTCTAGCTGAGAATGCAGAGTTTTCTAGAAGATATCGAGCTTCCTAATAGGTTGCAGTGGAACTGTGTGTACTCTCTCTAGATATAATATAAACACAAGTTCATGTGGACGTAGCTTCCTCCCTGGAAGTGAACCACATAAAATCCGTGTGTTGTGCGACTGTTTCATGTGATTGTGTTTACTTATTTGCTATTTGTTACCTGTTACATGAGCTTTGATTACAATTAATGAATGTATGTATGCTATCCTTTAGTTTACAGTAACATAGAAGGTTAAATGCGAGTTGGATGTGTTAAGTATTTTGCTTATGAGTTTATCAGTGCTTGATTCAGACCATAATAGTTACTGTGTCAAGTGATTCCTGTATATTTAGTTCAGCAAGTTGAGCGTAATAGATGTTAAGCATAATAGACTAAAGAAGCATAAGAGAAGTTGTTTAACACCCCTGTGAATGTTAACTGAGCTAGTATAAGTAGAAGGAAAGCCGTTGGACCTTGAGAGTTGGAGAGTCCTATTGAGTCTTACTATAGAAGCTATCACAGCGCAGAAAGGCGATATCGCACTGTCGGAGGAGCCGCGGTGTGGGATATCGTAGGTAAAGAGTTAAGTAGAGGAGAAAGTTTGTGCATCATCCTAGAAGCCACAATGCGATAAGAGTCAGTCTCATAGCAGAGTCTGTTCGGAAGAGAGACACAGTATCTCACAAAGAGATCTTGCTAGGTAACCAGGATTAAGAGAAACCTAGGATGCATCAAAACCTGGTTGAGGACTCCTAAATATTCAGCCAACCCATTCAGATCACTTCGGGTGAGACTTCAGGCCGTTCCAGGGTCTGTAGCCAAAAGGGCCAGTGAGCTAGGGGTTTTGTTGGTACAATACAGTAAACCCAGGTGTGCCCAAAGTAAACCAACAAATGGTTCTGTCGCCAGTTTTGAACAAATTGAAGAGATAATGTTCTGTTGGCATCCTACTAAAGAAGAACTTAACCACTGGGTTGAGTCTTTGGAGAGAGAATTTGCTGAAAAATAAAACAAGAGTCCTAGACTGAGTATAGAGGACTGGTTACAAAAACATATCTTCATAGACCTGCATGCGATATTTTTTGTAACCTATGCAAATGAGTTGCACAATTGGTTATCAAAGTTGACTAATAAGAACATATTCAAAAAGAAAAGGAACATTGTCTGGACACCGGAGCTGATTCACACCGTGAAGAGCGTTGATAATCCCATTTCGTGGGTAGTAGACTTTTGGCTTACAAGTTTGCTAGAAGGTTTCATTACAGAGTTTGCAGTTGATCAAAGAAAGAGTTTCAATGAAGCGGAGAGGTACTTATTCAAAGGATATCAGGTAAGTACTTGAACTCTTTAAATTTGTCCCTTAAGATGTTATTACATGAAAACGGAATACTGGATATATAATCGGATGAATGAATTAAGTAAGTGTAATGTCACAAGAGTTTGAGAGTGATTTTGAAGAAATTGGATGTACACGTAGTGGTAAGAAATATAAAGTAGATTTTAGATCTTCCTTCTTTGAATATAGTTCAGATAGGACTAGAGAACAGAGTCAAAATAATAGAGAAAGAACAGTAGGGGGTATCCTTTACCACCCTTATACCCCACAGAAAGCAACCGGGACTCAAAATAATCCCGCAGGAACTCCATCTAGTAGTTCACACACAGTACATACTACCTTTACACCATCTACATTTACACCGCCAAGTGGTAGTAACATAGAAAATCAGAATCCACCATATAGAAACAGAATGGGGGATGATATGAAATTAGCTACCTTTAAGGGTACAGGGGCAGAAGACCCAGAACAACATTGGTTCCTATGTGAAGCCGTATGGACCATTAAACAGATCTAATATTATAATACTAAACTTGTCCAGTTGGCTACTACACTTAGAGAATGAGCTTTAACATGGTATATGAAGTATACATCAGCACATCCTAGAACGCTTGTACAGGTCAGGACCACCATGATTAAGGAATTTAAGAAACCTAAGTCTGAGTCACAATGTATTACAGAACTTAAAGAAATCAAACAGTTACCCACAGAGTCAGTATGGGATTTTGATCAGAAATTTAAAGCCCTTATAGACCAAGTTAGCTTTGAGTTTGAGCCGGAGTAGCATAAGGAATGGTTCATCGCAGCACTGCTCCCTCACATTAGACTTCCATTAATGCAGCAGAGACTCCGTACGTAGGATGAAGCATTGGATATGGAAATGAAACTAGAGGCTTCACCTCTAGCTGATACTAGTACAGGTATGACAAACTTACATAATCAGTTAGCCAATCTCACTTTACAGCTACACGAGATTAAGAAAGGAAAATAGGTTGCACAAGAGTTATGGTGTACAAAGTGTAAAGGACAGAGCCATACTAAAGATAACTATCCATTATTTATTGAGTATCTAGCAATTGGGGCTCCTAACCCCTTAGTACAGAATCAAGGGCCATGGTGTGAACTCTGTAGAACAAGAGGACATAGACCACAAGAATTCCCTTTACTTCAGAAGTATGTACAGACTCCTAAGAACTTATACTGTAACTTCTGTAAGTCAGTAGGACATGATGAAAATAATTGCAGAGCTTATGATCTCATGATAGAGAGAAAACACAACTTCTACAGAGTCCAGTCAGAGACATCAGGTCCAGCAGCAGGACTACAACATGAACTAGCTCATGATGGCCATGGTGGAGGATTCAGAGGACAAGGCCGTGGTGGAGTCTTTGGCCGTGATGGAGGCTTTGGTCATGGCCTTGGAGCGATTAATTGTTACAACTATGGAGCCATAGGACATTACGCTAGGGATTGTCTGAACGCTACTACGACATGTAAATATTGCAAGTCCTATGAGCATATTATAGAAGAATGTCCTATCTTGATAGCCAAGATTAGGGACCCAAAGCCAGCAGTAAACCAGAATATTCAGCTTATTGCTGCTAAGCAGAAAGAACCAGAACCAAGAGTCAATATTGTGACTCGCAGCGGTGCTTCTACTAGTAGGACATCGCAGGATACCGAAAAGAATACAGGTTCAGAGTGGGTGCATAAAACCACTGATAAATCAACACCACTCGACCTGCAGAAGAATAAAGAAACGTTTCAGCAAGATAAAACTTTCTTTACTGAACCTACACCATCAGGATCGCAGGTATTTCCTTGTAGGGGTGTACCGCAGCAGCAACATTGTGGCGTTAGTCCTGTGCAGACATCGCAGGCTACCACATCGGGAAGGTGTGAAGAAGATGAGTTGACAGGAAGTGTCCAATCCTTCCCATGGAGCTGTTTGAAACTCGTCAGAAATGAGAAAGCTATCAGAGAGCTTCAGCGCATCATAGACTAGTACTAGCAGCCTTCTTCCATGAACAGTGCACAACGTGCTGTTCATAATATTATGGGCCATACAAGAACAGGAAGAGAAATGAGACTCACAGCGCAAATTGGAGAATTTGAAATGGATGAGGTAATCCTAGATTTAGGATAAGAGGTAAATGTTTTGACTAAGCAGACATGGGAACAAATGGGTAGCCCTAAGTTAGCTAGATCACCTATCCATCTGTGACTAGCCAATTAGCAGAGGGTATTTCCACTAGGTCGATTACTGCAAGCACCAGTTGATATTAATGGAGTTCGCAGCTTTGCAAACTTTGAAGTCATAGAAATAATTGGCGATAGTAGACCGTATCCAGCTTTAGTAGGTATTGATTGGGCAATTGATAACATGGCTATTATTGATTTAAAGAAAAGACAAATGAATTTTGAGGATAATCAGATTCGAGTCATCAGACCATTGGATCCTTTCCAGGGTCCTCGTTATATTGAACCTATCAGAGTAGAGGAAGAGGTGCGTAATATGGAAAGCCTCTATCAAATGACTGCTAACCAGAGTGATTATATCAACCCTACAGCAGAAGGAAATATTAGTTGGTGATGTGACAGCTCATGCGCATCAGATTTAGATGTTGGATTAGAAAATTGGCAGAATAGACTTTACAAAGTCTCAGCTCACAGATGTGCGTTTATGACAAAGTTGTTGCAATGGATTGGCGCAGAGGTTAAGGATATTCTGTCATTTCATGGCTTAGTGGATGTTAACGAATTTTTACAATAGTTTGAGTAGGAAATTCCTCATGAGCAGAGGATGGTAGCTATTGACCTTGCATTCAAAGCCACACTTGTAAGATGGTGGCATGCACATAAAGAACATATCGCATCATGGGATGATTTTAAGAGACTGATGGCAATCAAATTCTCTAATAACAAGGAGCCTTTACAGCAAAAATATACAGGATAAAGTGACCCCAGGTCACATTTTAAGATTTGTGAACAGAGTTGGTTGGGCATTCCAGAGGATGAATGGGTTCACCTATTCATTCACACTTTAGACACAGTTCCAAGGAACTGGTACACGGAGACAGAGTTGCGCAGAGGAACTATTACATGGCCAGTTATGATAGGCAGCTTTCTACTCACTTTCACTTTTGAATCTGAGTATCCAAGCATTGATCAGGCTCTAGATATTATAAAGACTAAGGCATTCAACAATTGTACCCTACCAATGTATACTCAGCCTGATTAGGTCATTCAGTTAGAACATGCACTTGAGTGTTACAACTTCACAGAATAGCTAGGTGATGAGGATGAGAATCCTTGTATTATCAACATTCCAGAGTCTGAAGGGACTCGTGAAGTTGATGGACCAAAGCTAGAGTTTCCAGCTGTCACAGAGCCTATTAATATTAAAAAGATCAATATTGGCACAGAAATAGAACCAAATTTTGCCTCTATTGGAGACTATTGGGATGACGAAACAGTAGGACACATCGCAGATCTGTTACACAACTATCAGGACCTATTTCCCACTAAGTTCATAGAAATGAAGGGAATAGTAGGAGATTTGGGAGTCATGTGGATACCTTTGAAAGAGGATGCTAGGTCGGTTAAGCAGCATCCATACAGATTAAATCCTCGTTATAAAGAAAAAGTTAAAGATGAGATTGATAAGATGCTAGCAGCAAGCATCATTGAACCAGTAGAAGAGAGCGAATGGGTTAGTCCCATGGTTGTGTAGGAAAAGAAAACTAAAGGAGAAATCAGGATCTGTGTCGATTTGCGCAAACTCAACGATGCATCACTTCATGACCCATTTTCGACACCTTTCACTGATGAAGTTTTAGACAATGTGGGCGGACAGGAGATCTACTCATTCACTGATGGCTTTTCAGGCTATCACTAGATAAGAATTCATCCAGAGGATCGACATAAGACCACCTTTGCGATAGAATGGGGCTAATTCTAGTATACGGTAATGCCCTTTGGTATTAAAAATGCACCAGCTATCTTTTCTAGAGTAGTAGTTGTTGTATTTAAGGAATACATTTATAAATTCTTAGAAGTCTATTTTGATGACTGGACTGTATTTGGATTAATCGAAAAGCATATAGGAGATTTAAGGTTCATGTTAGAGAAATGTAGGCAATATCAGAATTCTCTTAACTTGAAGAAATGTATATTCTGTGCACCATTTGGTATTTTGTTGGGTCATATTGTTTGCAGACAAGGCTTGATGGTAGATCCTGCAAAGATTGCCATCATTGTAAATCTTCCAGCACCCAACTCAGTCAAGCAATTGAGAACAGTGCTTGGTCATACTGGCTACTATAGAAAATTCATCAAAGGCTATGAAAATATCACAGCACTGATGGAAAAGCTGTTAAAGAAAGAAGTGAAATTCCTATGGAATGAGGAATGCCAGCAAAGCTTAGACACTCTTAAAGAAAATATGGTTACAACACCTATCTTAGTATTCCCAGATTGGAACAAGCCATTTCATGTACATGTGGATGCATCTAGCATCGCACTGGGGATTGTCTTAACACAGCCAGGAGAAGGGGGTATTGATCACCATATCGCGTACTCTAGCAGAAAGTTATCTACCACAGAAAAGAACTACACCACTATAGAAAGAGAAGGATTAGCTATGGTGTATGCTCTATAGAAGTTCAGGCACTAACTGTTGGGTGCCCTATTCAAGATGTTCACTGACCATTCCACTTTAAAGTATTTGGTCAATAAACCAGTATTAGGAGGAAGGATTTGTAGATGGTTACTCTTATTTCAGGTGTATGATTTTGAAATTATTGTAAAACCAGGAAAATTAAATGCCGAACCTGACCATCTATCACGAATAGACTCAAGAGAAGAACCAAGTAATTTAGAGGATAATTTGCCAGATGTGCAATTGTTTTCTATCTAGATCGTAGATGAGTATTATGAAGATATTATCCACTTTCTCACTACAGGGTGGGCACCAGTTGAGTTTACTAAGAAACAGAAGAAATAGTTAGTTGTGAAAGAAGCAGATTTCACTTTGATCGCAGGACAATTATACAAGTTAGGTCCAGATGAAGTCTTGCATAGATGCGTGATGCTGCACGAGAAAGAGGCCATTATCAGAGAAGCACATTCAGGTACTGCAGGAGGTCATTTCGTAGGAAAGCCAACTGTGCAAAAAATTCTAGCAGCAGGATTATGGTGGCCTACTTTGCACAAAGACACCAAGGAGTTTTGCAGATGCTGTGATATCTGCCAGAGGGTAGGAAAACCTTCATGGAGAGATGAAATGCCGTTGTGACCATAGATTACACTGCGGGCATTTGAAAAATGGGCTATAGATTTTGTGGGTCCTATCAACTCACCAGGAAAATGATCTGGTGTGAGATACATCATCACAGGAACATAATAGCTCACCAGATGGGCAGAGGCCAAAGTAGTAAGGAATTGTGATGCCGTTACAGCTACACAGTTCATTTTTGAAAACATCATTAGTATATTTGGATGTCCAGTAATTTTGATGAGTGATCAAGGCACACATTTTCTTAATCACACTATTGAGTCCTTGATGGAGGAATTTCAGATACAACGCCATAAGAGCACTCCCTACCACCCACAAGCTAATGGTACGATGGAGGCTTTTAACAAGATTATAGAAAATGCTCTTACCAATATCTGTAACAGCCAAAGAAATGATTGGGACCTCAGGGTTAATGTTGTATTATGGGCTTATAGAACTACATGCAAGAAACTTACAGGACACACACCTTTCAGCTTGGTGTATGGACAAGAGGATGTTATGCCTATGGAATATATTATTCCTAGTTTAAGAATTCCTCAAATTACTGAGATGGATGATACAGATACGATGAATGATAGGTTAGTGCAGCTGCTTGCCTTAGAAGAAGACATATTCATCGCAGGATTTCATCAAAAAGTGCAGAAGGCACGAGAAAAAGCTTGGCATGACAGGCACATCAAGAACAAGATTTTTCAGATAGGAGACCTAGTGCTCCTTTATGACAACAAGTTTGTTAAGTTTCCAAGGAATATTAAGACACATTGGTTGGGACCATATCAGATTTAGCAAGTTACAGATGGAGGTGTCATTCAGCTCAGAAAACTGAATGGAGAGCTTGTTCCTACTTTGAATAATGGCAGAAGGCTTAAGCTTTATAGTGATAGCCACTCCACCTCCCAGTCCTAATGTAGGGAACAAATGTGCAGATGTCCAGTGTAGTTGAAAGGAGACATCGCACCTATAACTAGTCTACACTTAAAAAAAAATGTGTTTATTTTGCGCAAGTTTTGAACGTTGCAGAGTTTCAACAACTTGGCGTGAAACTTTTTGATTCAGGATGATGCGGTGTGACATCGCAATGATGCGATGTTTCCCATGCCACATAGATGATTTTGAAAAGGGAAAGAGGGCCAGTCACGTCGCCTTCTGCCAAGCAGTTAATCCAGATATGATAGCTATCCGTTGCCCTAGGTTTGGAAACATTACAATGATTTTCCCAGATTTGGTAAATCTTGGTCGAGACCAACGCCTATGCACAATTTTCAAAGGAAATTTGATTGGATTTTCAGCAATTAATGAGGATCGAAACCACGGGTGTTGTCTTGTCCATGCAATAAATGCTACCAACGGGTCTAGCCTAAGTGATCGTTGCTTCAGAGAGTATCTCCTTAGTTATAAGTACATAGATCATTCACATAGAAGGGTTACTTTAGCGATTTCTGAGAGTTATAGAGAAATTTGTAAGAGCTTTTCCTGAGCAAAGATACTTCAGTTACAGAGTGCTAGTTTCCCCAATTTCACAACCATTTCCAGTCCAGAGTATTGCACCAGGTGGTGTATGTCCAAGAAGGAAACTTTAGAAGATGTTGTGCGATGATTCCAGCATGGTGGCCTCCTGTCTATTATGATGATGGCACCCAAGGTTGTGAAATTAGGTGCACCACAGGTTAGATAGATGCCAAGGATGAGAAGTCAAGCTCAAATAGTAGAAGAGTCCAACTCAGCGTAGAGAAAAAGAAAACAGAGAAGAAGAAAAGTGAGACTAAGAGAGAGAAGGGCTCCGGGCTGTGTGCGTGGATTTTCCCAGAAGATCTCACAAAAAGAAAAAAGGACCAAGAAATAGGCATCCGAGCCTCAGAAAAACAAAAGGAAATGGGAAAGGAATGAAGTAGAGATGTTGAAAATGAGAGAGATACAGAAAATGTCAAAGAAGGTAGTTACATTAAAGCTGGAAAAGGACATATCTCCTCATGGAAGTTTTACCAATGTTCATATATCCAAGTAAATTCAAATTATCAAAATGTAGATAAACTTAGATGTATGCTGAAAGACATCTAGTTTCCCTATATTCAGAATGATGAGGGATTTGATGAGTCTGTTCGGACAAGCGCTCCAGTAGAATTTGAGGTGAATGGTACAAACCTAACCGAGGTAGCAGGAGAAGAGATTGTTCCAAGAAAGTTTGCAGCCAATAAATGGTTCACCATTTATTCTGGAGCTCACTTAAGGAAAGTGTTGATACTATTTTAGATAAAGTGGCACAAGACTGTGTCGAAGCTATGGACAAGGAAGTTGCAGGACTCTGAGAAAGATTTACAAGCACTTCACAGGAAGCCAAGGAGAAGCTACAGCAAGAGAAACCAGCTGTTAGTAGCTCAGGGATGAGCCACAAGTAAGTGTTAGGGGACTGTTGGAGTAGGGCCCCGCAGCTACAGGAAAAGCTGCTATATCGGGACAAGAAAGTCAAAGGAAACAGTACCCAGATCAGCTAAGAAGAGAGAGCTCAACCACTGCACTTAAGGTAGCGTCGAAGACAGGAGGGCTCAGCTACCCTCATAAATGAAAAGGAGCAACAGGCCGAGGTATTGAAGACAAAGGACAGAAGGGGAGCGACTAAGGAAGTGGCTCCCATACCCACGATTAGCATCGGGAAGCGTGGAATACTGCAGAGAGCTGCAGTATGACCAGTAAGCAGCAGTTCAAAGTACAGATACGTCGACTATCATAGTTAGGTTTTTTGGGTTACTGTTGGGACAGGCCCACAGTTTTGTATCATGGTGAGACCTTTGGGCCACCTATTTAAGCATGTATTTTGTATTATGAAGGGTTAGATAGTTAGACAGTCAATTGGTCAGTAAGTTAGTCAGTTAGCTATCTCTGATTCAAGCTCTGGTTCTGTTATTAAGTCTGTATTATCTTACTGCAACCATTAGCTGGCTCCTTGAGTATGAATGTAACAATCTATAGGGATTGAGAGAGAGAGAGAGGGGGGAGAGAGGAAATATTGTAAGAAGAAAGCAGAATAGAAAGAGAAGAGATCTAAGAGAAAAGGGCTCTAGCTGAGAACGCGGAGTTTCCCAGAAGATATCGAGCTGCAAAATAGGTTGCAACGGAACTGTGTGTACTCTCTCCAGATATAATATAAACACAAGTTCCTGTAGACATAGCTTCCTCCTTGGAAGTGAACCACGTAAAATCCATGTGTTGTGCGACTGTTTCATGTGATTGTGTTTACTTATTTGCTATCTGTTACCTGTTACATGAGCTTTGATTATAGTTAATGAATGTATGTATGCTATCCTTCAGTTTACAATAACGTAGAAGGTTAAATGCGAGTTGGATGTGTTAAGTATTCTGCTTATGTGTTTATCAGTGCTTGATTTAGACCATAATAGTTACTATGTCGAGTGATTCCTGTATATTTAGTTCAGCAAGTTGAGCGCAATAGATGTTAAGCATAATAGACTGAAGAAGCGTAAGAGAAGTTGTTTAATGCCCCTGTGAATGTTAACTGAGCTAGTATAAGTAGAAGGAAAGCCATTGGACCTTGAGAGTTGGAGAGTCCTATTGAGTCTTACTATAGAAGCTATCACAGCGCAGAAAGGTGATATCGCACTGTCAGAGGAGCCGTGGTGTGGGATATCGTAGGTAAAGAGTCAAGTAGAAGAGAAAGTTTGTGCATCATCCTAGAAGCCGCGATGTGATAAGAGTGAGTCTGATAGCAGATTTTTTTTGGAAGAGAGACACAAAATCTCACAGAGAGATCTTGCTGGGTAACCAATATTAAGAGAAACCTAAGATGCATTAGAAACTGGTTGAGGACACCTGAGTCTTCAGCCAACCCATTCAGATCACTTCGGGTGAGACTTCAGGCCATTCCGCAGTCTGTCGCCGAAAGGGCCAGTGAGCTAGGGGTTTTGTTGGTACAATATAGTAAACCCGGGTCTGCCCAAAGTGAACCAACAGGTATCATAAAAAAAAACTACTTTGTTTGTTTGTATTTTCGACATATCTCCCCGTGTTTTTACTCAAATTTCGACCAGGAGAGCTCATTGGATGCGAAATTTAATTCTGCATCCAACGAGCTCTCTTGATAGAAATTTGAGTAAAAGCATGGGGATATATGTAAAAAATACAAACAAAAAAGTAGTTTTTTTCTTTTCTTCCTCCAAAATTAATAAATATTATTTTATTATTTTAACTATTATTTTATTAATTCCTTTTAGGAGGCCCATTTTGAGTTGAAATTTCCTCTAATGAGACAATGAACACAGTGTTTATCCTTGGGGAAACCATAAATGGTGAAAACCCCGCAACTTCCTCAGAGATAGAATCAACAGCAAAAGTAGAACCCAAAACAGTAAGTGATCTCCCGACAGCAGTAACCTTCTTTCTATCTAGCCCCTGTGTCTTCTCCTCCCTCAACTATGCGTTACACTTGAGTGTGTATGAGATGTGTGTTAAATAGAGAGGTCGACTCTCTATTTATACTAATTCCTAACTTGACTAAACCCTACTAGAGATGACCTCACTAGGAGAGTCTAATAACCCTAGTGCCCCGAAACTACAGGGACTTTAACCCTTATCCAATAGGAGGGTTACCCACAATGAATTGACATGACTTGTTTATATTATAGAACTTCCCGATAGGAACATCGGGGCATGACATAAATCAAGTACATTCCAGAATAAACATCGGGTTACAATATATAAGAAATATAAGTGAAATAAATTCTGAAGTTACATATACATCAACATAATCAATAGATAAGAGTATTGAAACTATTCCTGTTAGCACCCGTGCTAAATTTTGGGGAATTTTTTAAACCAACATCTACACTATTTCCCCTGCAAAGGGATAATCCAATGGAAATGATGGGTAAGGATGAAAGTTTCTATGTCATAATATCTGAGGGATAACTGAGCAGGTTTTGAAAAATCTATCCCTTTTCAAGAATAAGGAAAATATAAAAATCCCAAGGTCTGGTCATATGGAGGAGGAAACAATGGAAATCTGCTTAAAGGTTATATTCTAGAAACTATGAAAGGTATAGATGGGAATCAATGGAGATCAACGGTTGCTATCCATTTCACTAGGGAAAGATGCGGGGTCAAAATCAATGTTATGATAAACATAATAGAGCTAACATCCTGAGAAGATCGGTCGTCAGATGAGTAGTAGGGATAAGATCTATGGTTGTCCGGTGTTCCGCTGGAAAAACATGTGAGAACAAATAAAATCCCTGAGTCAGCGAAATCTGGTAGACCCCACAGGTTTCAATGGTCAAGATCAACGCTCAATCAACATCCACGACCAATATCAATTCCTCTACCGTAAATTGCATGTAGATATCCACTTCCCAAATCATCGGAATGTGGTAGGAGGTGCAGGTTTCAACGACTAATATCTATGCTAGAACTAGATCCATGACATAGGTAAATTTTTCTGCCACAAATTGCACATGAGAAAAAAATTTCTCAAACCAGTGAAATTCGGTAAAAGGAGCAAGTTTCAACGGCCAAAATAAGAGCTTGATCAAGATCTACGGTCGGCATTAATTCTGTTGATGCAACATGCATGAGAAAATAATTTTCTCATATCAATGGAATTTGATAGACTGTAATTAATTCCACTGCCAAAACTTGCACATAGAGATGTACTCCTCAACTCAACAGAATTTGGTAGCAGGCAAAGGATTCAATGACCAAGATCTAAGCTGGAGCTAGATCTATAGTGGAGGTCAATTCCACTGCCACAACTTGCATGGGAGAAAGGAAGGGTTGAGCTCAGTGAAATGTGTTAGAGGAGGTTTGATTCAATGACCCCAATGAAGGATTAGGTAAAATAAAAAAATGGATATTTATTCTGCTAAGTGAAGCTGTGGGGAATATAGGAGGGATGGTATGATAGAGAATAAAGGCTGCTGGTTAAAGGACTATAAGATCGACGGTTCAGGATGAAGGAAGAAAAATGGATGGACAAGGGCTTTCCCCACTAAAAAAGGTGCATATGGTATATCGAAGAAGGATAATATAAAAAATGTGTGCACATGAATTTAGGTCACTTGTGTTATTCCATGCATTGGATAGCGAGAGCAAGACTATGCAGAAAGTGTCCATATTGGATGAAACCTTTGGGCTACTTGTTACAAGACCAGGTATGCCACGTTTGTACACTAAACTAGTATAAAATATTGAGAAGTAGAGGAGTTCAAGGTTCAGATCTTTAGAGTACTAGAAAATCGAGGAACTTTTTGAGGACAAAGATTTAGAGATATTCGACACCATACTATTAAATGGACGTGTAGAAACTATAAAAAACAAACTTAAACTGATTAAATATCAAGGAACATATGTGCATGGCATTTATAGGTCACATTTTTACCTTTATCTAAATCATCATTTTCCACAAGCGATCCTGAGTCCTAGATGCCTTGTTTGCTATTTTGATCAAGCATGTGCATCATCACATACTTTCCCTATTTGTGTTGAAATCGTGGTGAATATTCCACCTCAAAGTTGTTAGGATTTAGTATGCTTATTCGGGTTTGATTCCCACATTGTAACTGATTTTGATTCCTTGTTTCAAGATACTTATTAGGGGTAAATGACACTATAAATGTAACCTCCATAAAGGAACAAAGGGTTGGAAAATATTTCATTCTGAAATTTCCTATGCTTGGTTTTGTAGCTCTATAAATTTTCTTGGAAGTATTAATGAAAAGTGTTTTCTACGTTTTCAGAGATTCATCAAGGTGTTCAATGTTCAGTTGTGTTCTCTTGTATTTCCCATTTTCATATATGTGTATGCTACTAATACATTTCTAGATTGTATGCAAGGAATTATTTCTTTGTTAAATGCTCCTTCCATCATAAATCATATGTGTTATGTGTGTATAATGGATGTGATAGAATTAATCCTTTGCTAGATTTTGTGTTTTAGTTATTATTCTCTATTGTTATTTCTGATAAAGGTGTTCCAAGAGATCCATCCATATATATATTCCTCTTGCTTCACTGGGATTTTCTCATTTCAATCTATCATCATATCAAGTTATTTGACTGAATATAATGCCCATGTTGCCTTAGATTTACAAAGGAAAATCACCATTCATTATTGTTGTAAGCCCTTGAAGGTTTCAGGCTATGACTCCATTTCCCAATAATACTTTCTATTTGTCTGTCTTACAGTAATTAAATTACAAACATTCTGTTCCTATCATATATCTAGCCTTCTGATTGCTTGCGTAAATCTATATGTGTATGTGAATGATATTTGTGATGTTGAGAGAGCCCTCTCTAACTGTATAGGCTAGAATATAGTCTAAATATTGGTTTGAAATGGTTACCCCAATTATCTCCTACCATAACCATAGGAAAATAATTGGGTGATAACATCTTGGCGCCATTTTCGGGGAATAATCACTATTATCTCCATGGGGAAATGACATTGTCCTAGTTTTACGACCTAGATGATAAGCTGGTCATAGACACATACTTGTTGTATATGATCTAGCAACTCCACTCAAAAATTTTGGAAGGTGACTCCACTCGAAATACTGGCGGCCAGAGGGACCAATACGAGGAGTAATCTTGATGCTGAATCTTTTCAAGAAATTTTTGATTTAGAGAGTCTGTTTTGGGAAGCCAATAAGATTCATAGGTTAGACATAATTTTTTATTTACTTGTTGAAGGTGAGGTTTCCATTGATGATATATCTAAGCATTTTGGTGACGAATTGGAGCTGGTGTTCCCTAGGACTAGTTCTGAGTCTAGTCTCTCTGAAATAGTTTTATACTCCTCCACGTTCAAGTTCTCTTGTGCATCTTGGTCACCCAGAATCTCATGGTGGAGATCTTCGATCCTTTCCTGATGGAGATTACCCCTTACTTTCCTCTTAATTACCTATATTAAACCCCACTTCCACGGATTAGTCTAGTGCCGTATCTCTTTTTCCCACTACCTCAAAGAAAAAATAGCCTATGCCATCCAGTCTCACAACCCCTCACAATCATACAGATCCTCACAACATAGTAATTTCTATTACATCAGCTTCAATCCCTCTTGGAAACCCTGCTTTAACCCCCTAGGATGGAAAATAGGTTTTCCCCTATACTTCTTCCTACTGCTCTTCACGAACTTCCTTTGGGATACTCCCAAAGGCTCAAACAATTTAATGGGGAGAGGGGGTGTTCAACTGAGTAACACTTGGGATGGTTTTCAGATTGGGTATACCTAGAGGAAGTAGGACATGATGATGTTAAGGTCAGACTATTTTCCCAAAGTATTGCTGGAGAAGCAAGAAAATGGTTCAAAAACCTCCCAGACAACTCCATTATGAACTATCAAGATTTTGAATATTCTTTCAAGGACAAATGGGTAGACAAGAAAAATCCTAAGCAGTATCTGTCTCAATACCATTCCATGAGGAGGAGGGAGAGTGAATATATCCAATATTTTTCTGATATATTTATGAAGACATATAATGCCATCCATGCCCAATTGAAACCTCCCTTTGGTTTTTCCCAACTCCAATATGATGAAGCCTTTGATATTGAATTTACCTTGATGCTAAGTGAAAGAAGATCAAACTCCCTAGCTGATATGATGAAGGATTCCATAAAGGTAGAGGTAAACCTAACTGCTACTAGAAAGAAGAAAAGGGACGAGGGAGAGTGGAGGAGAGAAGAGGAGGATATAGGAAAGGATAAAGATCTTGAACAACCTTCTTCCCCTAACTTGTAAGAAGTAAGAATGGACATGATGATGAAAACCATGGAAAACTTGATGGAGAGGCTCTCTGTGGATGGTAGACCACCTCGCAAGTAAAATAAAGAGAAACATAATAGAAAACATAGCGCTATAAGGCCATAAATACTCCAAAAAAGGAAAAGAGGTCAACGAAACCCTCTTGATCCACCTATCAGACCCCCGTTTCAGGAGAATTATGTGGAGAAAGATTATGAAAATCAAGCTAAGGATAAAATCCATGAGCTAGACACTCACTCATCCTCTACCCTTTTTACCAAAGAAGAGCATGATAATTCATGTCATGAAATGGGGGAGCTTCCTGCTGAGGAAAGAAAGGAGTTCAAGAAAGGGTATCAACTTGTTTTCATGGATCTGGAGAGGGAAATTAGCTAGAGGAACAAGGATATCCTTGTTATGAGGAATAAAGATGTAGGAAACAAAGCATATGCAAGTAAGCCCAAAAATGATGCAACCCATAAGGATAGCTCCAAAAATGTAGCATAACACAAAGCAAAGGAGAAGAAAGAATATAATAGAAGGAGTTCAGATCAGGGGAAAAACTCTTTTAGTCTAGAGGCCGAAATTGCAAAGATTAAAATATTTGTCCCTCTTAGTGAATTATTGAAAAAATCTAAATATCATTCTAAGATCGCAACTGTGTTAAAGCTGTTGGGCACCGTATATGCAAGTTAATTAAAGTCAACATACATAGTGTTCAATATAAATTGTAAACCCAAGGAATTCTCTTATTTCAAGGATAATATGCACTATATATGCTTTAAACACTAAGTAGCTGATGTTCTAAGTAAATGATACTACTTTCCTATTCAGCCACACTCATCCCATAATCCACTTAATCTAATTTACTTTCTCAAGAATGCAATCACAAGTACCTTCTTACGATTCTTAATCTAGAATTAAAAGATTCAAGAAATAACATCTAGATTACTTTTGCAGAAAGTAAAATACCTAATTACCAAAGCATCTAAAGATCCATCCAACTATCCTGAGTTAGTTATTCTGGAAATCCAAAGTACATGAATTAAATTCAACTATTCTAGAAATTCAAAGTACAGGAATGAAATTCTGCAATTATAAATGCGAAGGAACAAACTACAAAGATCTAAAGAAAATGGAAATTGAAATAAATAGGGATCAACAGGGCTATTACAGCTATCACACATTTGCATGAAAGACAGTTAACCTATACAGTCGACTGGCACACCACACCATTGCATTTTTACAGGAGATGCAATTACTGATTATTCAATTGACACACGGTAAATCAATAATTGTTGTAGCTTACTATAAATAAAGGAAGTTATCACAAAATCACACAACATAATAAATACAATACCTAATTAACTTATCAATTCCTATGGGAAGGTGGGACCATCCTTCACATAGATATTCTAGAAGTAACACACGTTAAAACACCAAAATCTGAAGAATCAAACTCCTTGTATTAAAAAGTGGCAGATGAACACACAACTTTTATCATAGCTGATACAATAATTTGATTAAATTTTCAACCCCTGGCTCAGAATAGTTCCCAGTATTTATACAATTACAATCATAACATCTTCCTGATATTATTGGGAAGCCATGAAGATCTCTGATCTTCAGGCTGCCCTAATTACAATGAGTTCTTACAGTCGTGGAAAGATGAGAGCAGAAGATATAGGGAAGCTATTATTCGAGCCAGAAATAATGATCATGATTAATTGAGAAGATACTCCATGGATTGCAGCTAATTTTGAGCAGTGGTGCACTATTTCCTCCAAATCTGTTGCAGTCTATTGCAGCTACCCTTATACAGCTCGCATGGAATAATACCCTTGGACTGCGTTCTTTGGCAAACAATGGAATGGGTGGCGTTCAACTCAGCAATTAATGTGTTAGATTTTTATCATTCAAGCTATCATTATGATCTTAGGATCTTTAACTAAGAGAATAACATGCACAACAATAAAACAAAAGCACAACACGATAGACAAGAGACACAAATAATTTTCCTTGGGGAAACCATAAAGGAGAAAACCTTGCAAATTCCTCAGAGATAGAATCAGCACCAAAGGTAAAACCAGAAAATAGTAAGATGATCTCTCGACAGCAGCTATCTCTCTCTCTCAGATTGAGAGAGATTCTCCTCTCTCATTCATGTGCCCCAATGAGTGAGTGTGTGTGTTATAAATAGAGAGACTCACTCTCTATTTATATTATTTCATTCACTTGGAACCCACTCCATCATGTCGGCATCACTTAACAATTACTTACTAGAGCCGACATCTCTAGGAGTCTCTAATAACCTTAGTGCCCCACAACTTGTGGGGACTTTACCTCCTCTGACCAACAAGGAGGTTTATCCTTAACACAATGGTGGGGACTATTGCCCTGACTTATAATGAATCACCTAGGGTCGAATTCACTAGGATAGTCTAATAACCCTAGGGCCCCACAACTACGGGGACTTTAACCTGACCAATAGGAGGGTTACCCACAATGACTTGACATGACTTTCACATTATAGAAACTTCGCAGAATAAACATCAGGGTATGACATGACTCAATTACATTACAATACATCTAGGAATAAATATTGGGTTACAATACATAAGAAATACAAGTGAATACATTCCGAAGTTACAATTACATCAACACTCCCTCTTAACTAGGAAGGTATTCTCTCAACACAATTTATCAGCACAAGTCTTCTTCTCTATATGATCTGGGTCATCGTCAAGTCCTCGTCATATTCAATTCATATTCATCTTCATGTCATCTTCATTTTTGGATCTAGATAATCACTTGATCTGGATCATCATCACTGGATATCATCACTGGATCTGGATCATCACTCGATCTGGATCATCACTATTGGATCTGGATCACCGCTCGATCTGGATCATCTCTGGAGCATCATCTTTGGATCTAGATCATCCCTCAATCTAGATCATCTCTACTGGATCATCAATACTGAATCTCCACAGGTGCTATCTCATGATTCTTCTCGTCACAGGAAGTTATATAGAGCCAGCCCTTTTTCATGCTGGATGTAGGCATATCCACCATGTAGGTCTTCACCCAGCACTTACATCTGATCATGTAGGAACTAATCCTATAATCATATTAAAAAGGAAACACCCAGCACTCTCATCTGACCATGTGATAAAAAATCCCACAACCTTGTCAGAAAGGCCCAACACTTACATTTGATCAACCAATGATCGAATAAAGGCCCAACACTTACACTTGGCCATGCGAGGAACTAATCCTCCATGCAAAAAGGCTCATGCACTTACATATAATAAACTAATGATCGAAGAAAGGAACTGCACTTACATATGATCAACCAATGATTGAAGAAAGGCACAACACTTATATCTGATCAACACATGATCGAAGAAAGGCTCAGCACTTATATCTGATCAACACATGATCAGAGGAAGGATCTGCACTTACATTCGACACATACAAGGAACCAATCCATCTGCATGTTTGAAAAGGAATACACTCACATATAATCCTATAAGAACGAATCCTACCATCATATTAGAATGGACCCTAGTCCTAGACTGAGCTACCTAGTAACTAACCAGGCACCTCCATTCTCTAGGAGAATGGCAGTTGCCCTTACATCTGTCCTACTCGATAGAATGGCCAACACTCACATCTGACATGGGAGGAACCTAATCCTTTAACCATGACAGAATGGCTCAGCCCTTACATCTGACCTACTCATCAAAATGGCTCTCTCAATCCCATACTGATTGTTCCTAGTAACTGACCAGGTACCTCCATTCCAAGAATGACATTCAGCATCCATATCTGGCATGGAAGGAACCAAATCCTCTCACCATGACAGAATGGCTCAACCCTTATATCTGACCTACTCATCAGAATGGCTATGGATCTCAGCACTCATATCTGACATGGAAGGAACCAACCCTCTCACCATGACAGAATGGCTCAGCCCTTACATCTGACCATGGAAGGAACCAATCCTATCACCATGTCAAAATGGCTATGGGTCTCATCACTTTCCCTTGGAGGAAACCTCGATCTAGAGAACACCAAGATTCTCCCTAAAGTACTCAAACTTCACCCTAGCTAATGGATTCGTCAACACATCAACTATATGTTCCTCTGTCGCAACATATTGGAGCTTCACTGCTCCCCTCTACACCATATCCCTGATATAGTTATACTTGATCTCGATATGCTTCGACTTGTCATGGAACATTGGGTTCTCCGAAAACTTCACACAACTTTTGTTGTCACAATATATACAAGTAGCATCCATCTGGAGATCAAATAAATTAGACAATAGCTTCCGCAGCCATACTGCCTCACAACTAGCTGAACAAGCTGCGAAATACTCTACTTCAGCTGTACTCAGTGCCACACAGGATTGCTTCCTGCTAAACCAAGAGATCACACCTAATCCCATACTAAAGCAATACCCTGAAGTGCTCTTCCTATTGATGGCACTACCTGCCCAATATGAATCAACATAACCCTCTAGGTTAATCTTCTGATTTGCCTCGTACTTGAGCCCATAATCAATTGTACCCCTAAGGTACCTCAGAATATGCTTTGCAGCAATCAAGTGAACATTTCTTGGATCTGTCAAGAACTGGCTCAAGGTGTTCATAGCAAAGCAAATGTCTGGTCTCATTTTCATCAGGTACATCAAGGAACCAATCATATGACGATACATCCACCAGTACAAAATGAGGAATTAGCTACTAGGTGACTAAAAATTCTAGTCACCATAGGTTTCCAAGTGATTTACTACTAAATATGAGCAATTTTGATTGACTCAACTATAAACGACTAAAATTAACGACTAATTTAGTTACCAGTTAACAAATATGACTAGATAATAAGTGACAGAGTTAAAATGACTAAAATAAATGACTAATTTAGTCACGAAATAAAAAATGACTAGCTAGAAGAATATGAATTAGTCATTTTTAATTGTGTCTTGGAAAATTGCAAATTTGGCAATGAAGTGTAATTTTTGTAAGTTGTCTACCCTCTATTAGTAATATTAGTGCCATGCACCTTGATCTTCATAGATCCAACAAAGCAATTGCATGAACTTTTAGCCTTATGGGGGCTTTTATGGTTCGCAAAAAAAAAAAAAATCTCTAGCTTTCTATTTTTGGCGAATCAAAGGTCATGATAATTGATTGGGCCAGAGGTCTCACCAATTTGCAGTCACTAAGTTATATATGATTGTTGGTTGAAAAGGATTGGGATCCTAAAGAATTGTTTTCTTTCTTTATCCTGTAGGCACCTGTACAGGGAGGTCATTTCTGACGCGGACCTACTGTGTTGAATACTTAGGAAAAGAGGACTAGATTTACAAGTAATTTGTCTGAATCTAAGAAGATGCTTGAAGACACATCTAAGAAGAGTAAATGGAATTGGAATTCAGGCAATTCTAAACATGGTGATGAGATTGGTGTCGGTGGACCGAAATTGAAACTGACAAATATTGGTATTGAGCTTCACGTTGGGTCTCCAATGCCTTCAGAATGGCATCATTAATGTTTAGACCTTCAGGTTTGTTCTTTGTTTTTCTTGATTATCTATTGTGTTTTTTTTCTATTCATGTTTTTTTTCTTTGTTGTGGATGTGGTGGAGATGAAATGGCTAGATCATAATTCCCTTACAGTAACAGAGGAATGCTACACCTGCAAATGCATTATAATAGGCCATAAGGATCAAATCTATTATTGGATATCCTATGATTTTCACAAGTTGCAGCCCCGAAAATAGGTCAGACCCTCCTAGGTTCATAATAATATTGCTATGTTTACAGATAAAACCCAGGAACTAGCAATTCAAGGGTTGGTAGACCAAAAATGTTGTGTACAGGATTTTAGACTAAAGGTTATAATATCTAAGGATTTCCTTGCTTCAAGGTTCAAGGGAGGGACCTGGACTCTTTACTTTCCCTACGGGACCCCTTCTAGAAACACTTACGAGAGGAGTTGTGCAAGTCTTTACCTGTTGTTGCACCTCTTTTTTTATAGTAAAGTATAATGCTTTCCCAAATACTAAAACTGCGTAATCTGCTTAATATTGTTATATTTGTAATATTCATGAGCAGCCCCGAGGAATTGTAAGACTCATTGATTAACTTTGGGGATTACAACAATCTCATACGGGAATAAGCCTTCCATTACTCGAAGAATCCAACCTTTTAACAGACTAATTCAGAATATATACAAAAGGAGAAGGAAACTATATATAGAATTAGAAAGTTAATTCCTAAATTTATGCTAACAATCTGACAGCTTCACAAGATATCCTAAATGAATTCAACTACATTCTATCCTATTTCTAACTTAACTCTTCCATTGATAGCAAAGCTAATGCGATTCTTTCCAGAACTAGTTCACTAAATTGATTACCACTAACCTAAACATATGGAGAATATTCAATACAGGGAAACCCACTCCCTTTTGTAAAATTTAGAATCTTAATTTTCAAATGGCCACGTTGCAATTTAAGAATGATTCCCCTGCATCATTTATCCTTAATAAAATATCTAGGTTAACCTTGGTAAGCAACATTACAACTTTGGGAGAAGAGAGGCCTATAGTGCTTTGGAGCATATAAACCCAATATTCATTATTCGTTTAACCTAGTCCACATAGTAAAACAAAAAATATAAAAAAAAACAATTTTTTTTATATAATAAAATAATTATAAAAAAAACAAATCTATATAACTTATATAAACAAATAAAAAAATAGAACAAACCAAACCACTATAAACATAATTTATGAAAAAAAAAATAAAAAAAATATACATATATATATACCTAAAAAACGGAAAAAAAACCATTATCCAAATTAAATAATAAAAATAAAAAAATATATATGAAAACATACAAATTTTATTTTCATGGTAGGTTGAACGGTCTTGAACCAACCTCTACAGCAGCAACGACATTCTGATTTTCCTTACCATCCTTCAATTCCGACAATTTAGATTCCTGCTCAACCTGCTACTTCTTGTCAAATAGCCTAACTGTTCGCGCCAAACATTGGAGGGTTTGGTGGGTTTTGGATATGGATATTGGTCATACCCATTGAGGAGTTTGGGATGGATACTAACCATGGTTGATTTCACAATTTCTCTATTTAATTTCCATAGCTGCCATGGATAAAGTAGCATTGGAGAGAACCTGGAGACTTTTGAAGAGGCGGGCCGCGAATTCTGCACCTCTGGCATCAACACCACCTTCTTTGATTACAAAATACCTGGTAAGTACTGTGAATTGATAATTTTTTATTGAATTTTGGATAAAAACCCTATCCGCCCCCTCACCAGAGAGTTTCCATCCATCATGATTTTGGAGAATTAAATTTTTAGTGAGTAAATTTTAGGAGTAAATTATTTTTAGTGAGTAAATTTTAGGAGTAAATTATTTTTAGTGAGTAAATTTTTAGTACTGTAAAATTTCGCAAAACATCTTTGCCTCTTGTTGCCAGTGGAAGCTAAAGGGTTTGGATAGTCAGCAACCTAAAAAAAAGGGTGAATACTATTGTGACTTTGCACGGGTTGTAAGGAGAAAGTATAGGTTTCCCCCAAGCTCGTCAAAGTAAATATACTAGCGAGTCACTCTTCTCCTGGAATCTCAATATTAAAGGGATGGGTAGGGTTAATGGAGGGTACGGCAAGGAAAAGCTCTCCTCAGTGAGTAGGTCCCTAAAAGAGTCTGAGCATACTTAATGTAGGAGCAAAGTCTAGCGAATAAAAAACTCTTTTTGGCCTAACTAGAGTTTTGAGTCCCTTAAGTGTGCCATTAACAAATAGTAGACCGTCATTTGTCATGGAATTGTTATTTCCCCATTACAATATTCAGTGCTGGTCATGGCTATGTCAATCAGGATTTAACATTTGAATTGATTCAATGCAAAAATCTACCTCTAGAGTGACTCCCACTCCAAAATTCTCAGGGTTTCTATGCAGATCTAACGTGGGGAGTCACTTTGTATCTTTTATCCAAAATTTTGTTTTGTGCAAAATAGTAAAATAACCCTCTGACGAAGAGGGGAATAAACCCTTGGCTCATGAACAGAGACCTTCCTAGAGCAATTAGACCCCCTATATTCAAACACCTTTTGTTTCTCCAAGGGACCCTTGCTATAGTCCACTAGTTGAACATCCTCTGCTTCTATCCCTAGGGTTTCTGTAGATGACATTTTTCATCACCATATATAGACATCTCGGATTCTAGTTCCATTAAGTGAGCAAACTCACGACTTAACTTATCATCATTACAACAAAAAATGATATCGTCTACACAGACAACGGTATCTAGAATCCCACTCTTCTCTGTTTTCAAAAAGATATTTCTATTTGCAATGCATCTTTTGAAACCTTGTTGAAAGAGATACTCGTCTAAGAGTTCATACCAATCCCTTGGGGCTTGTTTTAACCCATAAAGATCATTTTTTAGACTCCAAACATTGTCCTCCTTTCCATGCAACTTGAAACCATCAGGTTTTTTAGTGCATACTTCTTCATGTAAATCTCTTTTCAAGAAAGTGGATTTCACATCCATCTAATAATATACCTTGAAATTTTTGAAGCATGAGTAAGAAAAGAACATATATTGTTGTTCCATCCCATTATTGCATCCAAACCTGCCTTCACATGTGACCCATCCTAGACCTACCAAAGCAGGTGAGTGCCAATGATTGGAAAGGCCCGTGATCAAGGCTTTCCAATTATTTGAAGCATGTTTGTGAACCTCGACAGAGTTGTGGATCCAATCTAGGAATTTTAGGTTCCAAGTACTTCTGAACCTAAATTCTCTTCCATAGACCCTCCTTGGACATCAAGTTCTAAATTGTTTTAGCTGTCAGTGCATGTGACCAAAAGTGAATAACTGCTTCTGATCCCAACCACCCTCATTCTTTATTTTTGAGATCAGTTGCCATCTTGCTAATGGAAACTAATATTGTCATATTTTCCTCTCCAAAGAAAATCAGAACAAATCTTTCTAATGTTTTCCAAACCAGCTTGAAGAATGTGGGCTAGGAAGAACCAACACACTGGGATTACTTCTAAAAAAGATTTGACAAGTATCAAATTTCATCCCCTGGACAACCATCTATGAAACCATAAGTGGATTCTTATTTCTATTTTGTTTTCCAACCATCCCTAATCTTTTATGCCATAACCATTTGGTTTTAAAATAAATCTATGTATTTTAGACCTTCCTGCAGGATCCACAGATCTGAATTGGAATAGATGGATCAACCTTTTAGACATGTCCTCACTGATGCGCCTAAAACTAATAGAATATTTCTCCAATTTGATCTTGTACTTGATGCTGTGCAGTAAAGATGTAAAATTTCACAAAACATCTTTGCCTCTTCAAGTGTGCCATTAACAAATAGTAGACCATCATTTGTCATGGAATTGTTATTTCCCCATTGCAGTCTTCAGTGCTGATCATGGCTGCGTCAATCAAGATTTAGCATTTGAATTGATTCAATGCAAAAATATACCTCTGGAGTGACTCCCACTCCAAAATTCTCAGGGTTTCTATGCATATCTGACGTGGGGAGTCACTTTGTATCTGTTATCCAAAATTTTGTTTTCTACAAAATATTAAAATAACCCTCTGACGAAGAGGGGAATAAACCCTTGGCTCATGAACAGGGACCTACCTAGAGCAATTGGACACCCTATATTCAAACACCTTTTGTTTCTCCAAGGGACCCTCGCTATAGTCCACTAGTTGAACATCCTCTACTTCTATCCCTAGGGTTTCTGTAGATGAGAGTTTTCATCACCATATATATATATATATATATATATATATATATCATCCTCTGCTTCTATCCCTAGGGTTTCTATAGATGACATTTTTCATCACCATATATCGACATCTCGAATTCTAGTGCCATTAAGTTAGCAAACTCACGAATTAACTTATCATCATTACAACAAAAAATGATATCGTCTACATAGACAATGGTAACTAGAATCCCACGCTTCTCTGTTTTCAAAAAGATATTTCTATTTGTAATGCATATTTTGAAACCTTGTTGAAATAGATACTCGTCTAAGAGTTCATACGAAGCCCTTGGGGCTTGTTTTAACCCATAAAGATCATTTTTTAGACTCCAAACATTGTCCTCCTTTCCATGCAACTTGAAACCATCAGATTGTTTAGTGCATACTTCTTCATGTAAATCTCTTTTCAAGAAAATGGATTTCACATCCATCTAATAATATACCTTGAAATTTTTGAAGCATGAGTAAGAAAATAACATATATTGTTGTTCCATCCCATTATTGCATCCAAACCTGCCTTCACATGTGACCCATCCTAGACCTGCCAAAGCAGGTGAGTGCCAATGATTGGAAAGGCCTGTGCTCAAAGCTTTCCAATTATTTGAAGCATGTTTGTGAATCTCGACAGAGTTGTGGATCCAATCTAGGAATTTTAGGTTCCAAGTACTTTTGAACCTAAATTCTCTTCCATATACCCTACTTGCACATCAAGTTCTAAATTTTTTTAGCTGTCAGTGCATGTGACCAAAAGTGAATAACTGCTTCTGATCCCAACCACCCTCATTCTTTGGTTTTGAGATCAGTTGCCATCTTGGTAATGGAAACTAATATTTTCATATTTGCCTCCCCAAATAAAATCAGAACAAATCTTTCTAATTTTTTCCAAACCATCTTGAAGAATGTGGGCTAGGAAGAACCAACACACTTGGATTACTTCTAAAATAGATTTGACAAGTATCAACTTTCATCCCCTGGACAACCATCTATGAAAACATAAGTGGATTATTCTTTCTATTTTGTTTTCAAAACATCCCTAATCTTTTATGCCATAACCATTTGGTTTTAATATAAATCTATGTATTTTAGACCTTCCTGTAGGATCCACAGATATGAATTAGAATAGATGGATCAACCTTTTAGACATCTCCTCACTGATGCACCTAAAACTAATAGAATATTTCTCCAGGTTGATCTCGTACTTGATGCTGTGCAGTAAAGATGTAAAATTTTGTAAAACATCTTTGCCTCTTCAAGTGTGCCATTAACAAATAGTAGGCCATCATTTGCCATGGAATTGTTATTTCCCCATTACAGTCTTTAGTGCTGATCATGGTTGCGCCAATCAGGATTCAACATTTCAATTGATTCAATGCAAAAATCTACCTCTGGAGTGACTCCCACTCCAAAATTCTTAGGGTTTCTATGCAGATTTGACGTGGGGAGTCACTTTGTATCTGTTATCCAAAATTTTGTTTTGTGCAAAATATTAAAATAACCCTCTGACAAAGAGGGGAATAAACCCTTGGCTCATGAACAGGGACCTTCCTAGAGCAATTAGACCCCCTATATTCAAACACCTTTTGTTTCTCCAAGGGACCCTTGCTATAGTCCACTAGTTGAACATCCTCTGCTTCTATCCCTAGGGTTTCTATAGATGACATTTTTCATCACCATATATAGACATCTTGAATTCTAGTGCCATTAAGTTAGTAAACTCACGACTTAACTTATCATCATTACAGCAAAAAATGATATCGTCTACACAAAGAACGGTAGCTAGAATCCCACTCTTCTCTGTTTTCAAAAAGATATTTCTATTTGCAATGCATCTTTTGAAACCTTGTTGAAAGAGATACTCATCTAAGAGTTCATACGAAGCCCTTGGGGCTTGTTTTAACCCATAAAGATCATTTTTTAGACTCCAAACATTGTCCTCCTTTCCATGCAACTTGAAACCATCAGGTTGTTTAGTGCATACTTCTTCATGTAAATCTCTTTTCAAGAAAGTGGATTTCACATCCATATAATAATATACCTTGAAATTTTTGAAGCATGAGTAAGAAAATAACATATATTGTTGTTCCATCCCATTATTGCATCCAAACCTGCCTTCACATGTGACCCATCCTAGACCTACCAAAGCAGGTGAGTGCCAATGATTAGAAAGGCCTGTGCTCAAGGATTTCCAATTATTTGAAGCATGTTTGGATCCAATCTAGGAATTTTAGGTTCCAAGTACTTCTGAACCTAAATTCTCTTCCATAGACCCTCCTTGGAAATCAAGTTCTAAATTTTTTTAGCTTTCAGTGCATGTGACCAAAAGTGAATAACTACTTCTGATCCCAACCACCCTCATTCTTTGGTTTTGAGATCAGTTTCCATCTTGCTAATGGAAACTAATATTGTCAGATTTGCCTCTCCAAAGAAAATCAGAACAAATCTTTCTAATGTTTTCCAAACTAGCTTGAAGAATGTGGGCTAGGAAGAACCAACACACTAGGATTACTTCTAAAACAGATTTGACAAGTGTTGGTTTGCATGGGCAGACCCGAGTTTACTGTAGTTAACCAACAACACCCCTAGCTCACTGTCCCTTTCGGCGACAGACCGCAAAGCAGCCTGAAGTCTCACCCGAAGTGATTCTAATGGGTTGGCCAAAAGACTCAAGTGTCTTTGACCAGGTTCTGAGGTAGCCTGGGTGTCTCACAGCTCTTCTAGCCTACGAGATCTCTCTCTCTCTCTGCGACGCGCAACCTCCTCTTACTTGCGATGACTCTAGTCCTTATCGCATCTCCGCACCTCAGGCAACGTGTAACTCCTTCCTACGCTGATTCTCAACCGCAGTGCACCACAACTCCTCTGCTAGTGTGATACCACCTCCTTGCGATATCCCACCACTGCGTCTCACCGTACTCAGTGCTACTCGTTCTGACTTACGGGACTCAATATAGAAGGTTGCTTAACTCTACGACTCTTAACTCTAAGAGCTGAAACATAGATAAACTCTTATACAAAATACTTAAGGGTTTCAACTTGCATTCATCTTCTATAGTGCTGTAAACTGAATAACGCATACATACATTAATCTGTAAACAAGGCCCAGGTGATAACTGATAGATGCAACAAATAAACACAACACATAAATAAATCACATAACACACTATTTTAACATGGTTCACCTCCAGGATGGAAGTTACGTCCATAGAACTGTGTTTCTATTATAGATCAAGGGAAGGTAAACACAGTTCTGCTGCACCGCATATGCAGCTCGAGATCTTCTGGGTAACTCCACACACAGCCTGGAGCCCTTCTCTCTTAGATCTCTTCTCTACTCTATATTGCACCTCTTACAATATACTCTTCCCTCTCTGTCGATCCCTGGGGATCGTTACATGCATGCTCTATGAGCCAGCTACTAGTTACAGTAAGATAACTACAGCTAATAACAGAACCAGAGCTTGGATTCTATATGATTGTCCAACTATTGTCTAACTGTCTAGCCCACAAAATGACCAACCCTTTTACAATACAAAATATATCCCTTTATAGGTGGCCCGAAGGTCTCACCATTACAACACTGTGGGCCTGTCCCAACATTAACCCAAAACCCTAACTAGTGACAGTCGACATATCTGTACTTGAGGTAGCTACTTTCCGTCACACCACAGCTCTCTGCAGTCTTCCATGCTTCCCGGCGCTGACCATGGGTACTGTGCACCGCTCCCCTGTTTATGTCATTCGTCTTCAATACCTCAGCCTTGTTGCTCCTTTTCCTTTATGAGGGTAGCTGAGCCCTCCTATCTTCCGCCGCTGCCTTCAATGCAATGGGTGAGATTTCTCTTCTCAGCCGCTCAAGTACCGTCATCTCCCTTGACTTCTCTGCCCTAAAAGTCACAGTTTCCAGCTCTACTCTATAGTTAGAAACATGCTACGGTGTCGTAGCTCCATCTTATCTCCTCTCCGCCAAAACTGTCTGTCCGCTAAACTGGCAGCTTCTTCTATAGCTACGGGAGCCTGCTCCAACAACAAGTATCAACTTTCCTCCCCTGGAAAACCATCTATGAAACCATAAGTGGATTCTTCTTTCTATTTTGTTTTCCAACCATCCCTAATCTTTTATGACATAACCATTTGGTTTTAATATAAATCTATGTATTTTAGACCTTCCTGCAGGATCCACAGATCTGAATTGGAATAGATGGATCAACCTTTTAGACATGTCCTCACTGATGCACCTAAAAATAATAGAATATTTCTCCAGGTTGATCTCGTACTTGATGCTGTGCAGTAAAGATGTAAAATTTCGCAAAACATCTTTGCCTCTTCAAGTGTGCCATCAACAAATAGTAGACCATCATTTGTCATGGAATTGTTATTTCCCCATTACAGTCTTCAGTGCTGATCATGGCTACGTCAATCAAGATTCAGCATTTGAATTGATTCAATGCAAAAATCTACCTCTGGAGTGATTCCCACTCCAAAATTATCAGGGTCTCTATGCAGATCTGACGTGGGGAGTCACTTTGTATCTGTTATCCAAAATTTTGTTTTGTGAAAAATATTAAAATAACCCTCTCACGAAGAGGGGAATAAACCCTTGGCTCATGAACAGGGACCTTCCTAGAGCAATTATACCCCCTATATTCAAACACCTTTTGTTTCTCCAAGGGACCCTCGCTATAGTCCACTAGTTGAACATCCTCTGCTTCTATCCCTAGGGTTACTGTAGATGACAGTTTTCATCACCATATATATATATATATATCATCCTTTGCTTCTATCCCTAGGGTTTCTGTAGATGAAATTTTTCATCACCATATATAGACATCTCAAATTCTAGTGCCATTAAGTTAGCAAACTCACAACTTAACTTATCATCATTACAACAAAAAATGATATCATCTACACAGACAACGGTAACTAGAATCCCACTTTTCTCTGTTTTCAAAAAGATATTTCTATTTGCAATGCATCTTTTGAAACCTTGTTGAAAGAGATACTCATCTAAGAGTTCATACCAAGCCCTTGGGGCTTGTTTTAACCCATAAATATCATCTTTTAGACTCCAAACATTGTCCTCCTTTCCATGCAACTTGAAACCATCAGGTTGTTTAGTGCATACTTCTTCATGTAAATCTCTTTTCAAGAA
>LPNX011170717.1:182575-196161 GCA_001517045.1 Pseudotsuga menziesii
ATCATAACAAATATTTCTAATGTTTTCTAATGACTAAAGAATTGCTGAATACCTGAAGATCTGTAAACAAAACTCGGGGTGCAAGAAGCTTAGCTCAGTTTTTAGTACCCTGACCTACGTACTAAAAAACCACTTGACCTCTGTAATAGCCTGCTAGTTCAGCCATTTAATACAAATACTCTTAGTTTTTATTTAAAAAACAAAAAGAAACAGTGCGACAATGAGTAGTACAGGACATACCTTTAATTTTGATAGGTAATTTCATTCAATTAATTTTGAATGCTAACATAAAGAAAAACCGCAACGGTGAGCAGTTAGGGGCAGTCCTTTCATTTTGATAGTTGATTTCACTAGGGTACCTCTCTCAGAAGGGCACAACTTGTATTATTTTTCACATAGCAGTGGTTGTTTGAATATTGAATAAATATTTTTTATTGCCCCAGACAACCTCTAGTATTGCCTTGCCTCCTAATAATAGGTACCTGACTTGCCAAGTATTGATATTGTATCTATTCCATTGATATGACCCCATTGTGTAGTATCCATTAATTATTAAATTCAAATATATATTTTATGTACATCTTGTGCAAAGTTAATTACATGGGTCTCTTGCAAAGTTAATTAGAGATGGGATTGAAGTATGAATGAATAATTCTCAACTATTATACTTTAGTTTTGGGGCAGTATTTTTAGTTCCAGTGACAAAATGAAAACCCTCCCTCGGAGAAAATAATCTTGCAAGCTGGCATAGGAATTTAAGACCCTTGTTATAAACAAAACTTTTTGAATTAAAATGATAGCACCTATGCATAAAAACCCAATGAGCTAGAGTTTAGTTAAAACAAAATATTTTGTGCTAGTAAAAAGTACACTATTATTTTTTAACCATCCAGAACAAAAATTTTACCATACCTTTTTGTAGGACGGGCTTTAAAATCCATTTAGTTCCTATGAAATTCTTGTCCTTTGGGTGTGAGACTAATTCCCAAGTACCACTTCTTTCAATTTCTTCAATTTCTTCCTACATGGCTTTATTCCTATACAAAGCGATGCAACAGGAGGAAGTTTGAGGCACATCTTGTCTCAGCAACTTTCAACGACTCTAGCTTGAAGAATTGTCAAAAACATGGCTTCAAGGTGATGATGGTTTATGATGGTTTATGATGATTAGTAGAACTAGTAGTGCTACTTATGCTAGATATTCTTAGAAATACTAGTGCTACATATGGACAACAGTGCTACTTATTAGTGCTACCTATTAGTAGAACTAGTAGTGCTACTTATGCTAGTAGTGCTATAGATTGACAACATGCCCCATGCAACAAAATTCTTAGAACTAGTAGTGCTACAGATTGACAACAGTGCTACTTATTAGTGCTACCTATTAGTTGATCCTTTATGTTTTTTCTCTATGTATTGGTTTTGATGCATATCAATTAAAGAAAAGATAGATGAAAATAGTGGAAAGTTAGAGTTAACATATCCGTTTTATAATTGAATGCAGGAAATTGAAGATGAGTCAATAGCCAATTTTGACAACTGCTGACTACCATGCATACGACGAGAGAATAGTCGATGCAAAGAGATTGCTTAAATATGCATGTCCATGTAATGATTGTTGTGGTGGGAAGATGAGAAAAAGACAAGTGATTTATGAACATATGCTAAAATTTGGGCATACCGGGATTAGCCCTTTCCCTCAAAATTATTATCCAGATAGTTTACATTTGCATAGCATGAGAGACGTAGAGGTGCCAAACATAAAAGACGAGGCAACAAACACAGATGGAGACTTCAAAACCTTAGATGAAGGGATCGAAGTTGATAGAATGTTGAATGAGGGCTTCAAGGATGATTGGCAGAAGTTGATGGAGGATGCTTCAAAACCTATGTATGATACTTGCAAGTTCAGTCATTTAACAACAATTCTTGTACTCCTTAACTTGCAAATAGTGCATGGTTGGACAAATGAGAGTGTTGATGAGTTATTGGAATTTTTACATGAGTTGTTTCCACCTAAATCCACATTGGAAACAAAACAAAGAGAATGTAAAACACAAATAAGTAAGCTAGGATTAGGGTATGAAAACATCCACACATGTGTGAATGGTTGCGTATTATTTCGCAAAAATCTTGCAAGTGAGATGGAATGTCCTAAATGTAAAGAAGGGAGGTATAAACTAGGGTTGAAATCAAATTCAGCTCCTAGAAAAGTTCTTTGACACTTTCCACTAATCCCACGGTTGCTTTGAATTTATAGACGAGACATTGCTGAGTTGATGCAATGGCATGCCCAAAATAAGAGCACTGATGGAAAACAACGATTTGTGGAAGATTCTAAGATGTGGATGGAATTTGACAATAGATGGCCCAATTTTGCCCAAGATCCTCGTAATATGAGGCTTGGTTTAGCTCTAGATGGCGTGAACCCATTCTTAGATCAAAGTACTAAATGGTCAACTTGGCCGGTGTTTTTAATAAATTATAACTTACCTCCATGGTTAGCAACCAAACCATTCTTCTTGATGTTGTCATTAATTATACTAGGAAAGAAAAGTGTGACTTCAGATACAATTGATGTGTATTTAGAGCCATTATTTGATGAGCTAGCAGAATTGTGGAAAGGAATTGAAGCAATTCAAATTTTACGGGATGGCCATTCTATCTAGTTCACTTTAAGAGCTTCTTTATTGTTTACGATACATGATCTTTCTTCATATGGCACATTGACTAGTCTAAATGTTCATGGATACCATGGATGTCTGGCTTGCATGTTTAAGGCTTTTGTAAGACACTCAAGTAGTTTGTGTAAGTGCATTTATTGTGGACATCGTGCCTACTTTAAAATGGAGCATCCATATCATCGACAAAAGTCATGTTTCAATGGTCAAGAAGAGAATCGTGAAGCACCATTGGCAATAACAAGTGATTACATTATTGAGAATGGAGAAAAAAGAATGCAGTTTATTAAGGATGGTGGAATTTGTGGTACTAAAAATGATCCACTTAATGATAGTGGTGTAAAAAGATTGTGCATATTCTATAAGTTTCCATACTTTAAGCATATATCCATTAGGCATACTGTTGGCTTTATGCATACTGAGAAAAACATAGCTTTTGCTATTATAGAAACTCTTTTTGGTGCATATGATACAGTGTCATCACGCCTAGACCTTGAACAACTAAAGATTCATCGAAATCCTTGGGTTGAAAAATGTGGTGATGGAAAATATAGAAATCCTATTGCTCCTTATGTGTGGACAAAGGAACAACGTGCACAGTTCTTAAAGTTGATGTCTTAGACTCGCTTTCCTACTGGATATGTAAGTAGTAATATTAGAAGCCAAATTGACAATAATAGCTTAAGAGGCCTCAAGACCTATGACTATCATGTCATAATCGAGGATATTTTACCTATTGTGGCCATATCAAGTTTGGAAAAGGGGCCAAGATTGGCAATTATAAGGTTGGGCTTAATATTGAAGAGAATGAGTTTGCATGTGCTAGATCCTTCAAACTTTGATAATTTGAGGGAAGACGTTGTTGAAGTCCTTTGCTTATTGGAACGAGAATTTCCACCAACAATATTCAATATTTATATGCATCTTCTTATACATCTAGAAAATGAACTAGAGCATTGTGGCCCAATAAGAGATGGATGTATCCTATAGAACGATATATGAAGCTTCTGAAAAAGTTTGTTCATAATAAGGCAAAACCAGAAGGTAGCATGTGTGAGGGATCTTTAATGCAAGAGGCCATAGGTTTTTACACAGAGTATATGAAGGATTTTAGCAGTGTCAATCGACGTGTATGGGATGATGATGAAGACGAGAGAGTTGCAGGTGAAGTATTAGAAGGAAATGGACATCGCTTGAAGCTATCAAATGAAGAAAGAACTTCAATACATGCCTATGTTCTTCAAAACACATCCACATTTGATAAGTGGCGCAGGTAAAATTTATTTTACATGATAATTTTTCTATTTAATTTTATCTAATAGAAAATTTATTTTCATTCTTACTATCATGTTTGTTCATATTCTATGCAGAAAATACAAAGAAGAGATTCAAATAGGGACGCAGCCATCTCGAAAGCGTAGACTTCAAGAATCTAATATTGGAGGTGGTCTGAATTTTCCAAAATTTGATTATTGGATTTCTGATGCAATAAATTATGCACAACAACAAGGTCAAGATCTAATGATTGAGGAAATGGATATTTCACGACCTCCACATATATATGCTTACCATTTCAGTGGGATGTGGGCCTATGGTAGTCATTTAAGAGTGGAAGAAAAGGACACAGGAAAGGTAAATTGTGATTGTGTTGTTAGTGCTGAATTTCATCATGACACTGGTAAGAATTTCTATGTTGGATTCATACAAGAAATTATTAAAGTTGATTATGGTGAAATTAGTCCTATATTATTAAATTGTAAATGGATCAAACCATCTGCAATACAACATGATGAGTATGGATTTTTACGTGCAAATACACGTCAAATCTTATCAAAGACCGATGAGCCATATGTTTCCCCTCTTCAAATTAACCAAGAATTTCTAATTGACGATATAGCAAGCCCAGGATGGTCATATGTCATTGAAATGGAGCCTCGTTCAAAAAGGAAATTTATGCAATGTGTTGATACAATTGTCGATGGGAAGTGTAATAGTTTACAAGAAACTTTGGAAGAAGAAGCCGAAGATGTCAATAGAGTATTTGAAGAGGAAACCTTTCTTTCCAATGAAGAGCTTGAGATAGAGAATGTAATGCATGGTCAGGAAAATCTATTGTATGAGGACAGTGATGAAGATGAAGCAGATGCTTACATAAGTGATCAGGATTGTGATCTTGATGGCAATGCAAATGATAATGATGATGATTTGTCACATGACATTATGGAATAAAATTTCCCTATGTAAATGGATTTTATTGTTTTGGGCATTGGGATTAGGTAGCCAAAGGGTTTTACTAAACTTTGTATGAAATTTATCATTAATGATATTTGATATGCAACATTTTCATTTTTGTTTCTGTTCATCTCTACATACACGATATATGTGGGTTATTATTGCCATGTTGTACTTCTTTTTAGTCCTGTGATTCCAATGGGCTCCAGTTAGTATTTGCTTCTGTCATGAGCATTTTAATTTAGATATTTTATAGTCGTTGTTTGCACATGCACTAATGGTTTTACTAAACTTTGTATGCAATGCATCCTTAATGATATTTGATATGCAAACTTTTCATTTTTGTTGGTGTTCATCTCTGCATACATGATATACGTGGTTTATTATTGTCATGTTCTACTTCTTTTCAATACTGTGATTCCAATGGGCTCTAGTTAGTGTTTGTTGTTGTCATGAGCATTTGAATTTAGATATTTTATAGTCGTTGTTTGCACATGCACTAATGATTTTTTTAAGAGAAATTTTGGACATATAGGCTATGAAAAATAAGGGGTTGAAACGTAAAAGTGACCCCACCAAAGATGAGAATGTGACAGAATACGAGCGTGCTCGTAAAGACGACATCACAAGAAATGAAGAGTATTTGTCATCCCTTGGTTTTGGAAATAAGTAAGTAGTTACTCCTTGTACCTTTTCACTTCTATGCATATTTGATGAAAGTTTTATATAATCTATTTCATGATGTAGGCCATATATGCTTTTGAATCTAATTGGTAATTTTTTTTCCTTATAGGGAAATGTTGGATTCTACCAAAAATGATCATCAAAAACAAAATGCAAGCAAAGAAAAATCACTGCCAGCTCGTAGAAGCAAACGCCTTGGTAGACCAATACATGAACATGAAGATGGAGAATCAAGCTTGCGAAATCTTTTTTTAAAATTAAAGCAAAGATTTGAAGGCTCATCTGAGGGGATTGGTGACCTAGCAAGTGCCACACCTATTGAGGAGATTCTTGATATAACTAATGATAGAATTGTTGAGGGGATTGGTGAGCTACCTATTGCCACAGCTGTTGTCTCCAATTATGAGGAACCAATTAAGCCTTCTTCCTTAGAAAAAACACCAATTACATCTCCTCAAAGGGACGTGCTAGGAAATGAAACTGTTGTATCCACAAATATGAGTGGTTTTTCAACGCCCAAAAATAGTTCTAAATATCCATCACCTTTCATCAGAAGACGCAAAATTATTCAAGGCTTGTATAGGAGCACACAAAGGGAAGCAAAAGAAAGAAAATTAGAGGGGAAGAAGGCTTACGTGGTATAGGTAATAGATGGTGAGCCTACTGGACCAAATGCTTCAAGGTGGTCCTTAGAGTTGGGCACGAGAATAAGGTCTTATTTGGATGTTACCAAATCCACCTTTACAGATCAAGATCCAAAAAATGTTGATCTAGTGATCCAACAAATGGAAAACTTTTTTGAGACGGTTGGTGGTAGGATTTCTATTAAATATTACAAGTATAGAATGAGAGTTTTAATGAATAATTTTAGGCATAAATGCAGAAAATTAATCTTGGATGGAAAAGATAGGGAGAGCAGCTTGACTCCCAAACAGTGGGAAGATTTGAAGGAAAGTATGCGTGATGAAGACTTTCTGGAAAAGAGTGCAAGAGGGAAGAAAGGAAGAAATCTTGTGAAGGATCGATATTTTTTGGGTCAGGGAGGGTTGAGAGCCAAACAACACATATGTGTAAGTATATGGTGTTTTTGCTAAATAGTGTACATTGTGTTCTACCTTTTTTATTTGTCTATATTTCCAATACATTGTGTGTTGACAATGATTTGCAGGTTGAAGGAACTAATAAAGAACCCAATTTGAGTGAAATGACTCAATATATGGCAGACTTAGAAAATTCAAAAAAAAAGAGGTCCTTGCCATCTGTTGAAGTTGAGAGAAGCCAAACAAGAGGCCCATCTACTATTGAAAACATTAGTGAGGATTATAACAGTGCAATGAATCATTGTATAATTGGGTTGTCAGAGAAGATGTTGACCATAGCCTCCTCCATTGAACCTCTTGTTGCTGCATTCAATTTAAATAAGGGAAAGACTATTGATTCAAATGAGGTAAGCTAATTATCATTCCCTTACAACCATTTATTCAGTTGATATTTTAATCTATGGATGTTATTTATCCATTTCACTTCACTCATGAAGCCTATTTTTTTTAATGTAAATGTCTGTCAATCATAGGAAAAAACCGTAATTATGGGTGGTGCAACACTATTGAAAGACCCAAAAGATGTCCATGAACAGGCAAAGGTATGTACTAAATCAATTGGTATACTAGAAGGAATGAAGCCCTATATTTTAAAATATGGTTTAATTGGTATACTGTTTTGTTTTTTACAGCGCTCAATAATTCCAGGGGGGCATGAAGTACTCCAGGAAGGTGAAACTGTTAAAATATTGGATCCATATGATGGTGCTATTGCTGGCTTTGGACGAATTCATTCACTTTGTGTGATCCATGGAGTGGCACTTGGTCTTGAATATGAAAATGTCAATGTCATCAATGTCACAAGTAACATCCCACTTCCGTATGAAGATAAAATAGATGGATGTCTCCGTTTGAAGGAGAAGGAAAGGAGTTTCATTCGATGGCCAAAGAAGTATTTGGAAAAGTCATCAAACTAGATGATTTTTTATGCTAGTTTAACTTGTTCATTAATTTATTACTACTGTTGTTATTGATTGCCCTTGGATGCTTCAAATTTAACACATGGACCTTTGGGAGTGTTAAGTTGAAAGAAATGAAAAATTATGTTTTTACTTTATCTTGCATTGTCACAGCTATACCTATGTGTTTCTGGTATTACTATTGCTGTTATTTACTATCCTTGGATGTTTCAACATTAACACAGGGACCTTTCAGAGTGTTAAGTTGAAAGAAATGAAAATTATGTTTTTACTTTATCTTGCATTGTCACAGCTGTAGCTATGTGTTTCTGGTATTACTATTGCTGTTATTTACTGTCCTTGGATGCTTCGACATTAACATAGGGACCTTTGGGAGTGTTAAGTTGAAAGAAATGAAAATTATGTTTTTACTTTATCTTGCATTGTCATAGCTGTACCTATGTGTTTCTGGTATTACTATTGTTGTTATTTACTGTCCTTGGATGCTTCAACATTAACATAGGGACCTTTGGGAGTGTTAAGTTGAAATAAATGAAAATTATGTTTTTACTTTATCTTGCATTGTCACAGTTGTACATATGTGTTTCTGGTATTACTATTGCTATTATTTACTGTCCTTGGATGCTTCAACATTAACACAGGGACCTTTGGGAGTGTTAAGTTGAAAGAAATGAAAATTATGTTTTTAATTTATCTTGCATTGGCATAGTTGTACCTATGTGTTTCTAGTATTACTATTGTTGTTATTTACTGTCCTTGGATGCTTCAACATTAACACAGGGACCTTTGGGAGTGTTAAGTTGAAAGAAATGAAAATTATGTTTTTACTTTATCTTGCATTGTCATAGCTATACCTATGTGTTTATGGTATTACTATTGGTGTTATTTACTATCCTTGGATGCTTCAACATTAACATAGGGACCTTTGGGAGTCTTAAGTTGAAAGAAATGAAAATTATGCTATATATGTTACCACGTTCTTTTCTCCTTTACGTATGCTAGTTTAACTTGTTCGTTAATTTATTACTATTGCTGTTATTGATTGTCCTTGGATGCTTCAACTTTAACATAGGGACCTTTGGGAGTGTTAAGTTGAAAGAAATGAAAATTATGTTATATATGTTACCACGTTGTTTTTTCCTTTATGTATGCTATTTTAACTTGTTCATTAATTTATTATTATTGCTGTTATTGATTGTCCTTGGATGCTTCAACTTTAACATAGGGACCTCTGGGGGTGTTAAGTTGAAAGAAATGACCTTCCTTATATGATGATGATAAAACTTAGAATTACTGTACAGAATACATATGGACTATACCTTGAGAGAGAAGATAAAAATTTTACCCTTCGTCTTGTGGGTAAAATGGTTGTTTCCCCACCTTGATTGTACACATCGGTCTTGTGGGTGTTTTCTTGTGGGTATTGTGTGTGGGTCTTGTGGGTCTTGTCTATCAAATAGGCTTTCTTATCCCTTGGCTTTAGGCATGTCTACAGTGAGCACAATATGAGTGCAGACCACTTATCCAAGGAAGCACTTGATATGAAGGCTGGTCTTCTCTCCTTCTCAGAACTCTGGGAAGGAGAAATTATTGAGGAAGGATTGATACAGCTCTTTTAAGAGTGTTTTTCAGTATTTGTGGCATACTCATGTTTTTCCCTTTTCGAGTATGGGGTGTGTTTGTTCCACCCAAGAGGCCTCATGGATAAGCTATCTGGGCTCATTCTATTCTCCTTGTGGTGATGATTTTTCTGTCTTTCTTTGAGATTTTGAGTTTTGTGGGTGGAGAGTTTTTGGGTCGAGAGTTGGGTTGACAGCTACTACAAATGCAAATAGTTTTTTTTGTTTTTTTTATATATTTTTTGAGGTTGACAGTATTGATCCGTGACCTTGTGGACAGTATTTTTCTCACTCTGCCCTAAATGGGTCATAGCATCAACTGAATGGATATTTAGTTTTGACATTGAGGAATCATGCACATTGTTTCCCATAAGGTGTTCACTTAATTTTTCATGAGGGTTTATGGGTTCGTTTCTGAGTTTTCTGGGCAAGTCAACTTCTTAAATCTCTCTCAGCGGTTTCATCTAGTGACAAATCCAAAACTATTCATTTTTCCACTGACATGGCATTTTTCACAATGCTTTTATAGGGTGAGAAATCCAGAACTCCTTGATTTTCCACCAAAGTAGAAATTTCCTGTAATGCCTCTATGCTATGCTTCCTCACATTATCCATGTCAGTCCCACCAAGTAATGACTTTAATGTCCCCTGAATTTTTGAACATCCAAAAATAGCATCATTTTCTAGAGGGGATCTACCCATATTACAAATTCGTGCTTCCACATTCAGAAAATCCCCAGTTATTAGATACTTAGTAATCTTCTCCTTCTCTTCATCCCCTACCTCACACAAATCATGACTACCTTTCACTTCTTTTTTCTCATCCAACATAAAATCCGACACTGAACAAACTGCCTCAGTTACTGGATTCTTACAGTCAACCTGTGTCACATGCATCTCTACATCATTTACATCAATCACCAACTCCAACATCCTATAAATATTTACAAATGAAATATCTTCATGTGCAGTTACTCCAGCATACTCACTTCTTTCATCTAGTAGGATAACACTCTCAAGGGACTCCTCTTTGACATGCTTCACAACAGAACCTGACACCCAATGGCTTTCTGTATGTCCCAAAACATCTACCACTTCATGAGAAGATCCATTCATAGTGTTATTCTCTCTTTCCCCCTCAACTAACCTATCCTTGTTTCTTGAAAACTATTGGCTATCATGGGCAGACCCAGGTTTACTATGTTTAACCAACAACACCCCTAGCTCACTGGCCCTTTCGGCGACAGACCACGAAGCGGCCTGAAGTCTCACCCGAAGTGATTCTAATGGGTTGGCCAAGGACTCAAGCGTCTTGGACCAGGTTCTGTGGCATCCTACTTGCAACTTGCAGCTCTGCTAGCCGTGAGGACTCTTTCTCTACGCATCGCACGACCCTTCTGCTCGCGTCGCATGATCTCCTTGTCTCACAGCTCTTTCGACCACGAGATCTCTCTCTCTTCCTGTTGCATGGTCCCTTTCCATGTCATGCAACTTCCACTGACTTGCGATGACCCCATCCTTGTCGCCTCGCCACGCACCAGGAGACATGTAACTTCCTCTCCAACGCTAAGTCCTTAACCTACGGTATCGCGCACCACAGCTCCTCTGCCGGTGCGGTATCACCTCTCTGCAATATCCTACTCCCATGGCTCATTGCACCTAGCGTTGTTCATGTCGACTTCCATGACTCAACATACCAGACTGTTTAACACTACGACTAGTGACTGTTCAAGCAAAGCATAAATGAACCCACATACAACATGCCAAACACTTCAACTTATGTTATATTTCTATATTACTGTGAACTGAACGATGCATTCATACATTCAACCGTAAACAAGGCTCATATAATAATAACAGATGCAACAAATAAACACAACACATGAATCAATCACATAACACTTTATTTTAATGCGGTTCACCTCCATCATGGAAGTTATGTCCACAGAACTGTGTTTCTATTATAGCTCAGGGGAAGGTAAACACAGTTCTGCTGCACTGCATATGCAGCTTGAGATCTTCTGGGTAACTCCACACACAGCCTGGAGCCCTTCTCTCTTAGATCTCTTTTCTATCTCTATATTGTCTCTCTTACAATATACTCTTCCCTCTCTGTCAATCCCTGTGGATTGTTACAATACAAAATAACAGTAAGCTAATAGACTACTGATGATCTGACTAGCTCGATGGCCTAAAATGCCCAAAATTGCAACCTTTTACAATACAAAATACATCCCTTTATAGGCGGCCCGAAGGTCTCGCCATTACAACACTGTGGGCCTGTCCCAACAGTAACCCAAACCCTAACTAGTGACAGTCAGCGTATATGTACTTTGAGATAGCCCCTATCCGTCACAGCACAGCTCTCTGCAATCTTCCATGCTTCTTGTCACTGACCATGGGTACTATGCACCGCTTCCCTTCACCACAGCTTCCTGTAGTCTTCCATGCTTCCCAGCGCTGACCATGGGTACCGGTGCTGCTTCCCTGGCTATCCTTTGTCTTCAATACCTCGGCCTCGTTGCTCCTTTTCCTTTATGAGGGTAGCTGAACCCTCCTGTCTTCCACCGCTGCCTTCAATGCAGTGGGTGAGCTCTCTCTTCTCGGACTCTCAGGTACCATCGTCTTCATTGACTTCTCTGTCTTCTACATCATGGTTTTCGGCTCTGATCTATAGCTAGAAACCTGCTACAGTGTCGTAGCTCTACCTCTTATATCTCTGCAAAAACTGTCTATTCGTCAAAATAGCAGCTTCTTCTTTAGCTGCAGGACCCTACTCCAATAGTCCCCTAACACTTACTTGTGGCTCGTGCCCAAGCCACTACCAACGGGCTTCTCCTGCTGTAGTTTCTCCTTGGCTTCCTGCGAAGTCTATTGCAACTTATCTCGAAGTCCTACTATTTCATCCTGCATTGCTGCGACATACTCTCGTGCCGAGTCAAGCAAAGCTTGAGTAATACTGGCATCTTCTATTGCGTCAGTTTCCTCTCTGGTGGTAGTGAACTCCCTCACTTTCTTATCAACCGTATCGACTAACTCAGTGATTTGCTCTTGGTAGGGTTGAAGCAGGTCATTGATGTGTATCTCCTTTGTTCTTAATCACTGTGCTTCCTGCTGCAAGCGGTTCATCTCCTTTGTCTTCCTCATCTTCTGAAGAGCTGCTAAGCTCTTAATTTATTCCTTCGTTGCCGTTGTGGTATTTTCTATTTGCTGAATATTTTGTTGGATTTCTACTTTCTCAGGCGGATGATCCAAGTCCGACCATGTGTTCATCGCATCATTTAGTACTGACAGTGCATCGTCGATGTGAGACTACATCCACATGTACATGAAATGGCTTAGTCCAGTCTGGAAATACTAGGATGGGCGCTGTAACCATCTGTAATGTTCCAAGTCTGGTGTACAGACCTGAAATCTCTCCAATTCTGTTAATTGTATTAAAATTTCTGAACTGTAAATAGTTTACACAATGACTCCTCTGACTGGGAAAATAAAGGGTTTATTCTGGGAAATTTTGCAGACAAAAGGAGTGAGCAGCGGGCAGCAACCAAAGACAATCAGAAATTTAATTTCCTATCCCCTAACACATTTAGATCTGGTTCCATTTAGGGTTCAGAATCCACACTGCGGAAACGTACTACCACGCTTCTAGGCAGCCAAACCGTGCAACTAAGGAGAGTAGTTCGATCTGTTTCAACCAGGGGCTTCTGGAAACTTGCAGAGGTTTATTTCAGCATTAATATACCATGAATAAAGTATTTATACAGTTCATTGATGTTCTGGAAAGTTCTAACAAGTTTCGGTTGAATTTGGGATTTTTGGCAGTTTTGGCCAAGGAGAACCCAGCACAGAGGAGGATGCAAGAGGGTGGTATGACCCAAAAAAAAATGGTTCTGGAGGTGGATATGGGAAATTATGCCTGTTACTGACCTACAGGAACTTACAGAACTCAGTTTTAGTTTACAGAACCTATTTTGCATCAGTTTCAATAAAACTAGTTATTAAAAACTAGTAATCTAGCTAGGGTCTAAAACAAGAAGTTAAATCATCTCAAATGCATTTCTGTAAAAAATGGGAACTTTAACAGGGGTAAATATCAGTTCATTTAATATGTAAAATCCCTTCAATCACTTCCCCAACCTGACATATTCCTTATAGCACTCATTTTTATTCAATTTCCCCCATACATTGCTAGAATAGGCCTTTTAGGCAAAACTGAAGACAAGAATATTTATGGACAGAGATTTTTAGACCTGATACATGTAATTTACAGAATATTTTGACCCTACAGAACATAAATTACATCACTCACTGACCATTGCAAGGATGCTCCAAAATACAGGGGCAGGA
>LPNX011170784.1:0-48437 GCA_001517045.1 Pseudotsuga menziesii
GTATCAAAGGCTGGCAATGGCATATAAGGATGATACTCATGAAATAGGGATCCTAGCCACGGAAGAACAATGGTAGAGACAAGGGACTAATGGCTTAGAAGACCATAGTCCATGGCAAAATGTTGTATACTAAGGTTAATGTGGATGATAAGTTGCCAACATATGTTGGAAAGAGCAAAAACCACCCTATAGAAGCATCAACACTTTGAAATAATAGGTAAACCTGTTCCAAGGCATAAAAGTAATGGTATTAGTCAATTAGCATTTCAAACTATAGAAAAAGACCCACTTTATAAAATTTTATTTCTATTAATAGTTTGAAAATTGAAACATTTCATACCATTTCACTTTTTGAGCCAAAAAGGAGCATTTTACCCTCTATCTTTGATCGCTCGTTGTGGACAATTGGACCGATGAAATTCAGATCCGTCAGTTGCAGGTAAACCTACACCCAGTGCTCTTTAATTTCATCCAAACAAATTTTTAATTTGAAGGTTAATTCGATTTAATTCATCAATTTAAAAAATGGCAGAGGGCATACGCGGGTTACCATGTATAAGAGTCACGCATACGCGGTTGATGCGCAGGTTACTGCATATAGCAGTCGCGTATGATGCACGACTTGTCCCAATGGACAGTCGCGCATACTGAGCTATGAACAAAAGCATGAAATAGAGTTCAAATTTTTAAAATTTTTTGATGAATTAATGAATTAAACTGTGTGTTTTTTGTCAGGACATCATGGTGCTGGAGTGGAGGGAACGAGAACACGAGATGATGGACCAAGCGGCATTCCAAAGCCCGCCTACCATTCAAGCTTTACGGAATAGTGGGCTGTATAAGTTCTTTTGCACATCACCAATGCAGGCCAATGTCCGCATACTAGAGTTCTTGATTAACTACTGGGACCATGACCTTGGGATGTTTAACATCGAGGGTGAGACTTTGGAGTTTACCACTCAGGATCTCTATTTTATTACTGGATTATCACATCGGGGAGCCCCGGTGAACCTAGAGGGCACTGGCAGGAGTGGTGACCCTTTGAGTGTTCAGAATTATGTGGATGTATTCTACAGGCCGGGTACTCAGAAAAAGGGCAGCAGCATTCTCATCTCAGATATACAGGACTTCACACTACAGGTACTAGCCAGTACGATTGTCAGACTTGCAGGGTCATCAGGACTACACTTAGCCACCAGGACTCAGATGAGAGTGGCAGTGGATTGCTTTAGAGGTACCCTATATGACTGGTGCTCAGGAATTGCCCCCATCATGAGGAGGCAATTGTCCGATTGTAGGAGAGGAAGACGCAAGAACTTCAGATATGTGAGTATCTTGGTTGCGTTCTTCTTCGAGAGGGTTCCAGCCATGAGCCCTGCGATACCCTTAGAGATCAGACATCCACGTCAGCCGAGGCTGAGCAGGTGGGGTGACATATTCCTCCATCACGGAGGAGGTGACATAGTACAGAGTATGTATGATGACGATTTCTATACCTGGTGGGAACGGCAGGTACCAGCATTGGAGCAGTTTCCATATGCCGGATTAGATTTCCGAGGTGATCCAGATCTAGTCCTCCCTCCAGGAGGAGCATGGGGACAGATGGGTAAGTCTTTTTAATTTTTTATCATTATTAAATTTTTATGAATTTTCCAATGATATAATATATATGCATATGTACAAGTCTAATCCTAACTCATATGTCAAAATGCAGATATTGGACCGGTCCGCCTCGCAGGGCATCCACGCACCTTTGTACATCCTGTAACAGGAGGAGATCCTGGGCTGATCCAGGTACTCGAGGCAAAGCTGACCAGGCTTACCGAGCGAGTACCCACCATACGCATAGAGCATCTCCCTGCAGCCATGCAGGAGTTTGTAGTGGGAGTTCCACCAGCCTGGATACATCTTTTCAGATGGGTAGCTAGGGCAGTATTGGTGTATAGAGAGGCAGTGGAGGCTACCGAGGCCGAGGAGGCTGAGGAAGCTAGGAGGCGCAGACATCACGGGGACCAACCAGGTCCTAGCGGCCATGGCAGCCAGGCATAGATTTAGGACATTTTGATGGATGATGATCCATACTTTGTATATATTTATATATTTTTGGATCTACGGATCAGACTTGACCTATCCTATGTATGAACAGATATTTACATATATATATATATATATATATGGGTTTTTGGTTGTCAGTTTATTTACAAATGTTTTTTACATGTGTGCTGTATATTTTATGAATTATGTGTGAGATGCCAATCTAAAATGTAATTCGCATATGCATCAGATAATGAATTTTGGCTCCTTGGAATATGATTAAAATTAATAACTTCAAAATGCCTTTCCAATGAACGAATTCTCATGAACTGACGTAACAATGTAGGGTTCTGTACCTGATAAGCTCGGTTGAGCTGGGAAACAACCAATTGGGAATCCAAACGGACCTCAAGCTGGGTAATACCATGTGACAACGCGTCCCATAAAAGCTCAATAACCGCCCTATATTCAGCAACATTATTAGAGGCAGGACCTAAGAAAGCACCTCCCGCGGAAACAAGCTGTCCTGTGGGAGAATAAATAACCCATGCTACCGAAGCCAGGTTACAAGTGTGACGGCTGGCGCCATCAACGAAACCTACATACATTCCGGAAGACATCTGCAACCACCAGCAGATCGTATAAAAAACAAAACAGACAACTTAATGTACATAAAATACATACACTAAAATACAAGAAAAAGTGCTAGGCCTAAGCATAGTACTTCTTCAGGTAGAGCCCATTTCTGGGCTCAAGCAGCTTATTTCCATCATAATCCATTAATTCATATGCACCTTTACTCAAAACTTTAGACACGACATAGGGTCCTAACCACATGGCCTTGAACTTACCTGCCCCCAGAGGTTCTTTATCTTGGTCCCAGAGCAAGACAAGTTCCCCTTCAGAGAAAATTCTAGGCTTGACCGATTTATCGTATTGAGCTTTAACCCTATTCTTGTGAGCCTGGTTCGCGGTCAGCGCATCTCTACGCTGCTCATCAAGGTGTTCTAAGTGTAATAGCCGTTCTTCAAGCTTAGTCGTATTAGGAAGCACATGAATAGCTATCTATAAAGATGGGATTTCGCATTCAATCGGAGTAATAGCTTCCACCCCGTGAACGAGTTGGAAGGGGGAAAAACCCGTAGCAGTTTTGACATTGGTTCGATAAGCCCAAAGAGCAGGGTATAACATAATATTCCAATTGGGGCGGGATGTATTAATAGTACGTTTAAGAATGGTCTTTAAAGTCTTATTCACAGCCTCAACCTGACCATTTGCTTGCGGATAATAGGGAGAAGAGTGTTCTTGTCGAAATCCGAGCATGGTGGTCAGTTCTGCCATCATGTTATTTTGGAAATGACTGCCATGGTCAGTGACAATCACCTTTGGAATACCGAACCTAGCAATAATCTGATTGAAAATGAAGAAATCTGTTGTTTCCTTGTCCTCCTTAAAAGTAGGCATTGCCTCTGCCCATTTTGTGAAATAGTCGACAGCGACAATGATGTATTTGTGCCCCCCAGCTGAGGCTGGGTTGCATGTCATATAATCGATCCCCCACTTCATGAAGGGGCCTACTGAGACAACGGGAAACAAAGGAGCAGGATGCGACCGCATCTTTCTGGTTAATAGCTGACAAGGGTGATAGCGCTTTACTGCTTCCACACAATCTTTGAATATTGAGGGCCAGAAATAACTGGCATGTAAGATTTTCTGGGCCGTTGCTAACCCAGATAAATGACCCCCACATGCTCCATTGTGAGAATCATTTAGGACAACCTCCGCTTCCTCATGAGTAAGGCAGCGACGCAAGACAGAATCTACCCCTCTTCAATATAAAGTATCTCCTATTATGAGGTAGTTTTTAGCATGAAGTCTTAACTTACGTCGGTCTTCCCTAGAGTAAGCGGCAGGACACTTCGAAGTCTGGAGATATATAAGAATATCTCCGTACCAAGGATCAGAGGTGGCTATAAGGAAGATGTGCTCATCTGGGAATGAGTCATCTTGAATCACTACATCGTCTTCCGTAGGGAATTCTGCTATAAGCTCAGCAAACACTAAGGACGTTTTGGATTTAGCGGATTGGAAAACTAAGTCAAACTCTTGGAGAATGACTATCCACTTGTTGAATTTCCCCCCAACAATGCATCAGGATAAAACATATTGGAAAGGGTTTACATCCTCCACTACAATAGTGGTCCTTAGTAAGATGTAGTGCCGTAACCTCTATACAGCATAGATAGCCGCTAAGGCTAACTTCTCGACGTGAGAGTACTTAAGCTCAGGCCCAACCAAAGCACGGCTAAGATAATACACAACATGCTCAACGAGCTTTTCATTTTCGTGAACTAGAACTACTCCAATGGTAGACTCCGATGCAGCCAGGTACAATATAAAGTCCCTAGAATAGTCTGGCGGGCGCAATAAAGGAGCCGACAACAAGGCTTTTTTCAATGCCTTGAACACGAGTTGTGCAGCTTCATCCCATACAAATGGGGTGTCCTGCTTGAGCAGGCGCATGAAACCTTTCATGATCTTGGCATAATTAACGATGAAACGCCGAAGGAAGTTAGACTTTCCTTGTAGACTCTGAAGTTGTCTGAGTGTGCGAGGAGGAGGCAGATTTACAATGGCCTCAACTTTTAGGGGATCCACCTGAATGCCCCTGCTTAAAACAATGAATCCTAGTAGTCTCCCTGACTCGACGCAGAAAACGCACTTGTGGGGATTCAAGCGAATTTTGTAGTATCTGCATCTCTCAAAAATCAACCTCAAATGATCAGGATGCTGGATCCTCTTGTGAGAATGTGCAAGTAGATCATCTAGGTAAGGCTCGACAATGGATTTTATATCATGAAAAGCAAAGTTCATGGCTCTTTGAAAGGTTTCCCCTGCATTTTTCAATCCAAAGGGCATTTTTTTATAAGCGAATGTACCCCAAGGGCAAATAAAAGCGGTTTTATGTTGGTCTTCCGGTTTGATTTGGATTTGATTGTAGCCAGAAAAACCATCCATAAAAGAAAAGACTTCACTCCCCGCACATGCATCAATGATTTGATCAATGAATGGTGTGGGGTAATTGTCCTTGGGACAAGCTTTGTTAAGGTCTCGAAAGTCAGTACAGACGCAAATAGTCCCTTGCTTTTTGTCAACAGGAACTGGGTTGGACACCCACTCAGTCAAAGCAATAGGATAAATAAAACCAGCTTTCAAGAGCTTCTCAACCTCTGCCTTTATAGCCGCTGCTTTACGCGGGTCCACGGGGCGTAATTTCTGCCAAACTGGTTTAGCATCAGGGTAAGTACGGATCTCATGTTGGACAATAGATGGATCAATGCCTGGAATCTCCTCATATGACCAGGCAAAGACGTCGCGAAATTCCTTGAAAAGGGTAGTATAGATAGCAATCTCCTCCGGAGAGCAGTATGTTCCTATATAAACGTTTTCCATGACATCTGGGTTGACGGAAATGTTGATTGGTATAGTAGCAGAAATGTTCTCCATATTCCCCTCGGCAAACACCCCTTCCCTAGGGAAAGGGTTCACAGGTACATCAACATCCCCAGGCAGTCTCACATGGAACTCTTGGTTTTCGATCTTGCTTAGCTCTAGAAGGAAATAAGACCGGTGATGAAGATCCTCACAAATCTTCTCACGACTACACATAGCTTCCAGAATGGCTTCATCGGAAGGTAAAATAGTTTCTAAGAAATCGATGGAATGTAAAGAGTTCTCTGCCCATGCAGGCATATAGACTTCTTCCAGATCATCCGAGACTGAAAGAGGATCTGGAATAGGATCAACAGTGGCTTGGGTAATAGCTTGATATGCCACTTCCACCGCTGATAAGGGCACTTCCGGGTCCTGGGGGGTTGGGAGAACCCAAGGATCAGTCCTATCCACCACCGAAGTGATGGAATTCCCCACACTAGTGGAACCGATATAGTTAACCAGGGCTGGGATGTCAAATGTGCCCATCAAAGATGAATACAATCCAGCCCCCAAGCTCTGAGCAGGCTTGGCCTGATCAACCAATGGTACATTGGAATCTTTAGACTCTAAACGGCCCTTTCGAGTAAAATCAAGTTGGTCAACAGTAACCAACTTGCCCTCATGTGGGAATACCACGACACGAAGAACAGCTGATGCAACAGCAGTCATTGCATAAGTCCAATTCCTCCCCAAAAGAAAATTATAGTCCAAGGGAGCATCAATCACTTCAACTTCAACAGAGACTGCTTTGCCTGCCAACTTAATCTCGAAAGCTGGCAAGATACCATGTGGATGAAAAGACCGTCCATCAAAAGCAGTAAGTAAAGTGGTTGATGGGACCAGCTCTGGGGATCCTAGAGCTTTCTAGCATGCCAGGGACATGACACAAGTAGAGGCTCCCTCATCCACAACAGCGCGTCCAATGGTCTTACCACCATGGACAACATCTATGGATAGGGCTACATGGTAAGGGAGGCGAATTTTGACATCAGACAAACAAAGCTTTGCCGTGAGACTCGAAGAGTCCATACTACCTAGAGCCACTAAAAGGGCATCCCGCTAGGCGGGACAACTCTGAAGCACCTCCAAAGCAGACATTGCACATAGGGTTTGAGCTAGATCTTCAACCATTGAGTAGTTGGAAGCAGCCCTGTTGGGATTGTGCAAAGCCTTCTTAAAGACACCTTTGGGTATCTTTGGCATTATTTCCAAAGGTTTCTCTATAGTAAGAGGATTGGAAGGTTCAGCTATAGCTTTACTCTTCTCTTTCGTCTCCTTCTCCTTCTCATAGTTCTTGTTCCTGGTTTGCAACAAAGTAGAGGATCTAACCATGTTGATATAATTAGGGTCAGGAGCAGATTGGCTGCCCCCTACTACAGTAGAAGCTGACGCAAAATTCTGTCCTTGGGGAAATGGATCCTTCAGGACAGCCATTGGTTGAGTTTTCAACAGCTTCTGAGCTTGTTCCATGAGGGGACAAAGGTGGGTCAAATGGTCTCCCTAGCACAACTTACAAGGAAACTTGACTTTCTTTTTATCTTTCTTTCCCCCATCAGCATTATTCGCGGGCTTGGGCTTGTTTTGGTTTTGGTTTCCCTCTCCTTTTTTTCCCTTCTTCTTCTTACCGCCGGGCTGCTGATTGCCCTTTTGAGAAGATTGAGCAAATACATTTGCATTTTGGGGAGAGGGGGAAGCCTTTGCTGCCTCTGCTGCAGACTGTTTGACAGACAATTGTTGAATTTGTTTTGTCAAAGACTCTACAGTGGGAGAAATGACGAACCCAACCACACCATCGGCATGGGGTCCAGGCTTGGGTTTCTCAGCCTCATGAGAAGGCCTTGGTGCCTCAGGGATGATCTCGTATAAGATCCCAGACTATGAGTAAATCAATTCTAACTGCTGGGCCCTGAGTATGGCTTCTTCCTCACTAGTCACTCCTGATGTAGAAACATCCTTAGATATATAGGGTAATAAATATTTAAGGAACCATTCTAATAAAAACTCAGGAGGGATGGTAGCTTTAATAAGGCTCTTTCACCTCCTCCACTCTTGGATATGATCCGAGATGTGGGTTGCCTTATTTTTTCTAAAGGTGGACAACAAGTCCGTTCCGAAATCGTAACGAACTGGAAGCTGAAAGTGGCTGAGGAAAGCACTCACCAAATCCCAGAAACTACTAAAAGCAGCAGAAGGCAACTCAATGTACCATTTTACTGCAGTGCCAGTAAGGGTCCTTTGGAATAGCCTCAGCCTCATTGAATCTTCATTCAATGAGTTGGAAGAACACCATAAGTGAAAAGTGGTGGCATGTGCCCCAGGATCTTCACCAGCTTTACCTTCGAACTTAGGGATGTCCGAGGGTAGCTTGGTGGGAACAGGTGGCCATGTGGGGTCATGCTTCACAGGATCGTTCATCAATTTTGATAGGTCTGGCAAGTTCAAAGTTGCCAGAAAGGGAAGTTTTGGCCTAACCGATGCACTAGATGTGCTAGCTTGGGTATTAGAGGGACTTGCTCCCACATTCCCATAAGTAAAAGTAGGGTTGCCCCCTGACATCGGTAGTGAAGTGGAAAGGTTGCTTTGGAATGGGTTCCATCCATAGGCCACTGGATTTTGGGTGGGGGGTGCAGTATAAGTAGGTCGGCCCATCCCCATAGAAGCTGGGGTCTGAAAGACTGGAGCTGGTATCCCTCCACTAAACAAAGAGAAGGGAGAGCTTGTATATGGGGTCGAAATAGGTGTTTGGAAGCTTTGCCCATAAGAGGTGTTGGCTCCAAACTGCACTCCTACATATGAAGGAGGTGGACCTACGTATGGATTGGATGGGGGTATGTGCCCCCCATTCCAAGGGAATCCTTGGACAAAGGCCGAGGATCTTGCCGGACCACTGTGGGTAGGTTAAGGGAAAGAAGAAGGTATTGTAGTTATACTGGGAATCCTAGTAGCCATATCACCAGACATACTTCCAATGTTCGAGTAAACAGGTGGTTGGACCACCCTGCTTGCTGGAGTTAGGGGTGTGGAAGGTAAATTAGATATAGGGGTACTAACCGGGGGAGGTAGTACCCCTTCAACCGGAAGGGTTGAGGTGAAAACAAATGAACTTTCTCCTTCAAAAGTCATAGCTCTACCTACAGGTACACCTAGCACTGGTGAACTAAAAGGCCTAACCTGCACGATCACGGGATCGTTCAAATCAGTCAAGGGGGTATTATAATTTCTTGCAAACTCGTCAGCTTGCAATTCTTCTACCTCAACTGTGTCAAAGTCAAAGCGGTTAGCTATTAATTCAGGTTCACCAAGAACCTCACTAGTTCCTACTGGTTCAAAAGAACCACCTGTGCTTAATCTCCTCCTTTAGGGTAAAGGTGGAGGTTCCAGTGGTGTGAGAGGAGGAAGGTTTCTCAACCTTCTTGACCTTCTATGCAGTTGGTCCTCCAGAATTAAGACTCAAACAAACCACACCCTAAGGTCAGACTAATCACAAGCAAATCCACAGAGCATACACTAAAAAGATCCTAGAGTCTCAAGCAAGCAAAACAGGCTATAAAGATATACCTTCCAGAAGAAGGCTGATGAACAGTTACTTGGCGTCCTTGAGGGGTTCTCAGGTACAAGCAGAGGAATCACCCAATCTCCCTCCTACACATTCCACAAGGGTTACCTTCCAAGTCTGTTCAAGGTCAACCAGAAATAACCTTCCAGTTTACTTGTGTATGAGCCCTAAAAGACAAGAGACTAAAGGCTACCTTGACAATACCTACTATCTGGGGGGACAGTCGCAAGCCGATCTCGTACGCATGAGTAGGGTAGCTGAGCCCAAAATTCTGCCTAGACAGAATCCTCAGATGCGTAAAAGCCCTGGGTTACGTTTTGACAAGGATTCGGGGGGTTATCCCCTCTGTCCAAGCCTCCACGCGGCCTCGTGCTTAACTCCCGTTTGAGAGGAGCTTCCCAGATACAGTGGTAGAACCAAGGATTTACCTAATGAATGGCCCACTACGTTTGAGTTTATAGTTTGTGGGAATTTTACACTCCCTATCCCACAAACCTAGCCTAAGCTAGTAGGTGGAAGGCCCTAAAAATAAAAACTTACTAATAGATTTTAAATTTAAGCATTAATTTTAAGGGCTGTTCTTTACTCAAAGGAAGTGGTAGTGATGGACTGTATGGTGTTTTGACTCAGCAGAAAATAGATGAAATAAAGGTGCATCTAAAGCAATCTAACACTATAAAATAAGCTTCTTTTCATTTTTTCAAATATGTTGATGAACTAACAGCACTAAATAAGAGAAACTAAGCCTATATGTTTTTGTATTTTTCTGAGATAAAAATTCTTTAAACTGAAAATCAAACACTACTTTATGCAAAAATTACAATGCAAAAGATAACTATGTTTTGTTTTTCCACTTTAAAAAATGCTAAAAAAACTACTGTGCATATATAAATGCAATGCTTGAGTAGACTTGACACTTATAAACTGTAAAAAAGACACAAACTGAAACGAACAGGCATATAGGGCCCCAAAAGCCAGCAAGAAAGCAGACTAAGACCTCAACTTGGGTGCAGACAATGATCAAGAAATCACTGCAGACTTTTAAACAGGCAGGTGCAAACCAATAACTGACAGAAATCAGACTAGACAAATAGAGTCTAAGACCCTGATCACTGATCTAGACTCAGGCACTCACCCCAACAACCCAAACAGGCCAGAAAGTTTCAAGATGCAGACAGTAAATAAAAAACAAGTAAAAAGAACCCAAGGGCTTCGAAAAGCACTAATATGTGATCACCTGGTAAGCTCAGACAACTATACAACACTCTTAAAGAAAGTCTTAACCGAAAACAGGACTTATAGAAGGTCAAAGAACAAGCAAACTTCAACACAAAAACCACAGTTTTCAGGAGTATACGTGACTGTATAGTAGAGCAGGTCGCGAATGATACGCGACTGTTCTATATGACAACCCGCGAATTCAACTCAGCATACGCGACTGTCTAGGAAGACAACCCGCGCATGGGTTTTAAAAATTTCTCAGAAAACAGAGAAAAACCAAGACTTTCAAATGCTGTAAGTATGTAAGAAAGCAGGACAAAAAATCACAAACAAGACTTCGAGCAATCACTGGTCAGGACAACAGAAAAAGACCTAAAGTAGACTTGGCTTCCCCAGCAGAGTCGCCAGTTCTGTTGTAATGGATAATTCACCTAATAACCTAGGTCTGGGGGTTACCAACATACTCTAACACTTGCAGACAATTTGACTTATGAAAGTACAAAACAGGAAATAGGAAAGTAGCAGGACTTACTTGTATTAAACGAAGGTTGATCCAAGCTATCTTCTTCCTCCTTTGTTCTTCTTCCCAAGTGTCCAGGATAATTCCTCCTTCACCTGTTAACCAATATTCTTCCAAATACAGTATGATTCATATATAAAGATGCAGGTTAAGCAAATCATCTATTATAATAAAATGTAAACATTTACTAATCCACAACACATGAAACACAATATGGAAGAAATTCTCTGCTTTATTAACAATAATAGAGGGAGTTTAGGTTACAACCCAATGTCTGAACAAGGGACTCCTCTGTCACCAAAGGACTCTGAGTTTCTCTGCTCCAAAGATTCTATAGACAATCCACCAGCATAACTTTGCTCTCCAAGTATTACCTCTAACACCCTCCCCAAGGCCTCTATTTATCTGAAGGAAATGAGGCAGTTCTCGAAGGTTAGGGAGGTTATAGCAGTTAATGTGATTAAGGTAAATGAATAAACAAATCTCCCATTAACTCGTGTCTTTAAAAATTAATTTTGAGGAAGGCATACGTGGGTCTGTAGTAAGACAACCCACGTATGATACGCGTCTCTATACAAAGGCAACCTGCGCATACAAGTATGCGCGACCTGCTAAACATAAGACTCGCGCATGATACGCAACATGTCAATAGAGATAGTCGTGTATGCAAATCAAAATCACAAAATGGAAAAGTAATCAGCTGGGCATATAGGCAATGTATTTCCTGATGAGCCAAGGTATAGTGGAAATGGGCAAACCTCTATCCATAAGTGTCCTTTTGTGTGCCGACATGAGGGATATCAGCACTCGGATGGAGAGGTGCCATTCAGCTGTATAACAGTGTACAAAAACTGGACCCTACATGACAACCATATTATTCCAAAACAACCCAAAATAGTCAATAAAGAATCCAAACTACAGGATATAGGGAGGAATGATCATGACAATAGCAACCAAAGGAAACAATGCGGTGAACAATGGGACATAAAAAGGAAAGTAAGGTGTAGACCCAACGTTCACGCATCCACTACCACCCCCCATGAGGGTGACCACTGGTGTAAAAACCAAGCGAAGGGAATAAAAGGCCTCCACAAATGAAGTAGAGGATGGAATATGACCTTTCCCAAATCAACGAGCACGGTAAGGGGTTGTGATGCCCCCAATTCTAACACCAGTGTCTGTATTAGGACCAAGACGGGTGATAGGATACTAGGCATGCCAAAAATAAAAAGACCCAAACTCAAGAGAGCATAAATATACTCAAGTAACCACGATCCCAAAGGCCAACTAGCGCACAAAGAGCACACTCCTAAGAAAATATACAGCCACAATACAAGCAAACCAATGGGAGGATATGTGAGCTCCCGAATGCAGTAGGTATGTCTCACCTGTGAGAGGCTCGAAACTCCCATACACTACAAGCGGAGGTACGTAACCAATTATAGTGGCCCTCAGCTTCAACGCATATAGCGAATGTGCTGTCCGACCTCTACCTGGCCGGGACACATGCAAAATAACCTCTACACATACCCCCTCGATATCCTAGGTAAGGTCACTAAGGTCACCTCGATATAATCAATGCTCAGGCGGACAGTCGCAGGCGGGATTGACCGTATGGGCAGGGTAGCAAAGCCCGAAACTCCCGAAAGAGCCCCCAGATACGAATACAATCCTGGCTATATCGTTGGTGCTACACAGTTACCAACCAGGGGTTATCCCGATCAACAACCACTCACACTGCCTAGTGCTTCACTCCCTTTTGAGAGGAGCTTCTTGAGAATGCTGGTTATATAAAGGATTTCACACACTCCCTGGACAGACACCTAGTTGTTGTAGTTTAGTGATCTTGGAGAATTGACTCACAATGAACTATTCCAAGATCCTAAAACATAAGCTTGTTGGTGCACCCTAGAAAAGAAAAGAGTGTAATTCATTTTATTTAGCGTTGATTTTAGTTTGGCTGTAATTACTCAAAGGGAAATGGCCGTGCAACTAATGACATTATGACTCAGCAGTGAAATAAATATGCACACCATAACAAACAATGCTAAGTGCAATTTTTGTCAAATGAAAAATAGGGTATGCCACTACATGAGATGCATAAATATATATTTCTTTCTGAATGCCAATGCAATCCTTCCTATATGAAAGCCTAAATACAACTCTCATCCAAACAATCCAATGCAAGTGCCTCCTCAAATCCATATCTAAGATGCAACTAAGAGTGCAACTACTTTGTATTTTTCAATATAAAAGAATGAAAAATGCAATAAAAGTCATCTAAAACTCTCAGTCTCTGCAGCAAGTATAAAAGACAAGCCCAGCAAGACACCAAGACAAAAAGACTAATGCACTAATGGCAAAACAAAAAGGAAGAATGATTAAAACTACTTTCAAAGAAAAATCAATGAAAAAGCGGTCTCTGGTCACAAAAGAAGCATCCAACAGACAACATCAGACCCAAGGAAGACCCAACCACACTCACAACCCACCCAGCAACTTCCCCCAACATCAAACTGACCAAAAGGGAGGATGTACGCGACTGTATAAAGAACAGCCGCGTATGTACGCGACTTTAGGCCCAAAATCCGCATGGAAAAGCACATATACGCGACTTTTGGCCAAAAACCCATATGGGAAGGCCCATATACGCGAATTTTGGCCAAAAACCTGCGTGGAAAAAAGGATTTTAGTGTAAAATCTACGTGTATACGCGACTTTTGGCCAAAAATCCGCATATGTACGCGACTTTTGGCCAAAAACCCACGTGGACAGAGAAGGCAGTGGTAAAAAGCAGGCCAAGGGTCAAACAAATAAAAGGGAGTGTCAATGGATGAACATACTATAAAATGAGACACAGAAACAAGGAGAAATAGAGAGCAAGTCAATAATATCAAGCCCATTGTGCCCGTAAACCCCAAAATAAAAACAAGGGACATCCCCAGTAGATTCGCCAATTCTGTTACGGAGAGAAATTCCTATGGCTTGGGGTACCACAATAGATAGCTAGACTCCAGAAATCAATCTTTCCCAATATGCAATAGAAATTCAAAACATCTAACACTAAAGGATCGAACCTCGTACCTTATTCCAGACGGTTGAAGTAGATCCTCGTTGAGCTTTCCAATCTTCAGCTTGAATTGTTATAGCACGTCCTCAACAACAAGTAAACAATACAAGCATACTATATTTCATGGTGTTAGATCTATTCTAGCATATATAATCAATAATGTATAAGCATTTGACATATTCCAATGGATGCAACATTCATTCAAATACACATTACTGGACAGGAAAAGATATTTCTATTAATATGAATCAGAGATTACAAGTGACAACCTCTGACGGCACGTCTGCGAACCGGAGAAAATGAATCCCCCACTTGGGACTCCACCACCTCAATCCTCCATCACTCTGATAGCAAGCTCACTAACAAAGACAATCTTGGGAAGAACACAACAGTGCTCCAAAGGGACAAAGGGATGCAGACTCAAGTATAGTTCTGGCAACAATGGACTATAGTTTCGGTACTCTCAATTCTCTCTTCTTCTTTTCAATGTCTCAATGGTTCCTTATATAGCTTTCCAAAGTGTACTGAAAGGTCGAATTCGTGCGATCTCAAGGCATATGGAAGGCCAGGATTCATATGAGTCGGATTCAAGACAAGGAACGGTCCAACAGTTTTGGATTATGCACACATCCCGATGTACACGACTATAGAGAGAATATCCGCGTATGTACACGGTTATCGGGGAAAAGGCCGCGTATATCATTTTTCTAATGTTTTTAGGGATGGTCAATGATACATCAAAAGACAATAAATGGTCCATAGGGAATAATGAGTCTGCAGCGGGATAGGAGAAGGCCATACAATGTGTGATTCACCTAGTGTGGTGAAATCCGCTATAACATCTCTCCCTAACCCTCCATCCCTATCTCTTGCTCTCTCTCTCTCTCCCCATCTAACCCTATAGTATCTTTGTCTGTCACACACAGTCTCTCTCTCACCCACACACAATTTCTCTCTATAATTCTCTCTCTCTCTATCTCTCTCACACACACATACAAATAACACGTCACCCTACGTCTCTCTTTGTCACTGACACACACAGAACACGTCACCCTACCTGAAATTAAGACAATGATGATGATGGTGATGATGATGACGATGACGATGATGATGAACAATGATGATGATGATGATGATGATGACGATGAGGATGAAAAATGATGTTGACGATGATGATAACGATGGTGATGATGATGATGAGGATGAGGATGATGATTATGACGATGATGATGATGATGATGATGACCATGATGATGATTATGATGATGTCCATGATGATGATGACGATGATGTTGATGATGATTATGGTGATGATGATGACGTTGATGATGATGACGTTGATGATGATCATGAGGATGATAATGATGATGATGACGACAATGAGGATGGTCATGACAACGATGGCGACGATGATGATGATGATGATGAACAATGATGATGATAACGATGATGATGATAACGATGACAATGATGGTGATGTTGATGTTGATGATAACATTCGATTCTCCCATCATAGGTTGATTAAATCATACCCTACCAGAAATTAAGACAATGACGATGATGATGATGATGATGATGATGATGATGACGATTATGATAAACAATGATGATGATGATGACGAAGATGATGAAAAATGATGTTGACGATGATGATGACAATGGTGATGATGCTGACGATGACGATGAGAATGAGGATGATGATGATGATGGTGGCCATGATGATGATGATGACGATGATGTTGATAATGATTATGGAGATGATGATGATGATGATGATGATGATCATGAGGATGATGATGATGATGATGACGATGATGATGGTCATGATGATGATGATGATGATGATGATGACGATGAGGATGACGATGAACAATGATGATGATGATGACGATCACAATGATGACCATGAGATGACGATGATGATGATGATGACGATGATGATGACGATGATGAGGATGATGAGGATGATGACAACGATGATGATTACTATGGTAACAATGATGATGATGATGATGGAAATGATGATGATGACGATGATGATGATGATGATGAGAAATGACGATGAAGATCATGATGATGATGATGATGATTATGATGATGATTACGGTGATGATGATGATGATGATGACCATGACGATGATGATGAGGAGGATGATGACTTTGATGTTGATGAGGGTGATGATGAAGATGATGATGATGACGATGATGACGATGAGGAACAATGACAATGATGATGATGAGGATGATGAGGATGATGATGATGATGATAACAATGATGATCATGAGGATGATTACTATGATGATGATGAGGATGATGATGACGAGGGATGATGATGATGACGACGATGATGACTAATGATGAACAATGACGGTGATGATGATGATGATGATGATGATGACGGCGATGATAATGATGATGGTGATGATGATCACGATGATTGATTATGATGGAAATGATGATGATGATGATGATGATGAGGAGGAGGAGGAGGAGGAGGAGGAGGATGAGGATGAAGACTATGATGATGATGAGGAGGAGGAGGATGACAATGATGATGATGAGGAGGAGGAGGATAATGACGATGATGACGATGATGATGGTGATGATGATGATGACTATGATTATGATGACAATGATGATGATGAGGATTGTAATATCCCAAATTTTTTACCTAAAATTTATGGGCATGAGCCCCATTTATTATGATGTTACCTTGATGTTGTATTTTGATATACTGGGTCAAATACCCCACTACATATGAACATGATGATTTGTTTGATATATTGGGCATAATCCAATTACATATGTTTTATGTATGATTTTATGTGTTGGGTGTGGACCCTGAAGCACATGATTGATGAGATGTTTTGTGTTGAGCAAGGAGCTCTAGAGCACATGAGTAATTATATTTGTGTTGAGCAGGAAGCTCTAGAGCACATGAGTTATGAGACATTTTTTGTTGATCATGAAGTTCTAGAACACATGAAAAGATAAATTGGAAGTGTTGGGCATAATCCCTAGAGCCTTCCATGTTGATGTTGAGCATAAGATCTAGAACATCGGATCCTTATCCATTGTATCCCTAGGTGTATCTTACAACTACTTCCTAGCATTAGTGTTGAGGGAGGAGCTCTGAAATTACACTAAGTTTGTAACTCCCTATTTATAGCATTGAGTATGGGCTCTAGATAAGCGATAGGAGTCAGTGGAAAGAATTAATGATTCCTGAGTGAAAACCACTCGAGTAAATATTGATCTCATATGACTTATTTATAAGTGATTAAATGAACTATCGAATTTATGTATCTCATCAAGTATTGAAGAACTATCATGTTATACGAAGGAATCCAACATGCAAGGATGTTTAGAGTTTCCTATCCTAGTAAACCTAATCATCTACCTAATGACCTTAATGAAGAAAGTGTCATAAGTTTAGGGATCACAATATGTGATACCCTAAGACAAATGTTAACACATAATATATTATTATATATTTTATACATGGTATGTATAAAGTGTAAGCATAGTAATAATATTAATAATGTATGAAAGAAGGAAAATATCGATTTATTATTATTATTACTAAGATAAAATTAAATATTATAATACCTACAAAATTTGAATTAGGAACTATTTAAAAGTTCCTAAGCTAAATATTGAAAGTACCTAAATTAAATAAAAAGGGTTAAATCAAGAAATCAAATGATTCTTGACTTAACTACCCCTTTGAATGAAAAGTCTGTCTATAAAGTCCCAATCCAAGGAGAGGCTTGGGGATCTCTTCCATATTTTTGGAGTCATTATTCTCCCTGATTATTCTCAAGAGATTTCTTGGTGAACATTTTCCTAAGAGGAAAAATGAGAACTGATCTAGACCTGATTACCAGTTACAAGAGCCTTACCTTAGGAGCTCTAAGCTACTTGCATGTTGGAACTAGTTCGGTTGGATCCAGATTAAAACTAGGAATGGTTCTAGGTGATGGTTAGGTTGAACGTTGTAGTTCCCAAGTGATTCGGTCATCTATACAGAGGTCATATCTTCCTGTGAATTTTTAATGTCAGTTATTTGAGTGTGTAGGTTTCATCCATTGGAATAGCTTCATTTTTCTAGTATGAGGTTCTTGACTTCCTATTTCATTATCTAGAATAGTTTCTGGTTGAAATATGTAAGTGTTTATGTTATCATTATAACCCTCTATTTACCATTGTTTCCCTATCAAAATATTTAAGGGTTTACATTTTATTATAAACCCCGTGTTTGTAAGTTAACTTCTGTTTAAAGAAATAATTAGGGTTTATTTATGTTATATCTAGTTTTGCATTTATTTACTACATAATTTTTTTTTTCCTAAAACCTAGGAATTATTCTATCATTTCATTTATGTTTATTTATCTATGAACTCTACTAGCAGATTTCATTTTTCTAGCAGAGATATGTTTAGGAGTAAAAGACTAGTTCAAATTTAAGCTTCAAACAAAACCTGGACATAAAATATAGTTAGCCAAAGTATAGTAAATAGATATTAATAATTAAATCATTATATAATATCAGGTTTAAACAGAACCATAATCTAACTAAGAAATATTACAAACTCAGTATTCTATGTCTAAGAAATATCTTAAATTCAAAGTATTAAAGCTAAGATAAAAATATATGAAGACCTCTCAGGGTCTATATCATTATATTCCTACCAAGAACAAGGATAAACATTATAATTATTCATTAACCAAATATTATCATAAATCAAAGCCACAGTCCAAGTATCGATGCCATCTAATGGTCCATGATTTACGTTTACCAATACTCCACATTAAATTCAACTATATATTTATTACTACCAACTACTTCCACAAAAACATAATACAGTAAAAAAATTATCCACATAATGATTCCATTTCAAGTTTAATAAAGCCAACCCTTAAATATCTACGAATCACATTATAAATCACATGCCATAATCAAAAGTCCCTACTTAATTAAAAATAAACATAATATCATTTACAACACTCATTCAAAACAATTGTAAATACATAGAGGTCGTAGGATCGATTTTGAAGGCTTTATGCTCAAATCGAATCCTTATAAATCTTAAACCCTTACAACTATAATGACCCAGGATTGATTCCTGTAGATTTGGTTTTTATTTACAAAGACATAGTGACAAACCTTGTAGGATTTGATACTTATTTTCTTCCTCATGCCATAAATTTCCATTGATCAAAATACATGCTACTTATAAATATAAACGCAAGCTGTAACATAAACAATTCAACTCTCTACATAGTGGTTGAAAGACAAATATAAAAGATACATACTGTAATTATGGCCCTCAACCTTTTACATAACCAAAACATTTAAATACAAATTATCAATACTACGAACCCTGTCTACAAATTAACAACAACGACGATTTCCAACAAAGGGATTACACCCACCGTCAACCCTTATATCTTTAAATACACACCATAAACATAAACGGTATGTCTGTACCCAATATGCTATCACATCTACCATGGAGGGAAACTCCAATGCCCTATACAGAATGGCCCCAAATCCATAACGTTGTCATGCACTCACTCATACAACTAACCCAATCAATGTATGCTAATTCACACAGTCCATTATGAATAATAACCTTGAAATCGACACTGTATGAAAATGTAGCATGTATATATAATCGTTGTTATTAAAAAATAAATAAGGGGTCTCACAGTCGTTCAAAATCGATCATTACACCATTCCAAGCAATGGTGATGTCACTAGTAACATAATCAAAACATTATTTACAAATACACAGAGCCTGTCGAGAGTTACCCAGGTCATTTTCTCTACACAGAGTAAGCTTTAACATTTTGGCCATACATTAAAGTTATGGACCAAAGGAATTAAAAAACCAACAAGAAAATCCGCAAGTTTATCACATTACAAAATACAGTTCTTTAAGTTACAGTCATACCCCATCCCAAAATGCATCTCTTAGAAAACCAGAACAAAGTATCCGAACCCTTGACAAGCAATAACCTTGTCTCAACCACGAAGCAACGAGGGAACAAGTAAACACTTGTGCAGCAGTATTACCCGAAGGGGTATGGATTTGCCACATCTTTTCCACGAGGTATGACCCACACTCATTTCACCATACCCTGCAACCTACAAACAAAAGGTCACGATGATAAGTATGTATATATCCAAAATGAATCAACAAAAGATGCTGATAAACCAGACCCTCCACATACATGTTAAGCCATCAAAATTGCACTCCTTCACACCGTGCAGGAGCAGAGCACAAGTAGCAAGGTTGTGAATAAATTAAACTATTGCATGATCCAATCCCTAAGCTTGGTTTCCACTCATCCCAAGGCACATTGATGTCGCCACCGTGGCCTACATCAACATTTACAAAAACCCATAACCTATAGTTCTTATCACCATATCAAACCTTGTTTCCAGTTGCATAAACCTCATATTGTGCATCGATTTACTAGACGTAAGCCATAAGTCCATGGTATAAGAAATATGCCATGGAATAATTTAGACTAAGGTTTTTACAAGTGTATTATACTAACCCTAAATACCATACATTAAAACTATGTTAGAGCAGGACCAAAGCCTTAAGTCTCTAGGACCATAATAAGTCTGTGTCATGCAAATAATAAGTGCAATAGTGACCACGTCACTATCATAAAGTTCATACTAATAACAATAACAATCAGTGTAATGTCACTAGGATAGATCTGCAAAGGTGAGTGTTAGTGACTAAAACGTTTGGCATTGTCCGTTAATCTTTATGAACAAGTTTTCCATTGCAAAGTACACTTGTGTGCAAAGTGGATAGAAATTCATTAGTTTGTTAGAACTAAGTAATCCCGATGTGACAAGTAGAAACTGTTACCTCTCAGGTGGTTACAAGGGAAACTAGTCCTACCACTCCATGCCTTTTTCCAAGGACAAAGTTAAGTCAGAATCATGTATGCAATAGTAAGCACATGTTATAATCAATGAAGTACGTAATCAAATAACTAACTTACACATCAATGCATAACCATAGAACATCATAGTAATCAACATCATGACAATGTAAGTAAATACAGTAATAATCACATCTACAAATATGGAAGTAGGAAGTAAGAACAACTTACGACAATACAGTAGTATAAATAGAGTATGACACATTCCATAAGTTCAAATAATGTCTAGCATAGGTAGTTTTGACAAGCCTAATAATTTTTTTTTGGTTCAATTTTTGGGGACATTACAAGTGGTATCAGAGCCTAGTTTCAACACTAAGAGACCAAATGGGTGTACCATACATTTGTTTCAAGGAAAATAACGTATGTTTTAAATTTTGTTAGCTAACATAAATTTTTCCTGTTATTAAAAATTTGCAATTTTAGGAATTTTAAAAGAACAGTTCAGATCATGAATGCTGAAGAAGATAATAGCTGGAAAGGGAACTTGAATAACCCCACCCAGGGTGATGGAACTGAATTTTGATATGATGAAAACCATACAAAGTCTTCAAGTAAAGTTGCAAAGTTTCAGATATGATAATTTGAATGAAAGAAAACAACAACAAGCAATTAATGAAGCATTGTTGTGAAACATGATGGGAGGAAGCCCCTAGGGAAAACCCACTCATTACACAAACATGTTCAAAAATGAACCTTATCATAAATGGGCTAGTATCCCAAGAGAAGAAGGAAAAGATGAACATACCCCTGAACCTCAAGAAGGAGATCATCACAGTCCTTCCAATGATGAATCTCTTTCTCCATGCAGAAAGAAACAAATAAGTGGTGACAATCTTCAGGGGGAGTTCATAAAAATAATATCCCCAACCTATGAAGGAGAGGTGAACATGGGAGAGAAAGCTGAATAACGGTTCTTGGGTATGAGCAAATATTTCCGAGTTCATAACTACTCTCAAAAAATGAAGTCTTGGCTGGACATCTATAATTTAAATGGAAAAGAAGCAAGATGGTGTAGAGACTTGAAGCATACCAAGAAAGATAAGGTAATAGAAATATGCTAGAGTAATTTACACAATATATTTCAAGAAAAAATATAGGTCAGAAAGATTCTTCGACATAAAATTGAAAGGGTTTCACAAGTTACATATGGGATCCATGACTATGGATGCTTTTATTAACAGATGTTTAGATTTGTTACATTGTGTGCCATGCATCAAGGATTAAAAGTTAAATATCCAACAATTTTTAGGATGTTTTCCTCCCAAAATTCAGGTAAGGATTGAGTTCGACATGCCTAAAACCTTGGACACCACATTGCAGAAAACTAGGCTCTGTTATGAGCATGGTCAGCTAAGGAAAAATAACATGAACAGAAACAAAGATAGGTCCAAGAACTTCTCTAGCAACCGTAAACCAGGTTTTAACCCACCACCATACATAAAACTGAACAACAGTTTTCCAATGAGCAAGAACTTCAACAAATAAGGTACAAATCCGTGTGTACCAGCTCTAAATGCTGACAATCTCGTAGAAACTGGGGGAGTCAATCCTACCCCTCTATAGATCAAGTGCTGAAAATTTAGTGGGACTCATTATTCCCGAGATTGTAAGAACAAGACAAAAGGGGTATTGCACAACTTACAAGAAGAGAAACCAGTAGAGGACATAGCTGGAACACCACGGATTTATGCAACCTTGGATGGCCGACAGGAAGACCATTAAGCCACCATGGTTGAGATAGAAGGTAAGATATTGAACACTTCTATTTCAATACTGATTAACCCTAGTGCTTTCCAGAGCTATGTATCACCTAAAATTGTTGATATATGTCAACTAGGAAAAGTAAAACATGATAAACCTTGGTTGGTACAATTAGCCATAGGTACAAAACAGAAATTTTCGGAAATAATTAAATACTATGAGGTAAACCTGAATGGTTTTCCTATGAAAGTGAACTTGAACATCCTACCCTTAGGATTGTATGATATAATTATCAGCATGGACTGGTTGGAACAACACCATGTCATGCTCGATTTCTTACACAAGTCAATCTTATGTACAGATAGACAAGGAAATCAAGTAAAGATTCAGGGCATACCAAAGAAAGTTTCTGTAAGGAAAATATTTGCCTTACAAGGAAGGACGTGCATTAGGAAAGGTTGAAGCTGTTTGCAATAAATATCCAAGACATAGAGGCTAAAAGAGAACAACACATTGAGGAATTCCTAGTTCTTATATAATTCAAGGATGTATTTCCTGAGGAGATCTCACGATCACCTACGAAATAAGACCTAGAGTTTTCCATAGAACTGACACCAGGATTAGTTCTGAATTCAAAATCCCCTTACTGCATGAGTGCACCAGAGTTGGTGGAACTCAAAATGTAGTTGCAGGAGTTGATATAGAAAACATATATTCAACCAAGGGCGTCCCCTTGGGGAGCATCGATAATTTTCATAAAGAAGAAGGATGGTACGATGTGGATATGCAACGGTTACTGTCATATTAACAAGATGACTATCAAGAACCGATACCCACTCCCTAGGATCAATGACTTGCTTGATAAGGTAGGAGGAGGCAATATATTTTCAAAGATTTACCTGCGATCCAGGTACCATCAAGTATGGATTTGCAATGAGGATATTCACAAAACCTCATTTCGTACAATGTATGGGCACTACGATTTTGTAGTAATGTCGTTCAGGTCGACCAATGCACCCACGAACTTTATGTGTATGATGAACAACATATTCAGTAGATATATGGATAAATTTGTTTTGGTCTTTATAGAAAAAATTGTAGTTTACTCCAAGAGTAAAGAGGAACACTAGGAACACCTTCACATAGTGCTACAAGTGTTTCAAGAACAACAGCTCTATGCCAAGTTTAGTAAATATGATTTTTACAAACCATATATATAGTACTTGGGTCACATAATCTCCTAGACAGGGATAGCCGTGGACCCAGAAAATGTTAGAGCCATAGAATACTCACCTACCCCTACTAGTGTCACTGACATTAGTTCCTTTTTGGGATTAGCCGGATATTATTGGAAGTTCATTGAGAAATTCTCGAGAATATCTTGTCCCATGAATGGTTTTCAAAAGAAGTAAAATAAGTTCTTATGGATGACCAAGTGCGAGACAAGTTTTCAAAATCTTAAACATCTTTTGATGACCACACCAATAATACGAATTGTAGATCCCAATCGGGATTTAGTTGTTTGCATGGATGCAAGCAAGGAAGCACTCAAAGGAGTCCTCTTGCAGAATGATAATGTGATCTGTTATGAATCAAGAAAGTGAAAATAACATGAGAAAAAATACCCCATGCACGATCTTGAGTTAGCAGCCATCATCCATCCCTTGAAGATGTGGAGGGACTACCTCATGGGAAGGAAATTCCTTCTAAAGACAAACAATATGAGTCTGAAGTAATTATTCAAGAAACCGGATCTGAATGCTAGGAAAGCCAGATGGTTGGCTTTCCTTCACGACTACCTTTTTTATCTAAAGCATATTAAAGGCAAACAGAACAAGATTTTTGATTCTTTGAGTCGACAAAATCAAATGATATATGAGGTTAATTTAAGTCAAACCGATTCGGATTTACGTGAGAGGATTAGGACGACCAAAAGAGTTGACCCTTTCTATGTATAAATCCTCAAGAAAGTCTAATAGGATAGGTTGTTCCAACAACAAAAAGAGTACAAGGTAGATGAAACGTGACTGATATGGTCCAAAGAGATATTGTATGTTCCATAAGGAGGGGACATTTGGTCCAGCATACTCACAGAATTTCATCAAACACTTTACTCAAGGCATCCGAGATATCAAAAGATGATATCTGGCCTTAAGAGACAATTTTTTCTGGCCTAAGTTAAAGGATGACATTACGTTGTTTATCATGAAATGTCAGGAATTCCTACTAGTCAAAGTTGAGCATCAACATCCTTCGGATTGTTGTAGCCATTACCCATTCCAGAATGGAAGTGTGAAGTCATTAGTATGGATTTTATCACCGGTCTACCTAAGAGTAAGAAACAAAATGATTCTATCTTTGTAGTCATTGACAAATTGTTAAAAGCAGTACACTTCATTCTAGTGAGGTCGACCTACAAGGCAGTACACATTGTCGATATCTTATTGAAGGAGATATTTAGATTGCACGTTGTTATACCCAAGGAAATCATCTCAGATCAAGATACTAATTTTACCAAATTTTTTGGAGATATTTATTCTTTGGATTAGCGATACAGTTGAACTTTAGTACTTCTTATCACCTGCAGATAGAAGGGAATGCAGAAAGGGTAAACCAGATTTTTGAGGACATTCTTAGGATGTATGTCATGAACAATCCAACTAAGTGCGAAGATTACTGGCATCTTGCAAATTTTACGTATAACAACGGATACCATACTTCCACCAAGATGAGTCCCTTTGAGGTACTCTATGGATGGAAGTGTAGAACACCTGTAACTTGGGATAGCCCGGTGGATCGTCTCATGTTAGGGCCTGACCTTTTGAAGGATTTGGAACAGTTGGTTACCAAGGTCCAATTGAACCTTAAAAAAGCACAAGATCACCAAAAAATATACCTAGATTAGAAAATAAAATATAAATATTATCAAATACGCGACCGTCTCTACTTGAAAGTAAAAGAAAAATGGAGCTCGTTGAGCTTGGGAAGGTGTAGTAAGTTAGTGCCTAGGTTTTGTGGACCCTTTGAAATACTTGCCAAAAGAGAGCCAGTGGAATATGAACTAGTGCTACCCACGCGCATAAGAGTCCATAATGTTTTCCATGCATCATTATTAAAGAAACATTTTTATGATACTAAACATGTGATTGATTGGTCCTTATTACAAGTGGAACTTGAAAGGGAGTTTTCCCCTGAACCTCTTCATATAGTGGATAAGAGAGAGGTACAGCTGAGGAAGCGCACCATAGTCCAGATGAAATTGCAATGGAAGCACTTTAAATCCAGTGAGGCTACTTGTGAGAATGAATCCACTATGAGAAAGACTTACCTTGCCTTGTTTCATGATCTCATTTTGCGTCCCTAGAACACCAGGGATGATGTTGTTCTAAGATGGGAGGGATGTAATATCCTAAATTTTTGACCTAACACTTATGGGATGAGCCCCATTGATTATGATGTTAACTTGATAATTTTTATATATATTCTGGGTCAAAGTCCCCATTTCATATGAACATAATGATTTGTTTGATATATTGGGTGTAAGCCAATTGCTGATATATATATATATATATATATATATGTATGTATTCTTGCATTGGGTGTGGACCCTAGAAAACATGGTTGATGAGATGTTTTATGTTGAGTGAGGAGCTCTAGAGCACCTAGGTAAATTGATGTTTTGTGTTGAGAAAGAAGCTATGGATCACATGAGTACTTAAATTTGCGTTGAGCGAGAAGCTCTGGAGCACATGATTTGTGAGACATTTTGTGTTGAGCATGAAGTTTTGGAACACATGAAAAGATAAATTGGAGGTGTTGGGAATAATCTGTGGAGCATTCCATGTTGATGTTGAGCATAATCTCTGGAATATCGGATCCTTGGCCATTATATCCCTAGGTGTATACTACAAGTACATCCTAGCATTAGTGTTGAGAGAGGAGCTCTAGAATTTCACTAAGTCTGTAACTCCCTATTTATAGCTTTGAGTATTGGCTCCAGATAAGTGCTAGGAGTTACTAGAAATAATTAATGATTGCTGAGTGAAAACAACTCGAGTAAATATTGATCTCATCTGACTTATTTATAAGTGAATAAATGAAATATTGAATTTTTGTATCTCATAAAGTACTAAAGAACTACCATGTTATATGAGGGAATCCAACATGCCAGGATGTTTAGAGTTTCCTAGCCTAGTAGACCTAACCATCTACCTGATGACCTTAATGAAGAAAGTGTCATAATTTTAGGGATCACAATATGTGATACCCTAAGAAAAATGTTAACAAATAATATATTATTATATATTTTATACATGGTATGTATAAATTGTAAGCGTAGTAATAATATTAATAATGTAAGAAAGAAGGAAAAGCTCCATCTATTATTATTATTATCACTAAGAGAAAATTAAATTTTATAATACCTACAAAATTCCAATTAGGAAATAGTTAAAAGTTCCTACGTTAAATATTAAAAGTACCTAAATTAAATTAAAAAGGTTTAAATCAAGAAATCAAATGATTCTTGATTTAACTTCCCCTTTGACTAAAAAGTCCTGTGATAAAGTCCCAAGCCAAGGAGAGGCTTGTGGATCTCTTCCATATTTTTGGAGTCATTATTCTGCTTGATTATTCTCAAGAGAGTTCTTGGAGAACATTTTCCTAAGAGGAAAAATGAGAACTGATCCGATTTGATATAACAATTAGGGGAGCCTTACCTTAGGAGCTCTAAGCTACTTGCATCTTGGAACAAGCTCGAGGGGATCCAGATTAAAATCGGGAATGGTTTCAGGTCATGGTTGGATGGAACGTGGTAGTTCCCAAGCGATTCGATCATCTATACAGAGGCCAGATCTCCCTGTAAATTGTTAATGCCAGGTATTTGAATGATCAAGTTTCAGCCATTGGAATAGCTTCATTTTTTAGGTATGACGTTCTTGAGTGCCTATTTCATTATATAAAATAGTTTCTGGTTGAAATATGTAAGTGTTTGTGTTATCATTCTAACCCTATGTTTACCATTTTTTCCCTGTCAAAATATTTAAGGGTTTGCATTTTATTATAAACCCTGTGTCTGTAAATTAACTTATGTTTAAAGAAATAATTAGGGTTTATTTCTGTTATATCTAGTTCTGCATTAATTCACTGCATACACTTTGTTTTCCTAAAACCTAGAAATTATTCTATTAGTTCCTTTATCTTTATTTATCTATGAACTCTACTAGTAGATTTCATATTGTCAGTAGAGATATGTTTAGGAGTGAAATACTAGTTTATATTTAAGCCTCAAACAAAACCTTAATATAAAATACAATTAACCAAAGTATAGTAAATATAACCTAATAATTAAATCATTATATAATATCAATTTTAAACATAACTATAATCTAACTAAGCAATATTATAAACTCAGTATTCTATGTCTAAGAAATATCATAAATTCAAAGTATTAAAGCTAAGATAAAAACCAGAGAAGACCTCTCAGGGTATGTATCATTATATTCCTACTAAGAACAAGGGTAAACATTATCATTCTTCATTAATCAAATATTATCATAAATAGAAGGCATAATCCAAGTATAAATACCATATAATGGTCCACTATTTACGTTCACCAATACCACGGGGACTTCACTTAGTGAACCTCTCACATAGCACGTGCAATCGTTGGATATTAAAGAATACCCTTAATTTCAAGAGATATTGACCCAAACTCTTTCTGTTGAAACCCCCTCCCAATACTTAAAACCTCCTCCCGACCCCTTTTTATAGCTAAATCCTTATAAACCACCCTACCCAGCCTCACCTTAAACCACTCATCCCACCAATACCTACAATATATAGGTTCGATTTTTGCTAATTTTAAAACCCACAAAATTAACTGACGTGATAGTATATTGGCCAACAGGTGAAGCCTCGGTGACCAATACTCCACATTAAATTCAACTATATATGTATTACTACCAACTACTTCCACAAAAACGTAATACAATAAACAAATTATCCACATAATAAATCCATTGCAAGTTTAATAAATCCAACCCTTAAATATCTACGAATCACATTATAAATCAAATTCCATAATCAAAAGTACCTACTTAATTGAAAACAAACATAATATCATTTCCAACACTCATTAAAAACAATTGTAAATACACAGAACTCGTAGGATTGGTTCTGTAGGCATTATGTCCAAATCGCATCCTTATAAATCTTAAACCCTTACAACTATAACGACCCAGGATCAATTCCTGTAGAGTGAGTTTTTATTTACAAATCCATAGTGATGAATCCTATAGGATTTGATACTTATTTTATTGCTCAAGTCGTAACTTTCCATTAATCAAGAGCCATGCTACTTATAAATATAAACGCAAGCTGTAAAATAAAAAATTCAACTGTCTACACAGTGTTCGAAAGAACCATATAAAAGATACACGCTGTAATTATGGCCCTCGGCCTTTTACATAACCAAAAAATTTAAATACAATTTATCAATAATACAAACCCTGTCAATGAATTAAAAACAACTACGATTTCCAATGAAGGGCTTACACCCACCGTTGGCTCTTATATCTTTAAATACACAATATAAACATAAACGATAAGTTTGTACCCAATATGCTATTGCATCTACCATGGAGAGAAATTCCAATTCCCTAAATAACATGGCCCCAAATCCATAACATTGTCATGCGCTCACCCATACAACTAACCCAAGCAATGTATGTCAATCCACAGAGTCCATTACGAATAATAACCTTGAAATTGACACCATATGAAAATACAGCATGTATATATAAACACAGTAATTACAAAATCAATAAGGGGTCTCATAGTTGTTCAAACTCGACCATTGCACCATTCCAAGCAATGGTGTTGTCGCTAGTAACATAATCAAAACATTATTTACAAATACACAGAGCCTGTCGAGAGTTACTTAGGCCTTTTTAACTACACAGAGTACCCTATAACATTTTGGCCATACAATAAAGTTTTGGACCAAAGGGATTGAAACCCCAACAAGAAAATCCCCAAGCCTATCGCATTAAAAAATGCATTTCCCTTTAAGTTGTTAAATTATTGTAAATTTGAAGTGTATTTACTTATTATCCTCAATGTTACTATCAGGAGAATCATTTGTATTTCATTATACCCTAATGTTCCTATCAGGAGAATTACTAAGAGTCATGAGGAAATTCCGTCTGTTGTAAGTCAGGTCATTTCCACCCCAGTTAATATAATATTAAGTTGTTAGATTCCTCCTAGAGAAGTCGGCCCAGTCAGTTTTAGTGGGAAATAATTTTTTAGTGGAAAATCAAGTGAACGGAAGAATATAAATATAAGTGCAGCTCTCCTCATTTCTACACACACACACTCACTTGTGCATAGAGCATGGAGAGAGAGAGAGAGAGAGATCTGTTGGAGGGAGGCACACCTATTTTTGGGTATTGTATTTTATCTTTTATATATCTTATACAGATGAATTTTTTGTGGGGTTTTCTTCCCCGTGAGGGTTTCCCATGATAAATCTTTGTGTTCTTTTTTTGTGGTTGTGCTCGTCTATCTTTCAGTGATATTTTCTCCTATGGTTATTTTGTTATGATGATAAATGTTATAAGATATAATATAACTATTAAAAAATTAACATGGTATCAGAGCCACTCTAAAAATAGTCATTTTACAGCCGAAATAGTGTTATAGCTACAACTATTGAAGATTAGGGTTTCATGCTTGAAAACCCTAAAATACTAAAACTAGTAGTTTTTGTAGATTCTCTATATCTCGATATTGGAGAAGGATCAAGAGACGAAAATTTCATAGGACGAATATAAATTCCTTATGTACCCTTTATAAAAATTTTAGCCTTATTTTTGCTATATTCTTGGAGATATGATTCCTTCAAGTTAGGATTCTATCCTCTCCCAGGATTCAACCTTAAACAAGTAACCTAGGGAGAATTGCTATATCTTGGGCTATGAAGGTCCAAATGAAATTTCCCAAGATGTTCCAAAAATGGCATAGATTTTAATTTCTTTGGTAAACATTTCAGACCCAAAGGTGAAAACAGTAACATGTGGCAGTCCCTACAAGTTCTCTCTTCTGAGAAGTCCTGAAATATGTTACCTTGGGAAAATGCGCATAACTCCCAATTAGTGAAACCAATTCTGCTCAAACATGTGGTGTTGTAAAGAGATTAGACAAGGCTACCTCATTACGAAATTTAAGACACAAAAGAGTAGTAATTTCGGATATACCATAGAAACAATATCAGTAATTCTGTAGAAGAAACTAAAGAAAACTAGGGCATTGGATATTTTGAAATTCTATCACAGTTTTGGGAAAATGAATATGTTGCTTAGCTCACCTTCAGGAGGCACATATTTCTATCCAGTCAGATATGAAATTTTCCAAGTTTTGAAAATTAGGGTTTCTCTAACAAGCACTAGATCAGCCAGATCCAGAACTAGGATGAACGCATCAAATCGGTAAGATCTAATCTTTTTCTATTTGAGGTTCTCATTTCAAAATGACTAGCACCCCAGCTTGGTGAAGTGGAAAAATTCCAATCATGGAAGCATAGGATTTCACTCGTTCTTGAAGAAAATGAATTGGACACCTACATAAGTGGGGATGTTATAGTTCCAAAGGGAGACGAGGCTAAATCCTTACACAAGAAGAAACTCAACTCATAATAAGAGAAGAGAATATGGGAGCCAATGAAGATCAAGTGCTCATGATTCAAAGAAGATACCTCAAGCGATGAGGAATATGAAGAACTCAATTATTGAAGAGCCTCTTATCCATATTAGCATTTGGATAAGAAATGATGATGTCATGAACGAAGAAGAAGATGAAGAAGAACTATCAAGAAGGATTCTTCCCACGAAACAAATAAAAGATAAGTATTCAATTGTCATTTCATGATATTGTTTTATTATGCATTTGATTATATTCAGTTGATGTGTTATGCATGATAGAATGTTTGCATTAATGACAATATACTACTAATATGCATGTGATGGGTAAGTAGCTCATGGTGCTATACAAATATCCATTGCTACTTATCTAGAATGAAACCTCTTTGCTGACATATTGCATTAGTGCACAATATCAATAATGTCATGGTAGAGATGGAAGGAATCTAGAAAGTTTCCGTGAGATATGGATGAATGTTGTATTGGCTAAATAGTTGCATGATGCATAATAATTTTTTGTTATGCATATGTTTTATCAAATGGTTCTAACCATGAAACCAGTGCATTTGACTTGTAGGAAAGGTCTTGTACAACCACCTACGAGAAAAGGAGGTTGAGACTTGTTCCGAAGAACAAGTGATGACAATTCAAGATTCACTCTAATAAACATGAACCTGAATCTCCCAAGGTCAGAGACACCATGACGGAAGAAAGTGTTTCAAATAGTGGTAGATCCACCTTGAAATATGAAGATCACCTTGGTTACGAGAGATAACTCAAGATGAAGAAAAATATGGCGAGACTTCCAAACCAAAGTAAGAGGCCCAAGACACACTCTAGTTGTGTAACACAGTTGGGTGACATCATTGATGCAAACCCTTCTAGCAATGGAAGAAGCTATTATCAAAGAGTAACAATTGATCATGAGGAATGATGTCTACGATATGGTTTTGAGACCTGAAGGGAAGTCCATAATGTATTCCATATGGATCTACAAGAACAAGTGTACAAAGAAAGGTTTGCGGTTTATCTCAGAAAGAATAGACTATGGCATGACATGCTCTATTGACCAAACACAATTCTCCAGTAGAAGTATATATCAAGCAAAGAACCACCTTTACAAAATATGCTTTGTATGAGATTAGAAGGCACCCATAGAAAATCACATCCAGGAGCTTGATAGATCACCTAGAGTGATGGATATCTTAACCTTTGCTACAAGGTTGAAGATAGAAACCTATATAAGAAAACAAGCTCACAGAAGGGTGCAAGAGGAACTTTTCGACAAAGTACAAGATCTTGGTATCTAGTAACCTAACTTTGGATATGCAATAGCATAGGATGCTACCTGTCACTCTAGTAAAGAATGCATAGGGAAGATGATGCTCCGCTTTAGGGCAAGTGGCTATAGAAAATATTTGAGTTCGACATGGTACGACATGCTGGACCGAGACTTTACCAAGAGTAAAGTGGGTTCCAACATTCAAGTTTGAATTTGAAACACTAGGATATGTCGATCACCTAACATAATGAACTCATGGAAGGTGCAATGATGGAAGAATACCACAATGATGTTTGGGATTTAGTACTCAAACTAGAAATCAAGAGTGTGGTATATTCCAAATGAATTTGCAAGATAAAATATGTTGCTAAAGGATTCTCTCAGAGAGAGGGAATTGATTATGAAGAGACACTTGCTCCAGGAAGAAAGGTACACTTCCATCATAACTATAATGGAACTTGCATCCATGATGAAGTGGGACTTACACTAGATGGATGTAAAGATAGCCTTCCTCAATGGTGTGATTGAAGAATAAGTATACATAATACAACAACAAGGATTTAAAGTTGAAGACAGACGGAATCACGTATGGCTTGAAGCAAGCTCCTAGATACTAGTATGGAAGGATAGATAATTTATTGATGAGCTTGGACTTTACCAAGAGTAAATTCGATCCTAACCTTTACTACAAGGTTATAGAAGATGAACCCGCCATACTATTACTATATATGGATGATTTATTTCTGACAGGGAATAAGAAACATATTGTATAAATCAAGAAGAATATCGTTGAGAATTTGACATGAAACACCTTGGGTTAATGCATTATTTCCTAGGTCTAGATGTATGGAAAAGTTTAGAAGGAATATTTCTCAACCAGGGAAAGTATGAAGTGGAAATTTTGAAAATATTCGATATGTTGGAATGTAAATCCATGGCCACACCCATAAGTTGTTGGCTGATGAATCATCAGAATTGGTGGATATGAATCAATCATGTACCTAAAAAAGACCAAACCAGACATTTGTTTTGTTGTGAACACCTTGAGTCAGTATCTAGTTCAACCTAGAGATGTTCACTTGGTAGCTACAAAGCATGTGATGAGATCTATACTATGATGGAAACCGTGATTACCAATTGTATGCCTATACAGATGTAGATTGGGGTAGAAGTGTCTTGAAAAAAAGAAGCACATCAGGTGGATGTTATAGTTTGGGGTCTGCTATGATTTCATGGTTAGTCCAATGTTGCTCTTAGCATGGCTGAAGCAAAATATGTAGCAACTTGCTCTGCTAGTCGTGAAGCCATATGGATTCGGAAGCTGATGTCTAGTTTATTCAACTTGGAGTTGGATACTACCGTGATTGTATGTGATAACCATAGTTATATAAAGATGTTAGAGAACCCAGTGTTCCACAATAAGTCGAATCACATAGAAATCCAGTATTTCTATAGTTGAGATATGATGTAGAAGGGATCCATAAAGCTCCAGTATGTGAGTACCGATGAAAAAGTTGCCGATGTGTTGACAACGCATCTATCTCGAGTAAAGTTCGAATTCGAGGCAAGCTTAGTGTTGTTTGGAAATACCTTCCATGAAAGGGGGAGAAGTAATGTTGCAGTGGGAGTGTATCATCCCTGGACATCTGTCCTAAAGTGATCTGTAGACTTATGTATCTGAGAAAGAAGAAGGATTGTATCATCCATGAACATTTGTTATAAAGTGATCCAGTGACTTCGGTCCTCAAGAATGTAGTGGGATCACATCATCCTTGAACTTTTGTTCAAAATATATCCGAAGGCTTTGGTCCCCATGAATGTGGTGGGATTGCATCATCCTTAAATTTTGTTCAGAATGTATCTAGAGGCTTTGATCCCCGTGAATTTGGTGGGATTGCATCATCCCTGAACTTTTGTTCAGAATGTATCTGGAGGCTTCGGTCCCCGTGAATGTGGTGGGACTGCATCATCCCTAAAATTTTGTTCAGAATGTATCCAGAGGCTTCGGTCCCCGTGAATGTGGTGGTATTGCATCATCCCTGAACTTCTATTCAAAATGTATCCATAGGATTTGATCCCCGTGAATGTGGTGGGATTGCATCATCTTGAACTTCTGTTCAAAATGTATATGAAGGCTTCAGTCCCTATGAATGTGGTGGGATTGAATCATCCCTGAACTTCTGTTCAAAATATATCCAGAGTCTTCAGTCCCGGTGAATGTGGTAGGATTGAATCATCCCTGAAATTTTGTTCAAAATTTATTTGGAGGCTTTGGTCCCTGTGAATGTGGTGGGATTGCATCATCCCTGAACTTTTGTTCAGAATGTATCTGGAGGATTTGGTCCCCGTGAATGTGGTAGGATTGCATCATCATTGGACATAGTCCTAAAGTGATAGGGAGTGATTGTCCCGTAATTGTATCCGATGACTTCGGTCGTCGAGAAAGTGGTAGGAATGTATCATCCTTGGAATTAAGTCCAAAAGTGATCCAAAGACATTCTTCTTCGTATTATGGATTGCAGGTTGTTGCTGATGATGATGATGTTACAGATAGAAATATCGGAATATGATCATGATCATGATGTTACTAATCGAAAGATCAAAGTATGATGATGATGATGATGTTGCTAACCGAAAGATAAGAGTATGATGATGATAATGATGTTACTGATCAAAATATCAGAGTATGATGATGATGTTTCTAATCGAAAGATCAAAGTATGATGATGATGATGATGTTGTTGATCGAAAGATTAGAGCATGATGACGATGATGATGTTGCTGATCAAAAGATTAGAGTATGATGATGATGTTGCTTAGAGAATTGTTGCTGCTGATGATGATGATTGAAAGTTCAAAGTATTATTGATGATGATGATGCTAATTGAAAACACTAAAATGATGATGTTTTCGATCGAAAATATCAAAGTTCTACCATGAAGGATTGAAAGATCAAAGCATTGCTGCAAAAGGAGCAAGTGATCATATGATGCAGAAGATGAAGACATTAAAAAGTAGTTGTTCCAAGCTACTGATGAATGTTGAAAAAAATTATGTGATATATAGATGTATCACCCTGATGATGTTGAATATACTCTCTCTCCTCCTACTTTTGTCATTGTTGTAGTTGTAGAATACCCTTTTCATTAAGGGGGAGTGTTGAATTATTGTAAATTCGAAGTGTATTTACTTATTATCCCTGATGTTCCTATCAGGAGAATTATTAAGAGTCATGAGGAAATTCCCTCCGTTGTAAGTCAGGTCATTAGCACCCCAATTAATATAATATTAAGTTGTTAGAGTCCTCCTAGAGAAGTTGGCTCAGTCAATTTTAGTGGGGCCGACTTGTTAAGTGGAAAAAAAAGTGAATGGAAGAATATAAATAGAAGTGGGGCTCTCCTCATTTCTGCACACACACACTCACTTGTGCATAGCGCATGGAGAGAGAGAGAGAGACATATCTGCTGGAGGGAGGTGCACCTATTTTTGGGTCTTGTATTTAAATTTTATACATCTTATACAGAGGAAGTTTTTTCTAGGTTTTCTTCCCCATGAGGGTTTCCCAGGATAAATATTTGTGTTCTTTTTGTGTGGTTGTGCTTGTCTATATTTCAGTCATATTTTGGCTTATGGTTATGTTTTTATGATTCTAAATGTTATAATATCTGATATAACTGTAGCAATGATTTCTCCCTGCTACAGGGGCAAGAATGGATCCCTTATGCCTATAAGGAACAAGGGTAGGTTCCTGCTAATGGTAAAGGCATAAAAACGAAATGGAAATAACAGAAGTAGAACAGTAAACTAATCTAAGAACTAAGAACATAAAACTAATATAAGAAAGACTGTGAGCTAAGAACAAAATAGAAAGAAGGAGATGAAACATTGGTGAACCCCTCTGCAGAAAATGGGTTAGGGTTCTGCCTCCTTAAAACCTGCAAATAAAACCCTAAGCTACAATGGAGAAACCTACAAAACAATGTTAAGAAAAACCTGCAAATAGAAATGAGGGTTAGAAAGAAAATAAAACAAATAAACAAAGCATGCAAAGAAACATTATACCTTCTCTAGTGGAAATGGGCCACCATGCCCTAGCTCATGGGAGCACCTCTCTTGTCTTGGGAGCAATGTCTCAATGGGAATGGAGATTGAGGAGAGGGAGTGTGGGTGGTTTGAGAGGCAAAGGTCTCAAAGCATCCATGGGTAGCATAACAATAGTCAAGGAAGAAGTGTTTTGAGAGTGAACCCCCACCCTCCTTTTATAGCTTTTCCAAGGGGTTTTAGGGTTTTAATCCCTTGGTTTGGGATTTAGCCCCTTTCACCCTAACTTTAGTCCCTTTTAGGGTTTTATCCCCTTTTTGAGGGCTTTAGCTCCTAGGGGGATATTTTGGGCTCCTTTTTGTGGTTTTTAGCCCTTTTTCTTCATCCTTAGGCTATTTTGGAGTTGTGGGGGTCCAATGGAGGGTCTTTTGGAGTGATATGAAGGTTGTGAGATGGTGTCCTTGGGTTGTGTAGGCCATTGAGAGCTATGTGGGGGATTTTTGGGTTAACAGATTACCCCCTGATGTGTGAGGGCAGGAGCTCAATGTATGGCCTATGGACATCATAGGATTTGTTGTGTAGAGGTGGTGCTTCCGGGGTTGGGCCTTGGTGGATTTTGGTTTTGTATTAATACGGTTCCCATCAATGGGTGAGATTACAAATTTGTGACATGTATATGGATGAGGCAGGCATCCCCATGCTCGTGACAATGTCAAAAGAATAATTTGATCTATGCTCTAAAATACAAGAGTCGATCATATACAACTGATTTTACAATGGTGGTTGCCTCCATGTGAGGCTGAATACAATGCTGATCTAGTACATTGGACCCATGGCATTCTCATGAAATGCTATATCTTCATGACTGATGGTCTGTTGAATCTGGAATGGTACATAGTTGTATGGACTCGCTGATTGAGAGTCAGAGTCTCCATGGTACAAATATTATGTATCAATCATAAAGGTATATCGAAGCACTGTTGGGGCTTCTGATCACTGCCTCTAATGCAACCCAGAAATCACAAGGGACATAACCTATTTAGGTCCCTTAAGTAGACTCACCAATGTGCTATAGTCAGGTGAAATCCGGGGTCTTTGACCAAGTATTATGTGGACCAACCCTGTACGAATCTCAACGGTGTGATGATGGAGTTGAAGTTGAGCATGTGAGAAACAACCATCCCAAGAGGTACTAAGGACGCCTCTCAAATGGTCCAAGGAACTCATCAATGATGTTAATGAAACCAAGATACAGGGACCTTTGGATCTATCCTTTGGAATATGTGTGTTGGTGTTGATAGAGGGAAACCTACCCCTAGTCAAGGAAATGATGTTTCCTTAACCAGGAGTGTGAGGGAGATAACCGAAAGGTGTGAAGCAATCTATGGAATGACTCACTGAATGGGGGGGGGGGGGGGGGGGGGAGGGAAAAAAAAAAAAAGGGGGGGGGGGGGGGGGGGAAGGGAAGGGAAAGAACTAAAAAGGGGCAGGGGGAGTGTGGGAGACTCAAAATTCCTTTGTTTAGAGTATGATGGTGGGGCAGACCAGGCAGCAAATGAAACTTGACTCATGGGAATGGGATCATAGCTGTAATGCCAAGGATGTCACTGCAAATGGGAAATACTTGGAGGAGGTGGACACTTTTGATATTGATGGGATCCAAGGAAGACACATTGCAGAGTACTCTGAACAAAGGTGACCTAATGGGGGAATGCTTCCAAACTGTTTGTTGTGGGGAGGTGTCTAGGGACACCATTATGGTACAATCTATTGGATTTTTGGCGAGCCTGAGAAGGTAAATGCTCAATGGTGCTTTCAATTTTAGAGAGTCTGAAAGCACAAAGAAGACTCTAGTGGGGGATCTTTTTCATTGGTAGTCTCCTATGCCCAAAAAAGGATAAAAGTATACATAGGAGAGCTCACCCATCCTATGATGGATGAGAGACTTCTTTACCATTGGTAGTCCAATCATGCCGGGAAAGGTTAAACCTAACTGATTGGATGGTCATTCAAATACTTTTACGAGCATGAAAAAAACCAAGTTTGCTTGGTAATATTTTCTTGTTGATAAGGCTGGAAAAGAGCTTAACGACAACCTGTGGCGGGCTTTTTCATAAAGTGCAGCCCCTCTACTCGAGAAAGCATAAAAGTATGCAGAGGGGTACGATCTTGGCTTGTGTGCCAAGGATGTCCTTTTCAATTGATGGTCTACATGGTTTGTAAAAGGAGGTAAACAAAATGATGTAGACACCATTTCCTACACTTTAGCGAGTGGGAAAGGAAGCAGTTGCGCTCGACTATCTTTTCATTGTTTTAAGGAGTCAGAAAAGAGCTTAAACGAAACTCCTATGTGGTCAACCGACTGCGGTGGCACGAGCGGTGCCCCATGTTGGAACGGTGGACAGAGGTCCAAAGGTCATCCACGTAGTATAGATGGAGCAGAAGGCTCTCAAACATACCAATACATGCATGGGATAGATCGCAACAGAGGATTACGAGTCGGTGTGATAAAGGCACGCAAACCAAGGTGGCTTTCAGACAAAGGTCAGGAGAGCGTGTGTGTGTGTTGCGGTGGACAGACTTGACTACATGCAATGTGAGTGCAAGTCTAGGTGCAGTTATATGCCAAATATGTGTAAGAAAAGAAATTGTTTTGTGGACAGTGGTCTAGAGGTCTGTGTAAGGTACGGTAAAAAGAAAAGACAATCAATGTGTTAAAAATACAAAATAAAAGATAAAATTACATTCCTGAATGGGCGGTGTCCCGAAAACTCGCATGAGTAGCGGTCAAGATGTCTGATACAAGTACAGGTCCGTAGACACTTGCATCATCATGTCATGGCTTGTAAATCGAGGTGACTTGTGGGAAATGGTCCCGAAATTGACTTATTAAACATGAGATGATGGTCTCATAAGGAGATAGAAATTTGGGGCCGGAGGTGTGAGAGGTGTCTCGAACAGGTTCCAGGCGACTTTGAAGTAGCATTAGAGGAAATTTCAACTCAAAATGGCCCTCCTCAAATGAACTAATAAAATAATAGTTAAAATAATAAAATAATATTTATTAATTTTGGAGGAAGAAAAGAAAAAAACTACTTTTTTGTTTGTATTTTTGACATATCTCCCTGTGTTTTTACTCAAATTTCGATCGGGAGAGATCGTTGGATGCGAAATTAAATTCTGCATCCAACGAGTACCCACTCGGCATACTTTTGATGGATCCTGCTACCCCAAAAACAAGAAATACCTGAAAAAATGAAATGATGACATCATCATTTCATTTTTTTAGGTATTTCTTGTTTTTGGGGTAGCGGGGTCCGTCAAAAGTATGCTTTTCATTTTTTCAGGTATTTCTTGTTTTTGGGGTAGCAGGGTCCATCAAAAGTATGCCGAATGGGTACTCGTTGGATGTGGAATTTAATTTCGCATCCAATGAGCTCTCCCAATCGAAATTTGAGTAAAAACACAGGGAGATATGTCAAAAATACAAACAAAAAAAGTATTTTTTTTTTTATGATACCTATCCCAAAATTTATATTAAAAAAGTGTTGAAGACCTATACGGTATTTCAAATTTAAATCAATTTCATTGGCTAACACATGATGACATGGAATTTGAATAAAAGTTAAAAGGCCCATTTTGAGTTGAAATTTCCTCTAATGTAGCTAATGGTGCTTCCCCTGACTTGTGGTAAAAAACATTGAAAAAACAAAAAAATAAAATGAAGCAACTCATTGGTGATGTTAAGCGTAAAATATATTAAGGTAGAGCCCATTGCGGGACTTCTCCAAGATTTGTCCGTCAGAGTCAATAAGGGTGTATGTCCCCTTGCCGAGACGAAGGTCATTGGCAAGGCGGGATGACGAAATATGGTCTTTTATGGGAAGAAAAAATTCCACACTATGCTTTAAAGGGAATGGGGTAAAATCAAAGGAGGTCTTATAGATCTCTTCGTCATCGCGTAAGTGGTGTTGGGATAGATCAGGTGGATTTTCCACAAGCGATGAGATGGAAGGGAAACTACTGCTAAAGATCATGTAAATGGTATTAGTTGGTGTTTTTGTGGCCTTGCCCCCAGTCTCTGTTGGAGGAAGAGGGGCAGGTCTGGAGACAAGAGGAGTCTTTGATGGACCTAGAGGTAGGTGCAACATCATCTCAATTGGCTGGACATGAGTCAACACATCTTGGGGCCTCAGAGGTACAGTAGGTGGTTCAAGGTACCACAGAGGATCTCCTAGGGTGAAATCCTGTAGATGGAGGGTTACCAAGGTAGACTTACTCATGATCCTGGATGGTAGGAAAAATAAAAGGAAAATAAAAAGAAAAAGGATCATGTTGATCGGGAATGAACCCCATTGTTTCCCTAGTAACTGAGGTTGCGGTTGTGGCTTTGTTTGATGAACCATTAGTGATGGTGGAGACAAGTGGGTTAGTTGAACTGGACATCATGTAATGGACATGGTGTCTGAAGAAGGCGGTGGTGGGTGAACTTCTTCGATCAAGGTGATCTCAGAATCAAGGGAATGGTGACAGAGGTCAACAAGAGCCCTTCAAAATTTGGGTAGGTATTGGAAATGGTGGGAGTAATGTCCATACAAGACACAAAGGGTGCAAGCATGGTTTTTCCTCAATGCCTTGTTCCTGACTACTAGCGTGGTTGGGAGTTCAACCACGGGGATGTTTTCGTTCGTATCCATGGCATCCAGATGCGCATGGATCACTGGGATTTCAAGGAAATTCTGAGTTGAATGGCCCTGTTGTTCGCAGACGGCACAAGGTGGAACTTGTCATGGTTCTGCGGTGGCTTTGGTGTTTTAACCCCTATCCCTTTTGGGTTGGAGAGGTGCAGGTGCAGGTGCAATAGTTGGATTGTGCGGATCGAGTGGAGGGTGAGACTCAACCACAATACGTTGCACCGGGGTTAACACAACCTGGGGCATTACTGGTTGAACTGGTGGATCAAGATACCACACTGAGATCCCCAACGTAAAGTTGGGTAGGCTTAAGGTGGCCATGACCAGCTTGCTCATGACACCAAGTGAGGGAAAGAGGAAGGGAATTGTATGGAATGGAGACGAGCCCACATAACTCCCAACTGGTTGCATGTGGGGGTGTGGTTGTGGTTGCGGCTACGCATAATTTTGTTGTTGCGGGTGATGTTACGGCTGTTGTTGGCATTGCGGCTACGGACGATGTTGTGGTTGTGATTGGGGCTGCGGCTGCGGTTGTTGTTTGGGTGGAGTGGTGCTTGATAAGACCATGAACAAGTCTGCAGTTTCTTTTTGTGTCAGTTGTGGTGACACCAATGGGAAAGGAGTCGTCATGGTGGGATTGGTAAACAACTCTGGGCCCACATTGAATGGTGGGGAGGCTGGTGTGTTTTCAACCATAGCGTTGGTTGTAGGGACAACATTAGCATGCATAGTCACCACTTGCGGCTCAATGGTGGTGATTGTAGGGATAATGTTGGAAGGTGTTGTTAACCCTTGTGAATCATGGTAGGTGAGCTGGTCAACCGTCACAATATTCCCTTCGTGGGTGAACATCATGAGATGGAAGACAGTTGATGCAACTGCTCACATGGCATACATGTAACTCCTTCCAAGGAGGAGGTTGTAGTCTAGTTGAGCATTGACGACTTCAATGTCATTCAGGACTGTCTTCCCAGCTAACGTGATGGGGAAATGGGGGAGGATTCCTTGAGCTTTAGTGGGATGTCCATCATAAGCCCACAGATTTGTGGAGGACGGTTCCAGAATCAGTGATCCAAGTTTCTACCAAACCAAGGTAGACATGATGCACGTGGATGCCCCCTCATCCACTATGCATCGGTGCACAACCAAATTTTGGATGGACACCAAAATTTGAAAGGCGATAGTGGAGGGCATGCATGGTTCCCCATTATCCATGTCAAATGTGATTAGCTTGGAGTCATAGGGGTCTACTGCCCCTAGAGTAGCTAGTAAGGCTTTTCGCTACGTTGGGAACGTTTTAAGTACCTCAAGAGAAAAAATGGTGGTTGGCGTTTGGGTCAAATCATCCACAATGCTATAGCTGTGGCATTATCAGAAGCTTTGCGTATGGGCGGGCATGGGAATGGGGGCAACTAAAGTGGTAGGTTGACTATCTTAGACGTGGATGCTACTGATGATTCAACAGGTTCGGTGGTGGTACTGTACTGATTCCGTCTAGTTTGCAAGTTGACCTCTTCAGTCGTCATGGCTAGCAGGTGACGAACACTTATTTCGGCCATGGGAGGTGCCCTCGGAGCATTGGGATGGGTTTGGGGAGGGGGTGCAGTTGCCACCATTCCTTGGACTAGTAGTGGGTTTTGAAGCACCATGGGGGAAGGTCCTTGAGGTGCCAGGTTGGGTTGTGCTTGGATTGTAGCATTGGCAGCCTATTTGGCGTCATTTCGAATGGTCTACTTTGCATGACTCATGAAGGGACACTCGAATGTGTAGTGCCCATAGACCTCACAAAGTGTGCATGGTTGGTTTATGCACAATGGGGCATTGCATCTTGGTGCATTTTTTCATGGGGGATTCTGGGCTGGTCGGTTTGCCATGGCATTGTCAGGAGGGTTTGGTTGTTGACCGCCTCCCTGCGGTTGGTTATTTCCTTGGTTATGGGGCCGGTTGTTCCTAGCTTTCCCTTGTTGATTATTGGGGGTAGGTTGGTTGGGACGGTTTTGTTATGCAAACAATTGTCCCAACAGAGCGGGTGGAGCGGGGTAGGGGGCTTGAACTTGTTGCACTGGTGGTGTATAGTATATTTGTGGGGGTGGTGGTGCCACAAATGTGGGAATTTTCCCCACATACTACTTTGTTGGACAAGTCATGGCCTAAGCTTCCTGTGGTGGTGTAGGCTATGCATAGGAAGTTGTTTCTTAGGACTGGGACATCATTCTAGCATAGTCCAGAGCTTGGTTTTGGTAAGCAACATTATCAGTGTTGCTTGGTTGTGGTGTAATGGCAGGTGGTGTTGGTCGAGGCTGTGTCTGTTGGGAGATTGATCCTATGATGTCGTCCATAGCGTGGGATGCCCCTGGTGCATCGTAGTAGGAGGTACTCGGACGTGGAGTGCCTAGAATGACAGTATACGGGTATCCAGACTGAGCATAGATGAGGTCAAATTGTTGGGCCTTTAGTATGGCCTCTTCTTCAAATGGGGATGTTCATATGTGACGTCCTTTGCGATGGGAGGGAGCAAAGTATTAAGGAACCAATCCAAGAAGATCCTGTCATCTAGTTGGATTTTACATAAGCTAGGGTGTCCCCGCCACTCATGGATATGGTCAGTTATGTTAGTGGTTGTGCTTCGATGGTAGGATAGCAGGATATCCACCCCCTCGTCATATCTGATAGGGAGTTGGAAATACTGTAGGAACATGAAGGCTAGGGAGTTGAAGTCGGGGTACTTGGCTTGTGGCAGCTCAATGTACCCTTTGGTCGTGGCACCTGTAAGGGTGCATTGGAACAAACTCAACCTAATGGAGTCATCTACAATGCCGTTGGATGAGCACCATAGATGGAATGTCATTATGTCGTTTTGGGGACATTCCCCGGCTTTTCCTTCAAACTTGGGGATGTCTGATGGTAGCCTAGTTGGCATAGGTGGCCAAAAAGCTTGGTGGTGAATGGGGTCATTTGTTAATCTGGCCAAATCAAGCAAGTTCAGATGAGACATGAAGGGTATATTTGAACCCAAGTTAATGTGGTATGGGGCTGCGATGGTGGTGGGGTTTGCAGGTGCATAATGCATCTGCACAGCTAGGGGTGCTTGCGGTGGCACTATGGCGAATGGGCCAATGCCCCAAGTTTTGTGGGTGGGATGGTATGAGTGACAGGGACATTTCCCCCATGTATGATAGTAGGGGTAATGTAGGTGGACAGTCCACTGCCCCCCTATGTGGCAGGAGGGGCAGTATGTGCGGAAGTGCCACTGCCCCCGTGTGTTGTAAGTGGGCCAGCTTGGCTGGTCACTATAGGTGGTGGCATCTATCTAATGACAGTCTGCATGACTATGCTTGGGCCACTTGCCAGGTTTTGGGTAACAGGTTGTGATGTGGACATGGGTCCACTTGCTAAGGTTAGGCCGAAAAATGGATCCGGATTTGTATTAGCCATGGGGCTAGATGGAGCAGTGTGAAGGTATGGTGCAAAATGATATGGGTCTGAATCAGAATCAGAGGCTATGTGGCCCTATGATAGTGTGGGATATCACTGAGAACGGCTACGATGGTGCCGATTGAGTGTTCCGAATGGTGGTGGTTCACCCCTTAGGCATGAGGACGAATGTGGAGGATCAATTGTGTTTGATTTTATGTGTGAAACTAGTGGTAATGAGATTTGGACCCCAGTTTCAATGGCTTCCTATTGGCTGAAGGTGGTCTCTCAGCCACCAAGATTGCCAGAAGACAACGCTTGGCTTGTTCCTCATAGGTGTTTCTACTCAATCGGAAGGGGTCGTTGCCCATTTCGCTTGGCAATTCCTCTCAGCGGTTAGCTACTTTGGGGTTCCTGTGGTACTCCTCACAATGAGTTTCTGGGTAGAGCCCAAGTACTTCCCACAATTGAAGCAGTCAGGGACTTATGTCCTCAAAGACTGTAGAGTTATTTTGAATTAGTGTAAATTAATAGATTTTAAGGCTCACTCAGCGTGATGAACTGAGTTGGGTTAATTAATTGGTATGGTGTATTTGTTTGGTTGTTTTTTCTTGTATTTGGTTGTTGCAATATGGTTTATGAATTCATCATGGTAGAGTTCATGTCATTGTGTTTGTGTATTCAAGCATAAATAAAAAGAAATTGTAAACAAGTACAGTGATTAACCCTAAACGTTTGCTGGCCTAACAAGATGTCTGCCTCATATTGATATTCCTCTTCAACCAAGAGAAGGTGTTGGGCTCTCAACACAATGGGACTAAGCCCATCCGTAGATCCTCAGGTCACCTCCCTGATGCTAGGTTGGTCAACAAGGAGGACGCTTAGCGTCGTGAGAATTCCTCCTTCTCTACTCCCTCTACCTTCCAGGTCACCTGATTTTAGTGGTTTGGAACAATATCATGGAGTGCCTAGATCTATACGAGCTTGCCGTTCGTCGTATCCTAGAATACCCTGAAGGGTGATGACTGGGTAGAGGAGGAAGGGGGAAGCAAGATGGTTGATTTTGAGTTGATTTTAGTTAGACTAGGTTCATTTTATGAATCCATAATGATTTAATTAACATTTACACATTGTTCATGAAATAAAATGCAGAAAATAAAAATAGAAACTGAAATTAAAAGGCCCAAAAATGGGTCGCGCACCTGTAAAAGTCCTGTTTTTGTGAATTAGATTCTGATCAAACCGTGAGGCATTACCTCAAAAGGTTGAAAAACCACTTCGAAAATGGGTCCTTTTACCCCTAATCTTAGGCAGATTCACAAATGGCTCAACTATTTGGGCATAAAACAAGCCCAAACACAGGTGAATTTTCAAAAATTTGGTTTGGTTGTTTTTGCAAAGTTGAGTGATTTGCAAACCATAGAATGGCCAACAGTAACTGGTACTATGGCCAAATGGGATTGGATTGGCCTTGAGGAGGCTAAAAAATAACTAGAAATGTACATAAACAAGAATCTAAGACATATTTAACATGAAATTTCTGAAAAACTAGGGCAAAAATTTTAAAATCTTGGTAATAAAAATTTTGGACCAGGGATCCTGTGGGATCGACCTGGTATGGTCGCCAGTTCTGTACCAAGTATTTCTTTCTGCTATAGGGTCAGGAATGGCTCCATTATTCCTATAGGGCACTAGGGTAGGTTCCTACTAATGGTAAATGCAGAAAAACGAAATGGAAATAACAGAAGCAGAATAGTAAACTAATCTAAGAACTAAGAACATAAAACTAATCTAAGCAAGACTATGAGCTAAGAAAAAAATAGAAAGAAGGAGATGAAACATTGGTGAACCCCTCTACAGAAAATGGGTTTGGGTTCCGCCTCCTTAAAACCTTCAAATAAAACCCTAAGCTACAATGGAGAAACCTGCAAAACAATGTTAAGAAAAACCTGCAAATAGAAATGAGGGTTAGAAAGCAAATAAAACAAATAAGCAAAGCATGCAAAGAAACATTATACCTTCTCTAGTGGAAATGGGACACCATGCCCTAGCTCATGGGAGCACCTCTCTTGGTTGGGGAGCAATGGCTCAATGCGAATCGAGATGGGGGAGAGGGAGTGTGGGTGGTTTGAGAGGCAAAGGTCTCAAAGCATCCATGGGTAGCATAATAATAGGCAAGGGAGAAGTGTTTTGAGAGTGACCCCCCACCCTCCTTTTATATATTTTCCAAGGGTTTTTAGGGTTTTAAGCCCTTGGTTAGGTATTTAGCCCCTTTTTTGGGCCTTTAGCCCCTTTCGCCCTAACTTTAGCCTCTTTTAGGGTTTTAGCCCCTTTTTGAGGGCTTTAGCTCCTAGGGGGCTATTTTGGGCTCCTTTTTTGGGTTTTTATCCCTTTTTCTTCATCCTTAGGCTATTTTGGAGTTGTGGGGGTCCAATGGAGGGTCTTATGGAGTGATATGAAGGTTGTGAGATGGTGTCCTTGGGTNTTTGGGTTAACAATAACTATTAAAAAATAAACATAATTTATAGTCAGAACCCATCCCAAAACGCATCTATTAGAAAACCATAAAAAAGAACCCAAACCCTCGATAAGCAATAAGCTTGTCTCAACCACAATCAATGATGGAAAAAGTGAACACTTGTGCAGTAGGATTTCCTGAAGGGATATGTCTTTTCCATGAGCTATGAACCACACTCATTTTTCCATACCCTACGAACTGCAAACACAGAGTAAGGTCACGATGAGAAGTATGCAAATATCAAAACCAAATCAACAAAAGATTCCAATAAACTAGACCCTCTACATACATGTTAAGCCATCGAAATCGCACTCCTTCACACTGCGAAGAAGCAGAGCACAAGTAGCAAGGTTGCGAATAAACCAAACTATTGCATGATACAATCCCTAATTTTGGTTTCCACTCATCCCAAGGAGCATTGATGTCACCACCATGGCCTTCATCAACGTTTACAAAAACCCATAACCTATAGTTCTTATCACCATATCAAATCGTGTTTCCAATTGTATAAACCTCATATTTTGCATCGATTTACTAGTGCTAAGCCATAATTTAATGACATAAGAAATATGCCATGGAATACTTTAGACTAAGGTTTTATAAATCTATTATACCAAACCTAAATACCATACATTAAAACTATGTTAGAGAAGGACCAAATCCTTAAGTCTCTATAACCATAATAAGTTTGTGTCACACAAATAATAAGTGCAGTAGTGACCATGTCCCTATCATAAAGTTCGTAATAATAATAATAACAATCAGTGTAATGTCACTAGGATAGATCTACAAAGGTGAACGCTAGTGACTAAAATGGTCGACATTGTCTGTTAAGATTTATGAACAAGTTTTTCGTCACCAAGTACACCTGTGTGTAGTGTGGACATAACTGCATTAGTTCTTCAGAACTAAGTAAGCCTGATGCGACTAGTAGAAATGGTTTCCTCTCAGGTGGTTACAAGGGAAACTAGCCTTGACACTCCACCCCTTTTTCCAAGGACAAATTTAAGTCAAAATCTTGTATACGATAGTAAGCACATGTTATAATCAATGAAGTACATAATCAAATAACTAACTCACACATAAATGCATAACCATAGAAAAACATAGTAATCAACATCATTGTAGAAATTCAGGCCTGCAGTAGATTAATTTCACTCACAGCAATTAACAATTGATCATGCAAATTATCAACAATGGAGACTGAATATGGAGCTGT
>LPNX011170787.1:11775-52032 GCA_001517045.1 Pseudotsuga menziesii
CTCCGCAAACAGAAATTTTACAAAATAGAAAACAGAATAATGAAAACAAAGTTCCTCTTATTATGTCCAGACTTCCAGGTTATCATTTGAATTATAAAAAACTACAAATAGGAAATAGAACAATGAAATACCATCTCCATTCTGCAGCCTCCCCTTACTTCTGTAGAAATTTGCTGTTTAAATAGACAAATCACCAACAGAAACTCCGCTAAACTTCTTAGTTGGCCGCACCTATGAAAAACGTGTTCAGAGCACCCCGAAAATATCCCAAATCGTTCACTCTTTTCAGCAAATTTCACAAGGGTCTGGTAAATGGGGATCTTCTGGAAAAAACCCATGTTGTAGATTTTATTATTTCATCCTAGTTTGCCCGCAGTTCGCTGCAGAAAATCCTCTCCTGAAAAACGACAGGAATCCGACAATCTTTTATTTCTTCAGGCAATTTCTGATGCATTATCTTTTCAATAGGGTAGCATCATTTTGAAAACTCCTATAACAAACCCGCACATTAAAATATATATATTAAACATAAGTTACACAGGTCAAAATAAAAATATAAATGATAAAACAATAAGAATGTTCTCCCTAGATCGATCTGGTAACGTAGATGATACAAGTTTCCTCTGGCAAAAAGTTTTCATCTTCTCTGATCACTTCTAGCGAATCAAGGTAAATAGTATTCCATGAGATGAGTCATGGTGCTCTTTATTGAGAATTTATTGGGCTGATGCGTTGTCTCCTCAAAGATCTTGTTCTGATAGCACGGTATTGTGAACTACCAGCCTCCTTATCTAATTCGATACCTTCTTTAATGAAAACTAACAAGGCTGGTGTGGAGAAGAAATCCTGTGATCCCTTAATGTGTTGGCAAAATCCCCATTATCAGGTGAAATAGATCCTTATATTTCGGACTCTCTCTTCATATGATAACATGTCTTATTTAGATCTATTAATGCAATATAATCTTATGTATATCTACAATGCTGATAGCAATCTCTGTGACCTTCACAAATCTGAAACGAACGGTTATGTTGAATTTCTTCGTGGCATAGCACTAGTGGAGATTCTCTACAATTATGTTAATGACTGGTGCAAAACACCATAGTAATAGATCCCTTAATTTGTTGATTGCCAAAGTTTTAATGAAATCGTTGAGTTAGCTGATTTCTTTGTTTACTGGTGTAACTATCTTGTAAAATAAAAGTATCTAGGTATTCACAAAAATAGCAGCAATAGATTTGATTCACATCAACCATATCTTTCCAAACCCGTCTTCATTTAATGATTAAGAAGTCGTGATAATTTTGACAATTTCTATCATTAATATAGTTATGTATGCAACCATATTGAAATCGGTGATGATATATTAACATGGCGATATTTCCCGAAAATTCGAACTCTTATAAATTTGATATGTCAAAACAAAAGGTTGAAATTAAATGTTTATTAAGTTCTCACCCAAAAAAAAATAGAGTAAAAGGGATTGAGTTTATATTATACATTTGTTTTCCATATATTCATCACTTTATCATGCATCCATTATTCAAAGATTTTGACTCTAACAACACAAATCCCAACATCTATCAAATATAAATAAAGATTATATTGGTAGGAAAGTGTAATATTTATCATAAGCATACGTTTTCAATTTTACCATTTACCAGAGTTTGCAACTTTTTAAAAGTTTTCATCATGATAAAGTTATGTCCCCTTTTAAATAAGTTTTGTGATAGCTTACTTTTCAATATAAAGATGAAGTATAATACTCTCCAAGTGTGTGATCAAACTTATAAGAAACCAATAATTTAGATATTTTAAAATGTATGTTTCTCTCCTATAAAGTATGTAAAAGATATTTAGATAACTTAAATCTCAAATAGAACATTTTTTTATGAAGAAAAACTTGATGAAGTTATAATATATATATATATATATCAAATCAAAACTAATAATGATTTAAACATTAATCTTATCAAATTTATAAGAAAATGAAGAGATTAAAAGCATCTTTACAACTTTTATAATGTAACCTTAATCACCTAAAATATATATATACCAAAAGTCTTTATAAGGGATCCTTAGTGAGGATTTAAGGATTATTCACCTACTTAATGCAATTTGTGTTCCAATCTTAGATATACAATCTTTTAAAAAACGCATGTAAACTTATTAATGCAATGAAGACTAAAATTTGACATAATTGTCAAAGCATAATATCAATCCACCCTATCCAAACAAAAGGATGTGATTAAATAGATCAATTTATTCAATTGAAGGCATGAAATCAACTTTAAGCATCCAAAATGCCAAAAGGGTTCAAAGCAACTAAGGTCATCCAAATCACCCAATCCTCATAAAAATAAGAACTAATCCCAAGAACAAGCAACATAGGGAGTGAGTGATCAAGCCAAAAACAAAATATTTACAAAATTTACATAGGGGGGGGCTTTACTTTGGAAAATAAAAGGGGAGTTGTTGGGTGCCAACACCCCCCTAATATTTTATTGCCTTATTCTCAACTAGCCCAAGCGTCTAGAGGATCAAATAGTGAAGTCTTACAAGCCCAAATCAACACCTTGCTGAAATTAGAAGATTCGAGATCCAAGTCCAAAGAAAGGTTTAAGAATCGACAAGAGATTGTGAAAAGATGGTTTGACAAGCATAAGTCCGGATAGAAAGAGTTTGAAATAGGAGATTTGGTTCTGAAATGGGATTACCTGCATGATGAAAAGGGAAAGTACACTAAGATTCAACATTTATGGATAGGCTCATTTCATATTGCAGAAAATTTAGGCCCCTCAACTTAGAAGTTACAAGATTTGTAGGGGTGGGAGGAGAATCTACCAGTCAATGGCTTGGTTCTCAAACCTTATTTTACTTGATGCTTTTGATTTTCTTTTCTGTACATAAATAAACCGTTGATTTTTGTTTATTTTCTTTGTAGTTAGTTTGCCTTATTTACATTTGTTTTCTTAGAATTTGATTTATTTCAGTTTATTTATTTGCTTTATTTCAGTTTTCAAATAAACCAGCACAACTTGTGGCATTTGGGGAACATTGGAATTTTGGGAAATCCTCAAATATTTTGATTAAAAAGATGCTTATCAAATATACATATATCATGATTCAAATTCTTTAAATTGGTAGAATATCTAAAGGGAGGTTATGAACACATTGAAGTCCTGTTTTAACCCTTATCAAATAACTAAGGTTAGAAGAGTCCAGAATACTATTTTGGGGCTCCATTCACTACACATTAAAATCTGTCCTAGGAATCTAACAACAAAGGACCCACGGAGAGGAAGCAGAGTGGACAAATGTATCGTATTTAAATGATCCCATGCCACAAATAAAAGGCCAAAAGGATAAAAAGAGTCAAATCTCCCAGAAAGAAAGCATACATCAAAGGACATACTGAATAAAATCAGTATTGGATAAAATTGTTGTTGGGGTGTATTATAACGTCTAGATTAATTCACCTAATATTTAATTATCGATTGAGGTTGGTAGGATTAGAGTTGACACACAATATATGTGAAGGTAGAGGGGTTCCTATGGTATTGTGGAAATAATTTAATAAACAAAAGTTTGAAAGATCTTTCAAAATGAAAAACCAAGTCAAACTCCCAAGAATTCAATTATTAAGGTAATTAAACCAGAACAAAATATTAAACTAAATAATTGACAATTTATTTTATAAGTAAATAACTTTAAACTGAAAATGATACTATTAACAACTAACTTTTTAAAATTGGAAACTAAGATGCAAGGAATACCTAACTAATAAGCAAGTAGAAAACTTAATAAAGAAAATTAAACAAAAAGAAATAAGTAGACTTAATAAAGAAAATTAAACAGAAAGAAACAAGTAGAAAACTTAACAGGACTATCTTTGAATTCTGTCCTACAAGTCTCTTTTAGTAATCTTACAATTAAAAAAGAATAACCTGAAAACAGACTAAAGGTAACACATACAATACTAAAATTTACATGCAAATGGATAAATCAATCCAAAGGCATAAATACAAAACAATACACCAGTAAAAAGAAATCAGAAACAAAACATAAAACAACTTAACACATATTCAAGGTGAAAAGAAGTAAAGCAACTTTTAATAAATAACCTAAAACAATCCAATTTAACTTTAATGTTAAATAGAACTATCATTTAACTATCTCAGTCAAAGCATACTTCAAACATTAAAGAAACAAAACCGAAAACAATCTCAAAACACATTAAAAACAAAACTATGGACTGAATGATAGACTGAACTATAGGTATGAAAGGGATGAATGAATGACAGTTTAAACAGGCTGTCCAAATGACAGTCTGCATCGTCAAAATGCCAGAAATTAACCTAAATGATCTAATCTTCAGTTGAATTAGTGTAGATGTAAATCTAATGCATAAAGGTAGTAAACGAACCTATTTATTAATCAAATTTAATAATGAAATGAACTTAAACAAATTCATGAACATACATAAATCATTGTATGTTAATAAACAAACTGAAATTCAAATTGCATAATCTTGGAACAGAAAGGAAATAAATAGAACTGAAGTTCTATTCTATCTAATTGAAAATACTGAACCATAAACTGGAAATGAAAGGACTGAAAGTAAATTTGAAAGCAAACTATGCGCACAATCTAGTTATTTAATTCTAGAAATAAAATGTATTACGGGAAATAAATGAAATAATAAAACTAACTGGAAACAAAACAAACTACAACAAAAAAGATGAAAGAAATAAACAAGAAAATGAAAGCAACCTCAGGTTGATGAGGGGCCCTCTCAGCAATCAGGGGTGATTCCTGGCTAACGCTTACTCAATGCAATTATAAACAACAAAGCATACAACTCTTTATTCAAATGATGGAACAGAAATACAATGTGCTCAAGAACAAATTAAAGCATTAACTGATAAAACTGTGAACTAACTGAGCTCTCACATAGAGGCTGGTATATATAGTTGTTTATAGAGATGCGCAATTCGACCCTTTAGTGGTCACCTTCTCTCTAAATTTAGTCGATTTATGACATCTAACAAATTGTAATCCAATGCACATTCATCCTCCCTTCTTCAGCGCAAATCTGGTTCTCTTCATTGGACAGTGTAACGCACAGGCTCCTTCTCCATTGCAAACAGTTCTCAGATGTGGTGCACAGCTCCCTCCTTAGCGCAGAAAGTGGACTGGCGGCGAGCAGAGGAGAGCGCACAAGCAATTCTTCTAGAACGTGGGCTAATACCTCAACCCAATACGTGGTCTGTTGGTGAGGTGTCGATGAAGGAGGATGCAAGCTAGTGGATCATCTAGAATGCAAGCTTCATTACCTAGACATGTGGATAGCATGTTGTTTGCAAAACCATTTTACATTTAAATGCCCGAAATCAATTCTCAATAGTGCGCAGTTTGGTTAGCAATTTGAATGAAAAGTTGAACATTGAGCTGGACCGTGATATGGATATGTTGGGCGTAGATCTAGGACGAACGAAATGTCTGTTTGTTGGTGCGCTTCAGGACTGTGGTCTGTAGTAACACGTTTTAACACCTCGCAAACTACCAAAGAATATCGCGCAACGAGCTAGATGACAAGTTGAACGTGTTGTGCGCATGGCTAGCTGAATATGTGCTTGTTGTTAATTTGTCCCATAAATATTATATAACCTGAAAACAAATATACAAATCAATTAATATATCAAATGCGCTTTAATAATGTCAATTTTAATTAATAAAATCATAAAATGCTAATAATAAATGGATTTTATATAAACCTCAAATTCATACATGCCTGGGCTAAATAGTGATCTGCATGACATAAAATATGCAAAAAGATAATAAAACATATATTTAAATGAGTAATTTAATTGTAAAAAATGATAACAAATCTACAATTAACATTCCCCAAACTGGAGAAATGCCAGGTCCCACTGAGCAAAAAGAAAGATAACAGATCACATTGTCATAGCGAAGTTTGAAATGTGAGCCAGCAATGGGCATATACATAAGTGAGTAAGTTCATAAGGTTTAAAATTAATTCAACCATGTCCAAAGTAAAACTTTGGACACGTTGAACATATGACATGAAAAGTATAAATCGCATTTATAATCAAGAAAATTGGTCATTTGATATTTTACATGCATGATTGGGTAAGAGGATAAGGTTGTCAATAATGAAATGATAAGAAGAATTTCTAAGCATCCACATGAAGGTAAAAAAATTTTTTTCCAGAAAACAAAATCTGGTTAGCAAATTTTAATCATAAGTGCTAGGCTATTACAATGTTTTATTAAGATGGTTATTTGGTATTTTATTTGGACCTTCGTATAGTCCTCCATATTGATTTTACTGTAAAAATATGCTTCATGCTATAATCAAGTTCCACTACTTATATTATTCTGAAAACACTTAACATTTTTCAGAGATAAATAGATCTGTCAGAAATAATGAAAAATAAAAAACAGTCTATTTTTTCCCAATCCTCCCCCCAAAACCAAAGATATGGTTTGTCCTCAACCCATAGAAGAGAGAAGAATTGATTGTTCCAGAAAATAAAAATTAAAGAGTTATATTATGCTTTTTATTATTTTGTAAGAAAAAGAAAAAAAACTAACTAGTAAATGGAAATGATTCAGATATGTGTATTCATGAAAAATATAATAGTGCTTAGAAAGACCGCTTGAATGATAATAATTTAACCAAAAGAATGCCATAGGAAAATCTAGTCATCTATGCCTCATTTTAAAGATATCCTGTCATCACAAAATATTTAAGTTTACCTCGCAGTATGTGAGATTTATAGCTATGGGTCCCATTTCTAGGATAATGACATCCTAGGTATATGTTGAATTAGATGGACAAGGTCAAACCCAAATTACAACCATTCTCAAATGACATGTTAAACAATTGGCTGTGACATGTTTATTCATAAATTCTAAAAATTGCTATATATTATCATTGTTTTACAAACTATGTGCATAGTAGTCAATTAACCAGATCTCTTTTACCAGGTATTTCCCCACTGCCAGCAAGCCTGTTCAGTACCCCGACGGGTTTATTTTGGTACCATGCAAGCATAGTCCCGCTACCAGCGAGCCTGTTCAGTATCCCGATGGGTTTACTTTCATTTATCAATCTTTTGTGTTTTAAGTTTTTACTTAGCATTGACCCATTGCCAGCAAGCCTGTTCAGTACCCCGACGGGTTTTCTTTGTATAATGATATGAAATATATGGAAGTCGATTGGTTCTAGAGTGTGTTAAGCCCTACTAAACACATAATTCAATTTTTGTAAAATAAACTTATAAGTAATTTCATAATGGCCATAACCATAGATCATGTCAAAAGAGAATAACTTAAAGCTGTTATTTAACCTTACAGTCCTTCTTCTTCATAAAAATTAATGTCCCCCACAGAAAGAAAAAAAAATCCACTTACTCTCGAATTATCACCAAAATACATGAGAGACAACTTTTGATAATAAGCATAAGATGAACTAGTAATCCATAGATGTAAGATGAGAATGTGAAAAATATGTTAATGAAAGTAGTTCTGTCAAGCAACTGTTCAAAAAAAAAATCATAAATATACATGTCTGAATCAAAATACCAAAAACGATATGAATCATAGAAGAGCTGGTTAAGAAAGATATACAAAGGATTGTAATTTTTTATTATCACTATAAGCTTCAAGTTTCAAAAGTACCCCAAGAAAGGTTAAGGTACCTAATAAGTTTTTTAACATACTTCCCTTTTCCAAGTAATACTCCATGAGCTTCTTATAGAGATAGAATACTTGTAATCAAATTGCAAAACCACTTGTTAGATGCTTCAATTTATTCATGAAGACATATATAAAAATGAAAAAGAGTCCCTTGTAAACAATCTATTAGAAATGACTCTTATTTATTCAAAGAACACATATATACAAGTGATGATAACCCAAAATACTTTTCAAGGATCAGGAGGAGGAGGAATACACTACAGAATTTGAACCCGAAATCCGACGACAGAATCCGACATCATCTGACATTTCGCACGGATGTGTTGGGTAGCAATCAATCTACAAAATGCCGACAAAAAAATATTTCTAGCGACGTCGATTATCCGACACACTGGAGTCAGAATTCCGACACTGTAGTGGCAGTTTCCCGACACATCCGTTCCGGATAGGCATCGGATGTCTGACTCCAGTAGTGGCGGTTATTCGACACGTAAATGTCGAATCTTCGGAATTTTTTTTTCATCAATAGACAGTTTGCCGAGAATTTTTTATTCTTTGATTTCTCTCCGTTTGACAAAACCTTGATGCGTGGAACTTGATTTTTTAAGACAACCAGTTATATTCATTAATGAAGTTTATGACAAAATGTCAAATAGATTAAATATTCCGGATCCAAACGAAGACAACCGACAATTGCTTGCTAGACTATGGGATGCAGCGAAACGAAGGGGTGATGGAAAATGTTATTGTCTGTGTACTCAATGCAAGGGATTTAAGAGGAGAAGAATATTGATCTCAATAGCCACAAAACATTGCAGGGAACATGGACACACTGAGGGGGGGAACGAATATCGTCCATTTGTAGGTTTAGCATTATAAACCTTATTATATTCGTTTTTTTTTGTAATTGTATGTATTATTTTTTTTTCATATATTAATGTATATCTATTGATGTTTCCATGTATTTATATTAAAGGAAAAACACCCTATAGCATGTCATCCAGAGGAATTTCTTTCAGAACAAGTTCAGGATCAGGATCATGAAGCGTGTATGTTTAATGGAGAACAAGTGAATGATCATATTGAACAATATGATCATGCCGATGATGTAATTGAACATGATGGTACAAATACGTTGATCCATGATTCATTTAACGTTAGAATGGATGACAATGATGTTGATAATGAAAATGATGATGACTTTGATGATGTTCACGATATACCTCTTCTCGATAAGGCATATGAACCCCTTTATGAAGGCTCCAAAACAAATCTTATCTCTACTATATTGTTGAAAATGAACTTGAAGGTTATGAATGGTCTTTCAAACATTACAATCACACGTATGCTAAGGTATCTAAAATAATCCATCACATATATAGGATCGTGATAAAGTTTATTTGCATTCCTCTAATAATTGTATTGTTAACTCATTATTGATCAACGTACAGATGAAGCGTGTTTCGTTAATATTATTTATTTATTACATTAACAATTTTTTTTTGTAGCTTGATAGCTGATTTTTTGTTACCACCATCAAATATTTTACCTCACACATTTCAAGATTCATCTTCCATCATGAAAGAGATTGGAATGCATTATGAAGCAATTCATGCATGCCCCGATGACCATGTTATATATTATAATCAACATGAATTTGCAATAGAATGTCCGGAATGTCATGTAAGTAGATATCGTATAGATAAAGTAACAAAAAAGGTGCCTCAGAAGGTTCTTCGTTATATTCCCATCATTCCACGTTTGCAACGACTGTTCAGGTGCAAAAACATAGCACAATTTATGGATTACTATGCCAGGAATAGAATTCAAGATGATGTTATCCGAATTCCTGCAGATGGTACTGCTTTTAGAGATATTGAGGAAAAGTGGCCTCACTTTAAAGAAGAACCACGTAATCTTAGGATTTATTTGGCAGCAGATGGTGTTAATCCATATGCACAGATGAAATCCATTTACACGGTGTGGCCTATTTTTGTTATCAACAATAACATTCCTCCATGGTTGTCAATAAAGAGGGAGCACATAATGTTGTCGATGATTATTCTAGGTTTTATTGATGAAAACTGTTTTATTTATAATATACTTGTGGAATCTCATTTGTCATAATATGTATCTTAATTTCATATATATATATATCTATTATTTTACTCTTCTGCATGGTTTATATATCTTAATGATTCTCATAATGATATATTTTATATGTTCTTCAAATTATGAATCAGGTAAGTTCCAAGTCAAAGATATGAATGTATACATCGAACCTCTTATAGATGAGCTACCGAAGTTATGGAATGGCATAACTATGTATGACGTATCTAGACCAATACAACAAAGGCAATTTCAATTCCATGCAATGGTTGTATGGACAATACACTATGCCCCTGGGTTAACTTCATTTTGTGGTTTGTAATTTTAAGTTCCACTTTAATTGCATTTAATGATATGGAGTAGTTAGAATATTTTATAAATGATTATATTTGACATAGATATTCCAAATGTAAATATTGTAGGTCTTTAGACAAAGGGTAAATTTGGATGTCCAGTTTGTGGTCCTAAGATAAAATCTCGACGTTCAAAAAGCTTAAGAAAGGAGGTGTTTGATGAGTATAGGCATTTCCTCTCTAAGAATCACAAGTATAGAACAACTGAAAGAAATATTTTCAATGGGAAGCAGGAGACTGCATTAAAACCACGTAGAATGACACCTCACCTTTGGAAGATGCAATACAATAGAAATCGTCATCATGGTACGTATGGATCAACGTATATGAATTTTTATGTATTTTAATTTTTATTGTGAGTTGTTTGTTGTAGTGGCCATATTTGATTTATGATGTAATTTATTAATTATAAACTAATATTCATGATGTCCATCGTGATCATGAAGGAATTAATGGTCTTCCACGAGTAATGAAAAGTTATCTTATTCAATTCAGCAGGTTGCCCTACTATGAGCACCTACAAATTGCTCATTTGTTTGATACAATGCATATTGGAAAGAATGTTACTGAAACCTTGTGGAGACTACTAGAGCTAAGGAGGGAGAAATATAAAGTTGTGAAAGTGTGCAAAGACATTCAAGAAAGCAACCATGCAATGAAATACGTCATCCAATTTCATACCAATGAATAACAAGTTAATATAAACTCAATTCCATGGATGTTTACGGAGTAACAAAGCAATGTTGTCAAAGAAGTAATGTGGAAAATTAAATTTCCCACCAGTTTTTGTGCAAACTTGAATAATATCATAACTAAAAAAGGTTATTTTGTAGGGGTCAAAACACATGATTGGCATGTCTTCATCAAGGTAATTATTATTGTTATGTCCATATAATTTTTTCTTGTTTGTATACTCTTTTTTTAATAAATGGGGTGGTTTGTATATTGATACAGTATGTTCTACCTCTCTCTCTCTCCCGGACAACTTCGACAACAATGTCAAACAAGTTATATATAATCTTGGTAAATACATGAGGTAACTAGCGATTACTTGCATGTGCTTAGTGTTTCTTTAATTCTCCGTATAATAATTTATATTTTTTTTTTGTGCACTATTTCAGCACATATTGTAATTTAATGTTTATTTTTGTTAAATATCGTTATTGGTTTGCATCACTTGTATATGGTTGGCATCTAAAGAAATCCATAAAGAAGATATAAAGTATTGGAGGAGAGAAATTCCTCATCTCATGTGTGAAATGCAGAAGCATCTACCATCGGCATTTTTCAATGCACAGGAACACTACCTCATACACCAAGTTGAGGAGATTGAGTTGTGTGGACCTGTGCACTCAAGGTCCATGTGGATGGTTGAGAGGCTCTTGAAATTTATGAAGGGTTTGGTGAGACAACTAGCACATCCTGAGGGTTCTATGATGGAAGGATATACGGTATACCAAAACATGTTGTATGTTAGTGAATATCTTCCTATTTTAGCGTCAAAGCTCAATTTATGTCGTATTTGTGATCCGGACTCCAATAACAAATTTGAAGGGCAGCAACTGAAGGGGAAAGGTATATTGAGGAAGCTGAAAGGTAATTATTAGCTATTGGATTTTTATTATATCCTTCATATTCTAATTGTATTTTCTAGTCATAATTGCTTCAATTAAGAGCATATACATCTTTGTTCAGGAGATTTACACCTTTCTTTGATTTTAATGGTTATTGTCATTAAACAGTTGGTCGAGAATGAGATGCAATTAATTTATACATCACAAACAATCTTGACTGGATGAAGGTATGGATTGAACGATGTGCACAATCGGGTCAAGGAATATCATGGGAAGGTGTGGCTTCATTGGTAAAAGAAGCACAACGCAATGGAGATAACAATCTAACAGAAAGGGAAATCGATTTGGCATATGGTGTAAAAGATAAAATGGCAAGTATATAATTAATCAAATATCCCTCTAAATCTTTTATTTTGTTTGATACTTATTGACGTACATGTTCTTTTTTTCCATGTATTGTTGCATAAGGACTAATTGGTTGTGTAATTTTTTTGTGTATTGCTTATTGCAGGTAAAACACCATAAGGCTATGGTCTACAATGGAGGTAGATATTGGATCAAAAAACTAGATGAAACAAAGAAAACATCAGATTCTGGGGTTTCGGCTGCCTTTGAGGTTACCAATGTTTCATATAGAACTAACAGACATCCAGAAGTCTCAGAAAATCAATACTATGGGTATTTGGAAGATATTATACAGTGTGACTTTAAATCCTTTAAGGTAGTTCTATTCGTTGTCAAATGGTACAGGTTACGATTGAATCAATGTGATCTTGATAGAACTATTATTGAACATGATAATGGATTTACCATGGTAAACACAAGGTTGTTTGAGTCAGGAACAGATCCCTATGTTCTTCCAAGCCAATGTGAACAAGTATTTTACTCAGAGGTTCCAGGTAAAGCGGGCTGGTCATTTGTTGTGAGACACGATCCAAGGGGAAGGCCGGTAAAGTATAAACTAGATGATGGTAATGAAGAGGGTTCTCTGGAAGAAGAACATGATGATGAAGAGCATGATCAAATTGAGTTAGCTAACGATGATGATCCAACAGACAATGTCCAAGGAATAGTTGAATCAGATGATGTAGCAGACAATGCCATTGAAGATTATTCCAACGATGACACGATGAGCATAACTGATGACGATGATGATGATGATATGGCCAATCCTTACAATTTTGACACAGATGATGATGCAAATGGCGCATCATCGTCATCATTGTCTTCCTCATGATGATGATACTCATCATCAACATCATCATCATCGTCTTCCTCATGATGATGATAATCATCATCATCATCATCATCATCATAATCATGATCATGATCATAATCATAATCATCGTCTTCATCAACATCATAATCATCATCATCATCATCATTGTCATCGTCGACATCATTATTGTCATCATCATCATCATTCTCATAGTCTTCATCATCATCATAATCATTGTCATCGTCTTCATCATCATCGTTGTCATCGTCGACATCATCATTGTCATCATCATCATCATTGTCATTGTCTTCATCATCACCACCATCATCATCTTCATCATCATCGTCATCATCATCATCGTTGTCATGATCAACATCATCATTGTCATCATCGACATCAACATCATAATCTTCATCATCATCGTCATCATCATCATCGTCATCGTCGTCGTCATCGTCATCCTCATGATGATGATAATCCATCATCAAGATCATCATCATCATCGTCATCACAATCATTATCATCATCATCAGGATCATCATCATCATCATTGTCATCGTCATCATCAACATCATCATCATCATCATCAACATCATCATCAACAACGTTGTCATCATCAACATAAACATCATAATCATAATCATCATAATCATAATCATCATCATCAACATCATCATCATCATCATCACCACCATGCTCACAAGATGGTTCTTCCCTCATTAATGTGAAGGTTCTTTATTCAAGTTAGGATATAATAAAAATATCCTAATACTATTATGACAATTTATATAATATAAAATAACATATAATAAAAATAAAATACATATAATATAAAATAATATATAATAAAAATAAAAAACATATAATATATAATGTTTTTTGTGACAAGGGTTTTTTGTGCGCGTTGTGATGTTTGCTCCTTTGTGGGACAACCTTGAATGCAGATAGACCCTTCCTCATTTAGTGGGTTATTCAGGGATTCAATTTACAAACCTTATTACCTTACAAATGAGAAACTCGTTGTTCGGGTCATGAACTTAGAATAGGGATTTCACACCTCACCCCCTCTCGTATCTGTGAGTCGCTATTATAGTGATCATTCCTTTTGTAGCGCATCTATAGATGTAATTACGCAATTTCTCTAGTTTTGCATAGGCTTGATAAACATTGTAAATACTATATGATAGTGTTAAGGACTTCTCATACAATAAGGTTGGGAGACTATGGTATAAATACCATGTCCTAAGTACTAAGTCTGTGTTGATATTTAAGGGGTGTCGAAACCATAGGATAGAGGGTTTAACATATGACTTGGTTGGTATATGGTATAATGTTGATTCCATAAACTATAGTGAGGGTTTGTGCATGCGTTAATGGTCACCAGCTACTTGCGCAATATGGTTTTTGGCATTTTTGTTTAGTGTGGCCTCTGCGCATTTGGAGAAGGGAGACGACCCCATCGATTCACAGGTAACCTAGACCGACTCTATGTAAAAATGCATTGCTTCATTGTATTCTCCATGGCATGGTCATGCTTTTCATTCCATCATTGGTTTGTCTGCAGGTGAACGCGAAGGCACTCTGGGGTTTGCACAGGCTACACTATCGATTTGGGATTTCTTCTTCACGGCCATCGTAAACATGCTAGCAAGATTTACTTACCTCCTCTCGTTCTGGGCATTTCTGAGTTGGAAAACTTTACTGGGTTGGGGTTTCATGTGGCACTTGTTGACTCTACCTTCGGGGTTTATAATGTAGCTTGCTCTGGTTTTTAATGGAATCTTGTTGGGAGGCTTGGCATCTTTGGTCCGTGGCTGCACCATTACTTGTAATGGTGCCATAGCTCATGAATTTGCCATTTAACATTTTTAATAGTTTGGCTGTTGTAAAAGAGACTTCGTGCCTCACTATGTAAATACATTGCGCGTTGGCTTTTATGTAAGGACTGCAATGTGATTTGGTATATATTATTTCATTCGATGTTGATAAAATATTATACTGGGTAAATATTTGGGACTGTGTAGTAGATTTAATGTTGCGTTTTGAATTGCTGACTTACTGGGTTCAATTCGTGGCTTTCATCCTGTGGGATTTACTCTGTGCATTAATAATGGTTTGGGTTTGGGAGTATGCATGACACTCTGATTTTATTGTTTGTAAATTAACTCAGGAAAGCTTCTAGATCTTGGGGCATTATGCCGTGGGCTACACCATTGTAGCAATGGTGTCGCAGCCCATTGGCTTGCCATCATATGCTCTGTGTTGGCGTTAAAATGGAGACTGTGTTTTTAGCCAGAGTATAGAACTTTTGGATTTGCATTAGCTCAACATGGGTGCATAGAGGTTAAAACATCCACTCTACAGGATGTTACTCATTGAGGCATCATTTGAAGCATGCTTACACTATTTTATACACCATTTCATGAGAGATATTACATGCTTGAAGGTTACTCATTGAGCTGGTCCATTTCATGAGAGATATTACATGCTTGGTAGGTGATGTAGGTGCCAACTACCATAACTCTATGCAGACCTTAGTTTTACAAAAACCCTATTCAGAAAATGAATTTCAAGCAAACCCTTAGTTTCTCTCTTCCCTCTCTGTCCTTCTTGAGCTACCCAAGCTTCTACGAGCCGCCTCACCTCAAAATGAGCTAACAAAAATATCCTCGAGCTAACCTAAGCTACCTAACTAAATGATTTGATTCTATATTAAATAAACCTCCAGTTCTATTCTAATTCTATTTACAGATCCTATAATTAAGGAACATAGTCCTTAATAAACTCAACTGACCCCTACGAGTCATTAGTGACTCACTAACAAATTAACAACTCTTATCCAAACATTTACAAGTGGAAAGGACAAGTGTCCTCTTCCAGATTATTCAATTTTTAATAAAGATAAAATAATTTACAAGTGTTGAGACCCTAGGTCTCTCAATTCATATGACTTTGATCAAGCCATGGATGAATTAATTTCCATGAGCCTATGCTCCTGCATCACAAAGAAAGTTGTGTTTTACTCCAAATAGTGTTATGATGTATGGTTTTGGTGTTTCATTTGGAGAATAAAATCCTATAACAATAGTTGTTATTATGAATCTTAAAGGGTCCTAGATGAGATCTGTGCACTTTTAGGCAGTTCAACTTTCAATCAAAAGAAGCAATAAAAATATCCTAACACTATTATGACAATTTATATAATATAAAATAACATATAATAAAAATAAAATACATATAATATAAAATAATAATAAAATACATATAATATATAATAATATATAATAAAAAATGACAAGTGTATTTGGACATTGTCGCGACTCGTTTCGTTTTGGACAGTTCAGTTCAATTTGGAGGTTTTTGTGAATTTGGGAGTAGGTCCGGTAGACATGGCAGGAAACTCTGTTGACCCATGGCAACAAGAGCTCAACATCTTCTCCTCACCGAAAATTACTGGTATACCATACCTGGACATAGTGTAGAACACGCTGGAAAATTAGACAGCTGGAACCGAGAGTAGGGTTCCGGTTTCTCCACTAGATGAAGAGCTTCTAGGTGTGTTCGCAACACGACCATTAAACCCGACCTTAGGAGGAGGCCCGTACTCATTATTCCACTCTATCCAGCCTCTGAGTTTGACTAAATAAACTATTTCAATAATTGTAACTACATCTTCTTTGATGGGGCTTCAGCCAATCAAATTGGAGGTATAGGTGTTCATCTTTTGATCACCTAGGACCACTATTTTTGCTTCAAATTGGGTGTTGGTCTGAGTACAAACACCAGATTTGAACTACTTGCTTTATGTACTCTCCTTTATTGTGCTAAATCCATGGTCCTTCCCACTCTGCACATTCATGGTGACTCCACAGCCATCATTAATTGGTTCAATATAAGATCATAACTAATGTTACTTGCACTTAATGGTTGGTGTCAACGTATCCATGATATGGAACCTTACTTCATCCAGCTAAAAGCAGTTCACATATTCAAAGAACACAATACTAAGGCTAATAGCTTATCCAAAGAAGCATTAACCTTGGCCTCAAGCCATTTTTAGTTTACTGAATTCATTGATGGTGAATGTACTGGTCAAGGCACTTTCCAACTTTTCTAGCCCTTAGCACTTGAGTCTTTTATGTGCTGTTGCTATTGACATCCTTTGGATGGTTGAGGTGGATGATCCCCTCATATTACTGATCTCTCTTATTTATTGCTTCTTTGAATTAGCTACTTCAGTATTAGACTTGAATTCTCAGTCTGTTGAAGGTTAGTGATGTGGATGTAGTCAATATTCCTAGATTAGGGGTGTTACCTTTGAATGTTTGTCCAGTATTCCTGTGAAGTTGATCAATTGTATTCCTTAGGGTTGCCTTAGGGTTGAAAATTAGTACGGGAAAACAATTTAGCGTTGCCTTAGGGTTGAAAATTAATATGGGAAAACAAGCATCATCAAGACAAGCTAAAAGGAATAAATCAACAAATATTACAAACTGATATAAATGTATTTAACATGCCAACTAGCTAGATCTAGAAATGTCCGCTCTTCACCACCACTGGGAAATATGCCTCTGAAGTGCTAGCTTATGCACTTCAGAGTAGCACAGAGGTTAAAAAATCCACTCTAAAAATAAAATCATCTACAACATCACAAAATCATTCATGGGAAAACTAAAAACCACTTAAAGGAGATATGTTCTTTGAAGGAGATAGTCCATTAAAGGAGAACCTCTAGGTTTTGTATAGACATATATTGGCATAAATTGCAGTGTTATATGTGATGCATATGCATAACATATCGTCTCAAGCTTGACAACGTTGAAAGGATAAAGTACAATGGCCACAAGCATACATTTGAAGCTTATGAAACCTACCCTATTCATGTTAGCAAAAGGAAATGCAAGCAATAAGTTAGAATGGAGACTTGTATGTAACCAAAAGAGGGGCATACATTATAATTTTTAGGGCTACCAAATTCCCACACCTATTAACCAAACTCATTCTTGACAAGCTTTTTGTTTAACAAGTTATTGGCTTACAAGTCTTTCAAAGTTTTTTTCTTATAAGTCTTTCCACATTTTTTTCTTGGTATTTTGCTTTGCTTATGCCAAATTTTCTTTTGGCCACGGTGTAGGTAGAACCAAGCAGTTATTTGTCAGATTTTTCTTCCTCCAATGAAGGGAGTTTGGGAAGGCTAGAGGAAAGTGATACATCCAGTAGGTCTACACGGGCTAGATCAACTAGATGTCAGAAGATCAAAAGAAAATTCGACAAATGCATGAATTTTTTTCTCCAAGGAGGGGGGTCATGTTCCTATGATGATAAGACAATGGGAGACATCGACGTGCCCTTAAGGTACCAACACCTAGTGAAACAATGGGTATCTAGCAATATTCCTAAAGTAAACACTGATTTTTGTGTGAATGAGAGGATATATAGAATTGCACCGTCCTCATTGCATGGATTGGGCTTGTTTTGCATGGACGGCATAAAGGTTGTATACGGTAGATGTATAGAATTGATGGAGTATGTTGGACCCTGTTACAACTACAGTGATTGGATGCGCCTGGTACAATATACATGAAGTATGCTTAGATATGGGCTGCCAGCGAATTATATACAACTGAAAGACAAAGCTCAAAATAAAGGAGCAACCATGTACATGGATGGAAGGCCAAAAACAACTGGTAATATTGCGGGGTTTATAAACAGTACACAACTAGGGTCTACATTAAAGCAACCCAACTGCATATTCGAGTCGCGTGAAGGAAACCGTGTCTTTGTATGTGCAATTAAATCAATAGCTGCTGGCGAAGAACTACTTATTGATTACAATTTGAACCGTGTAGATACAAACAATGTTAGTATGGTTGTGGTACAACAAACAATTTATAAGTCCTTTTATTAATTATTTTAAAGTCTATATGAATTTTTGTTAGCATATAATTGAAATTATCTACTTAATTTCATGTTTCCTATTGTAACTTTTAGTATGTTTTTGATGCAGGGTTCTCTCAGGGGCACCTCCATCTCCGTAGATGTTTGTCAACCCGAGTCAAGGCAGCAGGTATACATCGATATTGCCAATGTAATATTAAATTTTAGGATGGACATACAAATACATTGTTATGTATTTTCATTAGTATATTAGGTTTGTTTATATAATATTATCGATTTTCCATGCAGAGTGTTGATCGGGGAAGCCAACCGGCTATTGATCAGCCGACTACAGCATCAGGGCAACAACAAAACATGAATGTAATTCTCCATTTCAAATACTTTAAAATCGTAAACATGTCTATCGTGATGCATTATTTTTATTTTGTTATGTATTCTTTCGTTTTTATGGTTGCATTCATGATGGTAATGTTGTCTACCTTTTTTGCAGATTGACCGCGGAAACTCCCTAGCTGTTGATCAGACGAATAGAGACTCGAGGCAACCATTTAACCTAAATGTAATTCCACATTCTAAATACTTAAAAAATGTACACATATAAAACATGTAGCATAGTGTTTATTTTTGTTTTTGTTTTGTATTTGTTAGCTTATACATAGTGCGTTCATTGTGATAATGTTCTCTACTCTTTTTGCATGTGGCTAATCGAGGTTAATCCCCATCTGTTGATCAGACCACACCCTCGGCTAGGAGTTAGGTAATCCTAGACATAATCCCTAATATAATTATTTGTGCACACTATATTTTCAAAGACTAAGCAATTTTTTATATATTCCAATTGCAGACAGGGGATTCCGTTTATGAAACGATGTCTCAAAACTCTTTATAGAATGAGGTCTCTCGGTTGGTGAGAGATAGTGAAATTAGAGAGTCTACAGACCCATTGAGGGTGCTACAAAAGGACAAGGGAAAAACAAAATGAGGAACTGGTTCGTTTGACATTGGCAGTTCCACTAACAGAAGGGCTCTCACAAAGGCTTCAATTGTTGTTACAGCAACGTAAACAACTGGACGTAAGTTATCGAATAAAGATGTAAATTCATTTATAAAAACTTTATAATATTTGATTTTATATGTTGTTGAACTTATAATACAATGGGTTTAATTTACAGCGTGCTATGGATATTATCAATGGTGGTCAAGGCAATGTTGGTTCCAGTGACCAAACCACTCCACGTACACCACATACTGCTCCCATATTGTCCACTGAACAATCGGCAACACGCTCTGCGACACCACTGAGGGTAGCAGAGGGTGAAGCCGATGGTGCCCCACCCACAACAGATGATGTAGAAGAAGGGGTGGATGCAGGGCTAGATAGAGATGTGGAAGCATTTCCTGGATCTTCTTGTGTGACTAGCACTGGTTCAATAAAGTGTACATTTTGGTGAATGAAGAACTGCTTCCAATAAAGATAGAGAGGATTCCAAGTCATTATAGATTGTTCAATTTATTTTTTATAATTTGTGTCTAATATACTGATAATATTTTCTAATGTTCACTAATGATGGCAATAATGTTTTGCAGGAAATGATATATTTTATAAACATCTATATGATTTGGCCTTGGAGATCTTTGGGCCCACCATCCGCACAATGTGGAACAAGCAGCCAAAAGATTTAAAGGATGATCTGACTAATCGCTTGGTTAGTCTGTTCGGAAAAGATACCTTTGATACATTGAAGGTACTACAGAAGGCTGGAAAACATCTAAAGATTGTCCAAGACCAATATAGGGTTCACCTAGAAAAGAACCCTAGGTATGAGCACCCTCCAATGATTCCATCTATGGAGTGGAAAACCATGGTGGAAGATGGAAAAGAGAAGGGCCTCAGAAAATCAGGAAAGATACCACCAGGTGGAACAGGGAGGTATGCAATTCATTCCAAAATGTAGTGGTAAGCCTTATTATTAGTAGTTTTTATATCAATTTTGGTACATAGACTAATTTATTTAAAAACTTGATTAGGCTCTCAGACACATCTAAGGCCACAAAGGAAAGAATTGAAAAAATTGGCCAACACAAGCTTGGGCTTGGTGGTTACTCCAACTTGGCTGCCCGATATGTAAGTATCGCAAAACCCGAATCCACATCCAAATATCATACAGATTATTATTTTTGTTTTGTTCTGACAAAGGCTTTAAAATTAATCACATCATGCAAATATGAAGGCCCACCGGTTCAAAGAATTGCCCAGTGCAGATTACATGAAGCTTGGCTTTGAACATGGCTTTGATGCCGTTGTTGAACACCGAAGAAGCTTGTCTATGAATACTACACAATCTTCTGCTGATCCATCTGGTGCCCAGGTATGTGAAAACTGTATATTTTAATGATAATTTATTAATGCTCATGCAATTTGTTCCTTATAAATAAACTAATGTAAATTATTTATTCCTTTTTGTGCAGGAAAGTAACGATCCCGTTCATGTCGAGGATGAAGTACATGACCAACCAAATGAAGATCATGCTTCTCATCCTGGTAATGAATTTATTAATGTGCTACTATTTTTTATAGACCATTGTAGATGATGAACATTAATTCTAATTCTACACAATTCAACTACAGAGCATGTAGCCGCAGATCATAACACAGAATAGGTTGGGCCAGTACGAGATAAAGTTGAACATGTTGATGTGCACATGGCAGGTAAAAACACAGATTCGTAATGTTTTTTTAATGAATTACTCGTATTTATCAAAATATAAAATATTAATGAAATATTTTGACATTATTGCAGAAATCCACTGCCCCTCGCCTGAAGTTCAACCTTCTGAGCAGACTAGTAGGGATACCGATGATCAGATTCCTGAATATGTGACTCTAACTAAATATTTAAAGAGAAGAAAAGTAAAAAGGAAGTGACTAACCAAATTTTCAGTAATTCTTATTTATAAAAAAAAAAATTAATGCTTTTTCCTCTGTTTTATGAATGAATGCTTTACTGAATTGTTTACTGATATTTTTTTTCTACCATTTACTAAATTAATGTTTTAATGAATGAGTTAATGAATGGTTTTTTCAGCTGTTGAATGATTGAATGGTTTAATGAATGTTATAAAGAATGATTTAATGAAAGCATTTTTCAACTATTGAGTGAAATAATTTGCATTGTAGATGCATTGTTATTTGCATTGTGAAATAGTGAAATAAACTATTATTTGCAAGTATAGGAATTGGTTTTGGGGAGTTGAGAGTGATGTGAGGGTGGGGAGGGGCCATAAGAGCTTCCACCTTCACGTGGTTGGTCCTGTTTAGTAAAGAATATTAAATTATTCTCGAAATAGAGAGGAGCTCAATGAATGGTAAGGAAGAATACATTAAAAAACATCTATTTCTATATTTTTACTGTGTAATTTTCACTATTGCTATTTGACTCCTCCATTGGAACTTGTTGCAGATAGCATTGACAAACATTTCCATAGTTAAGAGGCAAGAAATGGAGTTTTGATTAGATCGATGGCCTTATATACATAGTATTTTTGGTTATCCATGTTTTATCAGGTGATATATTCTTACTAATTATAATTTTTTGCTTACATAATTTATGTTAGATCATTATATTTTAAATTCCTTGATTAGATTAAGCAATTGGGTGTCATTTAATGTTGCTCGAGGATTTTAAAGAACTCAGTTACTTGAATTGAATTAGTAAATGATAGATTTTATATAACATGTTTATATAAATGGTTGGGCATGATAGATTCGAAGATAGATTGTTCGAATACTTGGTCAATTGTAGCAAGATGCATTTATTTTCGCAACACAGTCATGTCTTCATTTTATGTTTTCAAGATGCTTTTGAACAAATAATGGCTTGTTTCTACATCATAAGTCCACATTCAATGTTTTCAAGATGCTTTTGAAAAAGAATGGCTTGTCTCCACATCGTAAGTCCACATTCAACAGCCTTTGCAGCAAGAGTTTTTATATACCGAAAAACTAACATTCGTTCTTTACTTGTTTATGGATTTTGCAATCCTGCAGATGCAAGATGTGGACAATGGTACACTGTTAAAGTGGACTCTTCAAAGGTTACCTTGGAAAATAGAGCATATCTTCTTCAACGAGCTGAAGTTCATGTGTGCGCTATTGATATAGAGACAACCAAGCATCCTTTCAAGTTCCCTGATGCTGAATATGACATGATAATGATGATTTCACACATGGTGGATGGACAAGGCTATCTTATTAAAAATCGAGAGGTAAAAACACTTAGCATTGATTTATGCCCGGGTATCCTTTGTTTTGGGATTTCTTTCAGCTACATTTTGGGATTTTTATTGTTTGTAGATTGATGTTGCATTGATTGTTATGAACATCGTTTCTCTTCTTTAGTTTTCCAATTCCTTTTCATTTGTTTCCTGAGTTTGTAGGGGTGGGGCATTGAAGACTTGGAGTACACTCCAAAACCAGAATTTGAAGGAAATTTTAAAGTAGCAAATGTGCCAAATGAGGTATATCTGCCATTTACTGTTTACCCTAAGACTATAATTCTGAAAACAAGTATTGATCCCCTTGAAGTTTTCTATACTATTCTACTGTACTATTCTACTGATTGTTTGGAATTTGCAAGAGTGAAGTTAAATATCTACTGTACATTATTAATACTGATTTAAGGTAACATACTATGTTGTTTCTTTGTCTCTTTGCTATATTAAGTGGTTATGTATTTATAGGATTCAATCTTATTCTATATCCCTTCCTTGAGCAAAGCTAGACTATTCTAAAAGTATTGAATGCCTCTTGGTCAGCAAGTTTATTTCTGTTATTTTTTTATCTTAGCTGTTTCCTTTGGTCCCCTCTGTTTAGAGACTCTATAGGTTCAGTGTCCTCCATCATCACTTATTAATATTGGGGATGTAAAGCACTCTTTGCATGAGAGCTCTTTCTTATACAGAGATAAACTTATGCAGATACTTATACAATTAGCACAATGCATATGAAGGATAAACACAATTCTTTAGACCCATTTCATCTTAATCATGTTATAAAATACCACCCTTTAGAACTTTAGTCAACTCAAAATGGAGGTTAGGGACACAGACAGTGTATGGGGACTTCTTCATTCCACTTTCCAACTAATAGTCTCACCTAGAGAAGCACTGCATTGTGTTCAACTAGGAAAACTTCATTGCAAGCAACCTTTCTCCGACTCTCTTGAAAGCCAAGTCACATAGGCCATTTCTAAGTGGGTAAGTTGGAACATGCGGGCGTGGGATTATGTGACCTTTGTACATGTGGTTCACACTACCGTGAAGTTGTGTTCTAATCGCCTACCCTTAGCACATGTAATGTCTCTAGTTAAGGAACATTCTCTTAAAGTGTTCATGGATTGGTTAGATTGGACTTTGTCTTGTTAAGTGGTCCACTTGTAGACTTAGTACAGGGTTTGCTTGTAATTACTCTCTTCCTTATTCCATAAATAGAAAGGAGGGTGCTTCTCTTGAGGATATTGGGTTTTCTATTTTGCGAAAAGTAAAGTTAAGAGTAAAGTAGTTGTGATAACTATATGTGCAAGGATGAAATATATACTTGACATAGAATCCTCTAGTTTGCTGCCAGGATTCCTTCAGTAGTCAAATTCTAGGCTAAAACCATGTGGTCGTAAGTGAAATCTTTGGATTTTTTTTTAAATCCATAAATAGGCGTCACTTTTCTGACATTCTTCCGACACTCCGGTCAACCCATCCGACGGTCGTCCCATGACTTCGACGCTCCGTCCCGTCGGACAATCGGCAGCTCAAGTGTCGGACTACGTCGGAAGGCTAACTCTTCTAGTGTCGGAGTGCGTCGAAGTACCGACCCAGCTGGAATTAAAAACCGACAACACCACCATTTCTCAGACACTTTTGTCCATCAGACGGCTGACACTTCAGGGGTCGGAGGACGTAGGATTTTTGACGGTTTATGCAATTTTGGTTGGCACTTCAGAAGGAATAATGGACGGATATGCAACACAATGGTTTGTCGAAGCTTCAACCCTTATTAGTCATCGGTCAAAGATCCGATGCTATGCCATTGACGACAAAACAAAAGTGTATGTGTCGAATACCCGATAGGTTAGTGTCGAATTTCAGACATGGTAGCCATTAGGTTTTGGCCTCAAATTCTGTAGTGATAGCTTCCCATTTGACTAATTCCATTTAATTCTACTGGCAAACATTCTGTATAAAATATTGTTTATATGTCGGTTGATAATAAATTCTGAGTCTATATCCATTTACTACAAAGGAAATTTGTGAGTTGTCAATTGTTTTAATTTTTACTGACCCATTGTCAAAAGCTGTAACTACTTCGTATGGGCCCATCCAATGGGTAGTTAACTTTCCTTTGAAGTTTTTAAACCGTGAGTCGAATAGTAGTGCCCAATCTTCAGTATTAAATTGCTTTTTCTTAATAAAATTATCATGCCATGTCTTTCATTGATTATGTATTAGCATGGTTCTTTGGAGTGCATCTTGTTTGATCTCGTCTAACTCATTAATCTCTAATATTCATTGTTTCTGTGCTTTATCCAAATTCATGCCTAATTGCGCTGCCATATGAAAGGTTTTAACTTGAAATTCAATAGGTAAAAGGACTTGTTTGCCATACACTAACTGATAGGTGGTATGTCTGGTAGTGTTTCTCCATGTTATCCTATAGGGCCATAAATCCTCTAGGAGTCTATCTGCCCAATCCTTATGATGTAAGTGAATGGTTTTGGTTAAAATGGATTCTAATACTTTATTAGTCGATTCTACTTGACCATTAGCCTAAGGGTGAGAAGGTGAATATTTGCAGTGTCGGATGCCATATTTTGTAGTAAGTTCTTTCATTAATTTAGAAGTAAATTGAGTACCTTGATCTGTGACAATTTGTCTAGGTACACCAAACCGGGTGAATATTTCTTCATATATGAATTCTACCACTGATTTCTCTATAGCTCTAAACAAACATTTAGCTTCTACCCATTTGGTCATATAGTCCATGCAAACTAGGATATATTTCTTTTTACGAGACATGGGAGAAATTGGTCCTACAAAATCAAGAGCCCATTTCTCAAAGGGTTCAATCATGACTTGGGGTTGTAGGGGAATTTGATCAGATGGCGTAGGTCTACCCATTCTTTGGAAACTATCGCATCCTTTGACATATTTGGCAGCATCTTTAAAAATTCTTGGCCAATAATAACCAGAATGTAAGACTTTGTATGATGTCCTCTTATTAGAAAAATGTCCTCCACATGGTCCATCATGGCATGCATGGAGGATGTCTGTCATTTCATCCTCTTGCACGCATCGTCGAATAATAATATCTAGACCAATGCGGAAGAGATTGTTATCAACCCAAGAATAATTGGAACTATGAACTATAATATGATGCTTCTCATGTGGGGACAAATGGTTTGGTTTTTTCCCAGTTGCTAAATAATTGGAAATATTTGTGAACCAAGCGGTTTGAATAGATACAACAAATAGATGTTTATCAAGAAAAGTGTCGTCAACTGGTTTAGTACCGTCTTCATGTTGAATACGGGAAAGGAAATATGCTACTATATTTTCTTTACCAGGTCCTTCAATGACAATAATGTTAAATTCTTGCAATAGCAGAAGCCACTGGGCCACTCTACCATTGGTAATTGGTTTATTCATTAGAAATCTAATGGCAGAGTGATCGGTATGCACAAAAAATTCATAACTTGTAATATAATGGAGAAATTTATTAATAGAATGAACTACTGCCAAAAAATATTTTTCAGTAACAGTGTAATTAAGTTCGGTAGGGTTCTAATTCTTACTAATAAAATAAATGGCATAAGGTGCTTGTCCCTCTTTTTGGCTGAGGACTCCTCCTATGGCCATATCATAGGCATCGGTGGATATGTGAAAAGGAAGGGACCAATCGGGGCCCCTGATTATTGGTTCCACCGATAGTTTAGCTTTTAAAATTTCAAAATCATTTTGACAAGATTCTGTCCACTGGAATTCTACGTCCTTTTTCTGTCCACTGGAATTCTACGTCCTTTTTCTATCCACTGGAATTCTACGTCCTTTGTAACTAATTTAAACATTAGTGCAGCTATTTTAGTGAAACTTTCAATAAAGTGGCAGTAATATCCTACATGACCAAGAAATATTCTTACCTCTCCCTGAGTTTTGGGAGAGGAAATTCCAATAATTACTTTGATCTTCGCAGGATCTACCTTAATTCATTGGGAGGAAACATGGTGTCCTAAAACTATACCTTCTGTCATTACCATTTTACATTTTTCATGACTAAGGGATAAATTCGTTTGTTGACATAAGATCATCCATGTATACCTCCAAACAGTCATGTATAAGATCAGAAAATATTCCTAAGACTGCTCGCTGAAAAGTGGTAGGTGCATTACATAGGCCAAATGGAAAAACTCGATAAGCATATGTTCCCCAAGGAGATGTAAAAGTGGTCTTGTCTTGATATCCCAGTGCTATTAAAATCTGGTTATAACCACTATATCCATCAAGAAAGGAAAAATACTATTTACCTGATAGGGTATCTAACACTTGATCAATAAAAGGTAAAGGAAACTAGTCTTTAAGTGTAGCTTTGTTTAGTTCCATAAAATCAACACAAATGCGCCATTTCCCTATGACTTTGTTTGGGACTACTACTAAAGGAGATGCCCATTTAATATCAAAGATAGGATATATGAAACCAACAGTGAGATTTTTTGTAATTCTTCTTTTAATATATCCTTTAGACCAGGATTCATCCTCCTCTGTGGCTGCCTTACAGGTGACATACTTAGATCCATATAAATATGGTGAATACAGGTGTTAGGGTGTATACCCTTCATATCAGTGTATTCCCATGCAAATGCTCCAGCTTGTTTATGAAGAACTTTAAGCAGTTGTGCTTGTTGGTATTCACTTAATACTGTGTTTATATGTAGAAACTTTTCAAGGCCGACCTCACAAGGTATGGTATAAGGTCATGTATTCTCTTCAATCATGAAGACACAAGGTGTCTCTGTAAACATTGAGAGAGCCATATTCTCTTGAAACTCATATCCAAAAATCTGATCAAATTGAGCAAAATACTGAGGAAAATCTGTACAAGTCGTTGAAGAAACAAATTGATTTAATACATTCTCAGTGGTCTGCTCCTAAAGTGCCTAGGAGAAATCACTAGGAAGGGAGATGTCATCAAAGTCGTCATCCGTGAAAGAACCATTTAACCACCATGAATTTTCAGTTATTGATTGTGCTGGAGGGTATAAAATAAGTCTTTGTGTGGACAACCAATTGGAAATAGTCATCTCTCCATACCTACATCCTATAAAGGCATTTGTGGTAGCTAACCATGGTCTTCCCAAGATAATAGGATGCCCTTTAGAAGGATCCTTTGATTCTATGGCCATAAAGTCAACAGGGTATTCCCATGAGGCTATTGATACAACAATGTTATCTAGGACTCCAACAGTTTTTATCGTAGTACGGTATTCTAGTTATAGGATGGAAGGAGTAGGTTGAAGAAATTGTCCTAACTGTAAAACTTGTAAAACTGTCGTGGTCATCATGTTGATAGCAGATCCTAAATCAATTAATGTATATCTTCTATGATGGTGTTGTTTATAATAGAAATCACTACTTGGGCTCTTGGATTTGTATATTTTGCAATCCGGGACTGATTTGTCATACATTTAGACATCTCTCCTATAACATGAATTGCGAGAGGGTCCTTTTGCTTCTTCCCTGAGTGTTTAATACATAGCTCCTTTATTACCTTGTTTTAGATTGGTATGTCTTTGATAGCTTGTAATAGAGAGATTTTAATATAGATATTCTTTAATTCATTCAAAATGTTATAATATGGATGAACTACAAGTTTTTCTATTACTAGTCTTTCTGGAAATGGAGGAACTCTTTTCTCCTGAATAGTTTCTTGCGGAGGATGGGTGTGTATTGGAACCTTTGGAATGTTCACATCCTCCAAAATAGCATCATTCACAAGTTCATTCGAATCCTCTTCTTCTTCATTTGGTTCATGAATGATGACTGATGATTTGGGTTTATCATTCACAACTCTTCTAGATCGTAATTGAATTTCATGTACAGGTACAGTCGAAATAACGTATGATGGAAGAGTTTGCAACTCAATGTTGTTAAGAGCTTGATTTGGTTTATTATTAGGGTTAGGTATCGGTTGCGCAGGTAATAAAGTCGATCGAGGAGGATTTGTGTTCTAGAAATGATGAGGTTGTTGTGTGATAAAAGGAACTGGAAGTACAAATCCAGGAGCAATTTGTTGGAAATTTGTTTGATACTGAGGATAAGGATGATTAGGTGCAGAGACAGGTTGTGACTGAGGATATGGTTGTCCTCTCCATCCTTGTGACCAATATTTTTGTTGTGGAAATTGAGAAGGAGGGTACTGGGGTGGCCAATTCTGCCAACTTGAATTGTTCCATTGTTGAGGTGGTTGATATCGAGGATAATAGCGTGGAGGTTGAGGTGGAAAGTTCTGATATGTTGGTTGGTCTCTAGGTTTCCAAGGAGGCCTCCTAGATGTTTCAGGTACATCCCCACTCTTATATATGGCTTGCAACCCAGGAAAGGATGGGAAGTTATCTGTTGGATGTTCTTATGTATATATGTGACATACGGAGATGTTTTTTAATGGACATTCCCTTTGGGGATGTTTAGTCCTACATATTGGACAAAAAATACGCATTGCTGCTCGTTCTTCATCCTGCATTTTCTTGTCTTGTAGAGCATCTAGTTCAGAACCCATTGCTCCTAACATGTCACTTTTGAAATTCTCCAACAGGTTTCCTAACTCTACTCTTGTAACTCCACCTGAACTAGGAATGTTTCCTCTTACATTTCTTCTGTAAGGCTCTCGAAATTTTTATGCAACTTTCCCCCTACTCCTAGAATCATTTTTACACATCTCACTGATTTGTGACAAAGTTTTATGAGAAATATCGCCAGCCGCCATGAGATTAAGAATTTCTAACAAGTCCTTGGAGATCCCCTTAAGGAAAAGTGTACGTACTACATCCTCTCGGAGGTCACTATATTTAGATTTATGTAATATATAAATGAGCCTTTTGAGATGATCCTCCAGGATCTCATCTTCAATTTGTTGTATCTTGAATATATCATGTCGAGAGTCCTTAGCTTTGCAGTATTCTCGATATTTTTGCAAGAATGAAGTTTTCATATCGTACCAAGTCCTGCTGGTGAATTATCCTAATCCCACGAACCATCTCAAGGAAGAATATTTTTGTGTAGCGAGAAAGAGTTTTAGTTTGTTAGCATATTGTAGATAATTATAGCTCCTACAAAGGATATTGAACTCGAACAGGAATGTGTCCAGGTCCTCATTACTTTTTCCATAGAAATTAGATAAGGAGGAAGGAGGGATGTTCTTCATAGTTACATCCTGCATCATGTCTAAAATAGGGAACCCAAAGGTAGCCTCAGTTCGATTTTCCCCTTCTCCTTTATCATTTCTAACTTCATCATTATATTCGTTCTCTCCCCGTCTCTCCATATAAGCTAGATTCTTAACATAAATATACCTAGGAGGCTCCTTTCGAGGTGACAGTGGGGTGTCCCAATGTTATTTTTCGAGAGAGATCTTCCTCTGATCAACCGTCTTTCTATTGAATCCTAGAGGGATAGTGGGTTCTACTGTGTAAGTTTCAATTTGTGAGATAACTAGATCTACAAAGGTTCCAAAGAGGGATTTTACCTGGGCAGGATTAACAAAGTCAATGAAGTTCGGATCTCCTACTAGTGAAAAAGTTATGTTTATTTGGATTCAAGACTAGTGGAGGGTTAGAGGTTCCTAATGGATGATATTTTTGAACTTCTCCATGGATGGGGTCCTTATAGCCTCTTGTCAAAGTTCCTTCTCCCTCTATGGATTCCCCAGTAAGATCCCCCAAGAGGGTCTCTTCTGGTTTCCAGGTAGAACTACTTCCTATAGGCGTCTTTCAATACCTTTCTGGTGAGTTAGTATTTGGGGAATTACGTCCCCTACGGAATTTAGTAGGGATTTCAATAAGTTTTCTTGTCTTAACAAATCTAACCTGAGCATCTCTAAGTCTACTCATGAAAAATTTAAACTAAAGAAAACCTATGCTACTACTTTTGCTGGATTTGGGGGCGCCTGTTATAACAAATACACAGGTTCTTACCTCTCATCTAACTGCTCCCCCACCACCAACCTACTGCTAAGATTCATACAGAATTATATCTACCTTATAGAACAAATCCCCATCAGCGGCACCAAAAATGTTGGGTATTATAACGTCTAGATTAATTTGCCTAATAGTTAATTATCGACCGGGGTTGGTAGGCTTAGATTTGACACAAAATATATGCGAAGGTAGAGGGGTTCCTATGGTGTCATGGAAATATTTTAACAAACAAAAGATCAAAATATATTTCAAAGTGAAAAGCCAAGTCAAACTCCCAAGAATTCAATTATTAAGGTAATTAAACCAGAACAAAATATTAAACTAAATAATTGACAATTTATTTTATAAGTAAATAACTTTAAACTGAAAATGATACTATTAACAACTAACTTTTCAAAATAGGAAACTAAGATGCAAGAAAGACCTAACTAATAAGCAAGTAGAAAACTTAATAAAGAAAATTAAACATAAAGAAACAAGTAGAAAACTTAATAGGATTATCTTTGAATTATATCCTACAAGTCTCTTTTAGTAATCATACAATGAAAAAAGAATAACCTGAAAACAGACTAAGGGTAACACATACAATACTGAAATTTACATGCAAATGGATAAATCAATCCAAAGGCATAAATACAAAACAATACACCAGTAAAAAGAAATCAGAAACAATCTCAAGAAACAAAACATAAAACAACTTCACACATATTCAAGGTGAAAAGAAGTAAAGCAACTTTTAATAAATAACCTAAAACAATCCAATTTAACTTTAATGTTAAATAGAACTATCATTTAACTATCTCAGTCAAAGCATACTTCAAACATTAAAGAAACAAAACTAAAAACAATATCAAAAAACATTAAAAACACTAAAAACGAAACTATGGACTCAATGACAGACTGAATTGTAGGTCTGAAAGGGGTGTCTGAATGACAATTTAAATAGGTTGTCCGAATGACTATCTGCACAATTAAAATGATAGAAATTAACCTAAATGATATAATCTTCAGCTGAATTTGTGTAGATGTAAATCTAATGCATAAAGGTAGTAAACAAACCTATTTATTAATCAAATTTAATAATGAAATGAACTTAAACAAATTCATGAACATAAAGAAATCATTGTATTTTAATAAACAAACTGAAATTCAAACGGCATAAAATTGGAACAGAAAGGAAATAAACAGAACTGAAATTCTATTCTATCTAATTGCAAATACCAAACCATAAACTGGAAATGAAAGGACTGAAAGTAGATTTGAAAGAAAACTATGTGCGCAATCTAGTTATTTAATTCTGGAAATAAAATGCGTTACAAGAAATAAATGAAATAATAAAACTAACTGGAAACAAAACTAACTACAATAGAAAAGATGAAATAAATAAACAAGAAATGGAAAGAAACCTCTGGTTGATGAGGGGCCCTCTGAGCAATCAAGGGTGATGTCTTCCTAATGCTTACTCAACGCAGTTATAAACAACAAAGCATACATCTCTTTATTCAAACGATGGAACAGAAATACAATGTGCTCAAGAACAAATCAAAGCATGAACTGATAAATCTGTGAGCTAACTAAGCTCTCACGTAGAGGATGGTATATATAGTTGTTTACAGAGATGAGCAAGTCGGCCCTTTAGTGGTCGACTACTCTCTAAATTTAGTCGATCATTATGACATCTAACAAATCGCAGTCCAACGCACAGTCATCCTCCCTTCTTTAGTGCCATTCTGGTTCTCTTCATTGGATAGTGTAACGCACATGCTCCTTCTCCATTGCAAATAGTTCTCAGATGTGGCGCACGACTCCTTCCTTAGCAGAGCAGGTGGACTGGTAGTGAGCAGAGGAGAGCACATGGTCGAGTCTTCTAGAAGGTAGGATAATACATCAATCCAATGTGTGGTATGTTGGTGAGGTGTCAACAAAGGAGGCTACAAGCTGGTGGATCATCTAGAATGCGAGCTTCATTACCCAAAAATGTGGACAATAGCTCATTTGCAGAAATGTTTTATGTTTTACTACCTGAAATCAATTCTCAGTAGTGCGCAGTGTGGTTAGCGAAAGCTGAACAATGAGCTGGATCTGCTGGGCGCAGATCTAGGACGAATGAAATGTCTGTTTGTTGATGCGCTTCAGGACTGTGGTATGTAGTAACACGTTTTAACACCTAGAAAAATACCAATGAATATCACGCAGCGAGCTGGATGACGAGCTGGACGTGTTGTGCACATGGCAAGCTGAATACGTGCTTGTTGTTAATTTGTCCCAAAAATATTATATAACCTGCAACCAAATATACAAATCAATTAATATATCAAATGCACTTTAATAATGTCAATTTTAATTAATAAAATCAGAAAATGATAATAATAAATGGATTTTATATAAACCTTAAATTCATACATACCTAGGCTAAATAGTGATTTGCGTGACATAAAACATGCAAAAATATAATAAAACATATGTTTAAATGAGTAATTTAATTGTCAAAAATGATAACAAATCTAGGATCAACAATTGCTCAGAGGTTCTTCTCCGTCCGTGAGCTGAAAGCAACATATCTCTCACACAAAAGGACAATATGGATGGAAGAACCTAAACCAAGTTTCAAATGAAAGAAGCAATCCGAGAAAACTCAAAAGGACAAAAGTCCAAAAGCATCAAAAGAATGAAAAGGGCATGGGAATGAGGAACAAACGAATATGTCAATCCACACTCTATTACGATCATGTGGTGTCTGAGCTGTAAGCAATCCGAATGCAAGAGTAAATGAACCCCATATATTAGCCTGGGAAGAGTTATCGAGACTTTGAAAACCTGGTTCCCCTATCCTAACTGGACTATAATCAATGTTAAAGTTATAAATCTTGCATTCTAGAAAGCTCTGGACATCTTAAAGAAATATGGAGAAGTTTGCAAAGAGTTGATTTAACAGAATATCTCAAATAGTTTTGGTCTTAAAAGTCAGTTTTTCTAGAGATTTGTGTTCACCAGCCAGTTGCCAATTGTTGCTGCTACAACTATTGTCCAAAAAAACTTATAGCTTTTAGGAACCCCTTGTAAATTTTAGTCTTTTCTTCTTAGGCACTTTGAGTTTGAAATCCAACACTTATGGTTTGTTTCTATCATGGAAAAGTTTCAAGGATTTTTTATTTTTCGAAGGAGAAAATTTTTCTTTGGACCCACTATAGTGGATGGTTTTCCAAGTTTTGAGCCGCTACAATGGAAAAATTTCTTAAAGTCCGAGCCGCAATACTGGGTCGTTTTTATTTTTATTATCCAGAATGTTTCCAATTCTTTTACCCCACTACGACGGATGATTTCTGACTTTCGAGCCACTACGGCGGACGACTTATTGATTTTGAGCCGCAACGGCGGACGAATTTTCAGTTTGACTGTCAGGTAAACTCCTGATGTTTTTGTCCCGCTATAGTGGATGGTTTGTCAAGTTCTAAGCCATTATGATGGACAAATTCATATGTTTCAGGCCACAACAGTGGATGAGTCTTTGGTTTGATATTGAAAAGGCTTCCAATCAATTTTATCCCGCTACGGCGGATGGTTTCCACCTTTCAAACCGCTACGGTGGCTAACCTTTATATTTTCCTTTTGCTTAATTTATTGAGAACTTGGCCACAATGGCAGGTGAATTCTTTTCCTCAAGCCATTGCAGCGGAGGTTTTCCCTAAAGCGTTATTCGGTCTCTTTGTCTGCTACATTGGAAGTTCCCTTGGGTCCGAGCTGCAATGGCAGGTGGGATATTGTATTGAGAATCAGAGCTTCTTCTGATTTTTTGTGCCCGCTTTGTTGGATGAGTTTTGTCACTCTGCCACAATGGCGGAGATAGTTTTCATCGGTCTTCCAAACCTCACCAAGCCCGCTTTGACGGAAGGAATTTCATTGCTGAGCTGCTACAGCAGTATCCTTCCTTGATTGTTACCCGATACCCTTTGACTGCCGGAGCCACAATGTAAGTTGGGTGTATTGCCGAGACTTAAGCCGATGGTTGCGATTGTGTTGAGATGTATCAAGCCACTATTGTCAAGGCTATTTTCATATTGACTTATCATTTTTATCCTGATGCGTTATGTATGGCACCAGGGGTTTGAAATTCGCACGTACGGTTTTTAATTCTTTATCTACCGCTTTAAAGGGTTTTTAGCACGTAGATATCTATTTATACATTGCGTAGGGGATGGTAGGTTTTTTTGTTAGTTTAAAAATGGTTTTTCCCTTGTATTATGTAGGGTTCATCATTTATTTTAAGTCTCAAACTTGCCTTGGCTGCCCTACCTGCTCTTAGAAATTCACCAATTTGTCCGGAGGCATCCTTTCCCACAGTCTGTTAGATCATGATGAGCATCCAAAGGCCAAGACCTTCCTATCCATAAATTTATTGCCAACGTTTACCCACTAACCTGCGTCGTGTTTTCCTTAATCCAATGGCCGAAGATAGCAGGGCATTGCAAAGGAAGGATGTTTTTTGTTAAATGGTTTCCTAACATGTTATATTCATATTCTCTCTCATTCAAATGCGTGAGTTAGTTTTATAATGAAAAAACTAAAGCATTTTTTGTGTTGTTGCAGACACCGCTCGCACCAGAAGGCGGCAAAAAAGGAGAATAGAACATATCCAAAATCAAATAAGTTAGTAAAGAAACTATTGGAAGATGGATTATACAAGTCTCTGTTCACAAGCACTTGTTGGAAGAACTGCTGAGTCAAAATACACCCAGAGTGAAAGAGATCGAGTCCCAGTTGTCAAAGAATGAGGTATCAATGTGTTTGCTGGAGCTAGTCGAATACCGAGTCATAAATTAAGAATTTCAAGCATGGAGCGCTTTCATTAAGACACCAACTGGGCCAAATTAATTTTTTCTTATTCACAAATCGAGAATTATGAATATTTTGTGTATTCTTTTTTCCTAGTAAATACACTAGAAGCCAAATATTCTATAACCAAAGGTTGAAGAAGCCCAAAGGGCATGAAAACCAAAATCCATTGAGAAAATGTATAAATAGAGCTAGATTCGAATAGAGAATGGACTTTTCTATCTCTCTTAGATGAAATACTTTTGTAAGAAGAACTATTTATTTTTATAATAAAAAAGAACTAAATGTCTGCTACAAAAGGAGCTGCAGAAGTTTCAAATCCATGATATGGAGATGGCTGAAGATAGAACTATTTATGTTTTATCTGACTCTATAAATCTATGAGATCATTTCACTTCTGAACTATTTCTATGCTGTGAATGATTTCCTGTTCATTGTTATGAAGCTTACGAACCAAGTGATGTAATGAATGTTTTAATAAACACTAAGCTATCTCTATGTTAATCTTTCTACTTATTTATGTATTTCGAATTATATCAGCTATCTGTAAGTTTATTTATGCATAAGTTACAGTACATTACTCACACAAATAATAATCTTTCTCCTTAGGGATAGGTTGGATATGATAGGTTAGTTTAGCATAGCTTTTATTTGCTTTATGTGATTATGAAACAAAGGGAAATAAGATGAGAGGTAAGAACGTGTGCATCACATTATGAACCTTTGTTGTCTGATCATGTGCACTTAATTTAGGCACTTGAATATCATTTATAAAACATAAAAAATCACATAAACGGTGGATCGGGCCACAACCGGTAAAACAAATTTAAACTGTTACTTAACTCTACGGTAGCCAGATGGATTCCCCATACCAAACAATAAACAAGCTAATTAGGAGCAGTTATTGGGGAGAATCCCTACTGTTGGTACCTGGGATTTTCCAAGCATCAACAGTGCCTCAGTTTCTGAATAATTTACTAGATGAAAAAGCCGGTAGACACTAAGGAACAAGATTTTCTCCAGAAACGGATAAGAGGAGGACGAGCAAAACTGTCAAAGTAGTTTGAGAAAATCACTAACTAGTTCTCTCAGGAACAGGCCGTGGAAGAGAGAGTCTTGGTCGAAACTATCAAAAACAAGTTCTTGTTATAGCGGATTTCACCACACTAGGTGAATCACACATTGTATGGCCTTCCCCTGTCTCGCTGCAGACTCATTATCCCCTATGGACCACTTTTTGTCTTTTGATGTATCATTGACCATCCCTAAAAACATTAGAAAAATGATATACGCAGCCTTTTCCCCGATAACCGCATACATACGTGGATATTCCCTCTATAGTCGCATACATCGGGATGTGTACATAATCCAAAATCCTTTGGAGCGTTCCTTGACTTGGATCCGACTCATATGACTCCTGGCCTTCCATATGCCTTGAGATCGCACAGATTCGACCTTTCAGTATCCATTTGAAAAGCTATATAAGGAACCCATTGAGACATTGAAAGCATAAGAGAGAATTGAGAGTAACAAAAATATAGTCCATTGCTGCCAGAACTTATGCTTGAGTCTGCATCCCTTTGTCCCTTGGAGCACTGTTGTGTTCTTCCCAAGCTTTCCTTTTGCTAGTAAGCTTGCTATCGAAGTGATGGAGGATTGAGGTGGTGGAGGCCCAAGTGGGGGATTCAATTTCTCCGGTTCACAGACGTGCCGTCAAAGGTTGTCACTTGTAATCTCTGATTCATATTAATAGAAATATCTTTTCCTGCCCAATAATGTGTATTTGAATGAATATTGTATCCATTGGAATATGTCAAATTCTTATACATTATTGATTATATATGCTAGAATATATCTAACACCATGAAATATAGTATGCTTGTATTGTTTACTTGTTGTTGAGGACGTGCTATAACAATTCAAGCTGAAGATTGGAAAGCTCAATGGGGATCTACTTCAACCGTCCGGAATAAGGTACAAGGTTTGATCCTTTAGTGTTAGATGTTTTTATTTCTATTGCATATTGGGAAAGATTGATTTCTGGAGTCTAGCTGTCTGTTGTGGTACCCCAAGCCATAGGAATTTCTCTCCGTAACAGAATTAGCGACTCTGCTGGGGATGTTCCTTGTTTTTATTTGGGGTTGGGGGCACAATGGGCTTGATATTATTAACTTGCTCTTAGCTTCTCTCTGTTTCTGTGTCGTATGTTATAGTATGTTTTTCCATTGACACTCCCCTTTATTAGTTTGGCCTTGACCTGCTTTTTACCACTTCCTTCTCTGTATACACGGGTTTTTGGCCAAAAGTCGCATACATACACGTATTTTTGTCCAAAAGTCGCGTACATACGCAGCTGTTCTTTATACAGTTGCGTACATCCTCCCTTTTGGTGAGTCTGATGTTGTGGGAAGTTGTTGGGTGGGTTGTGAGTGTGGTTGGGTCTTCCTTGGGTCTGAAGTTGTCTGTTGGATGCTTCTTTTGTGACCAGAGACCGTTCACGTCTATACTGGCATATATGTTAGGTCCACCACCGTTTGCATTTTGCATGACCTTATGACCATGTCACTATATCCTTAGGTGCGAACCCACTCTATTATGTCATGGAACCTTCTTGCTACTATAGAAGTGGCATGATATGAGTGGTAGAGACTCACCTTACATGGGTACCCTAGTTAGCGTCTTATTTTCATTTGGTGCCCATGCCGATGTTTCCCCCTTTAGGGTGTGGGAGTCCGTTGTATAGTATTGCCATGACATTTAGCAAGAGCCTCATACTCCTCTTGATCTTATGCTGGCCATGACCCCCCAGACTCCCTTGTATCAAGTTGTGGATGCATTATCATGAGATTTACCTGTCTTATTGAGCTTTATGTTGGCTCCCCTGACATTGCGTTTCAGCCATATAGCCCGAGCTTGTCTCATGTCTAGCCATGCAGAGCCTTTATTTATATCCTTCACAGCTTGATTCCCTTTTTACTGGGAGGGGATTTTCCCCCGAGTGTCGATATCCTACACATGTATCCTTGCATTGAGCATAGGTATGTTCCACTTCTTGGAACTAGTTTGTTTGCCCTAAATGACACTCGTCTCCTCCTAGTTTGTAACTACAAAGCTAGCTTATTCTTTTTTCAAGCTTTTCAAATAACTGAAAAAGACCAAAAAAATCAAAAAACCAAAAATCCGGACAAGAAAAGATATTATCTTTGGTAGCTGTCGAGTCATGTCGCCTTCGAACAGAGCACTGTATATGACATCCATTGGTTGGGTTATAGTTTGACTTTAGGAGTTGTACTCGTTATCTGAGTTTTATCTCCACCGATTGGTTAAGCTTCCAGTCCCTATGGAGCCTCTATTGATGCCTCCTGCATCATAGAGATGTCCCAGTTTGTATATCGAGTCTATGCTACCTTCATTCAGTCACCATACATCGTTATTCTCTTGTTCGAAGGAAGTTGAAACCTGAGTCGGCCATTCCTCAGTTATCTTGACTTTGCATGTCGGCCATTCCCGGTACAGTTACTGGTTCGTGCACCTTATGATCGAGTTCTTCCATATTATACACCCTTGCTGAGTACCTCGTGTTGGATGATGGGGGATGCCCTAATGCCCTCCTTCCAGTGGATTTCATCCCATCGACTTCAGATCATTTATTCTGGGATTGGAGTCTAGAGTCATTTTGAGTGCCTTGAGACTTGCAGTCATCAGTGGAAGGTTCTCTCGCCATCGACAGTTTTGGGAATACATCAATGTCCCATGATCGATGGATTCTCTCAAGTGTTCGACCTCAACACATTTATTCAAACTTGTTATTTTTCACTCTAGTACCTTGATTCCCATTTTCATTATTGGTGGGTGATCTCGTGTCTGTTAACGGTATACATCAATGACCGGTAATCAGACGATGGACTACTATGTTCAACCTTGACACCTCTATTCGCATAGTAGGACATGTACTCGTAGTGGTTTGTGTAGAAGACCTTCTAGATTGGTGGCATCTACTATATGCTACCTCCTTGATCATGCCAGTGTTCATGAGATTTCAGCTCTCATGATTTGTTCCAGTATATGTCAGATATTTCCAGCCACTTTGGAGATCTTGATCTGTTATATATCTTCAGCCTTTGTGGAGATCTTGGTCCTTTGTATATCTTCATCATGGAGATTCTGATCTATGTATATTGTACGTGGTGATGAACACATATGTGTTATCATGTTTTATGCCTATTCATGGCCATTGTACTCTTATGTATCCGGGACTGCTATATGTATTTGCAGTTATATGCAGAGTTGTATTATGGTATTATGCT